>CM040424.1:146911190-147243932 GCA_022702705.1 Papilionanthe hookeriana x Papilionanthe teres | reverse complement strand
TAAAACATCCTGAACCGATCTATACATTAGTCAATGTTCTTTGCACCTGGACCAAAGGGTAAAGAATAGGAATGCTTCTAATTGGCACAATATCATAATCTAAATTCCCTACAAAAGATAATTATTCTAAAAATGTTGGATTAGTTGAAAAGGAGAAAGTCGTTTTTATACTTGCATTAAATCTTACTGACTGCTTACTTTACTTTATTACTGCTTACTGCTTACTTGGCTATAGTAAAAATTGTTAGTAAATTAAATTTGAATATATATATATATATATATATATATATATATATATATATATATATATATATATATATATATATATATATATATATATATATATATATTTTGGGGGAAAGGAGCAGTAAGGATCCCTGCTTGTCACTCAAAATAAAGTTACACCAAAAAGTCAGAGTGAGGGGGTCCCCATCTAAATTATAGGGTCCCAAACTCAAGACCCAAAAGAAAAGAAACTATGACCATTGGTCTACAGACAGATAGTTACATGTAATACTCCTAAATCCAAAAAAAAAATGATGTAGAACCTAAAGAAAAAACCACCAAAACTAAATCCAAAACAGGGCTGAAACACAGGAAAAAGGAACAAAAACAGTGATCATGGAGAGCAGAATCAAATGGCAGGAGGTGCATCAGCAAACAGTGATCAGAAATCCCAGAGTAAGCTAATCCACAATCCTGAAATGTGGGGCCTGGAAAACATCTGCTTCCAGCAGAAACTGTAATTGGGGAGGAGGCTTTGTGGAGACCATGATGTTCTGAGTCAAGAGTGCATTCCTTGCTAACCAGTTTGCCGGTCTGTTTCCCTCCCTATAGATGAAAGAGAAGGTTATAGGGTGGTTCTGGATCAGATCTTTGATTCTTTGTTTCCAAACTAGATGGTGCCAAGGTGCTGGAGAAACATCATGCATATAATTTATGAGCATACTGGAGTCCCCCTCCACTATTAGATAGTTCCAGTTGTTGAGGACAACAAAGAAAACTGCCCAATAGACAGCTGATAGCTCGGCCTCCAATGGGTCTGCCACATGGGTGGGGGAAAGGAAGTAGCAAACACATTTGCCAAAGTGGTTCCTGAAAACTCCACCAAAACCAGCCCCATCAGCAGAGAAAGCACCATCTGTGTTAACCTTGATATATGGATAAGTAGGAGCATTCCAATTAATTTTGAGAATCCTGAAATTTTTGATTGAATCTTGGGGGGGAATTTTAAGGATGCTGGGGAACTTCTGAAATCTGATAAGCTTAGAAATATAGGAGTGGCAGTTTCCCAGAACAGTGGTAACTTTACAGGGAAGCTCATTAAATCTCACCCCATTCCTATGCAACAATATAAACCAAGCCACAATATAAGGGATAACTCCCAGCTTTATCTTCTGCCAGATCGCCAAGTAGTTGAAAAATTTCGCAGATCCAAGTTAATAGTGTTGATGTTCAACAGATCAGCAAATAAAGTCCACACCTGCTGGGAGAAAGGACACATGAAGAATAAATGGGGAGTGATTCAGCTTGCTTGCCACAAAGAGAACATTTAGAAGGTCCTCTAATCCCTTTAAGCTTAAGGATATCATCAGTTGGGAGGCAATGGTGGAAGATCTTCCAGTTCAGAAAGGACATAGATGGGGTGAGAAATTTGTTCCACAGCTTAGATCCCCAGCCAGTAGAATTCCAGTTGTTAATTTTCAGGTAGAGGGTTTTGGTGAGGCTGTAAAGCCTCCCATCTTGCCATATAATTTTATCAGGCTTTGTTCTGTCAAAAGGAATATTGATAATTTGCTGAACAGAATATTCCTGGAGAAATAGCTGAAGAGCAGGAGTGTCCCATTGATCCTCTCTCCAGCAATCAGACACAGGGAACTGATTTTTAATTGTGTTGGGTAAGCCAGTGAGCATATCTTGAGGGCACCAATGATCCTGCCAGAATAATATATCCCCTCTTCCCAACTCCCAATGGTACATAGAGTCAGCCAGCTCTCTATTCTTGATCATGTGCTTCCAGATTCTTGAAGCCCCAGGTTTGATCTGTGCTAAAGTCGGGTGAGTGCCTTTACAGTATTTCCCAATCATGTACTTAGCCCATAGGGATTTCTGTTGCCTGAAGTTGATCCAAAGTTTACAAAAGTTCACCTGCTGAAGCTGCTTCAGCCCTTTGAAACCCAAACCACCAGCCCCATGGGGTTTAGCAACCTTTTGCCAGCTAGCCCAAGGCATTTGCTTCCTGTTCCCAGACCACAGGAATCTATTGAAAATTCTTTCAATTTGTGATACGGTGCTTTTCTTCATACAAGACATTTGAAGGATATAAGAAGGGAAGGATGTAAGGATGCTATTGAGGACAGTGATCCTCCCACCATTTGATAAAAAAGAGTGAGCCCAGCTTGAGAGCTTGGTATGAATCTTGTCAATGATCTCATCAAAATGGACCTGCTTGGTTCTGCCTTTTATCAGAGGTACCCCCAAATACTTCATGGGAAGGTTAGCCTTGGAAAAGCCTGTGGTCTGAGCTATCCAGTGAGATACATTTGGAGCAATGTGGTTAGGGAACACTAACTCACATTTGGCATGATTAAATTCAAGGCCTGAGCTGTTCTGGAATTGATGAATGCAACTAAGGACTTTTCTAACTGCAGGTTTATTAGCCCTGGAAAATAATATAATATCATCTGCATACATCGAATGGGAGATGGTGATGTTGGATCTATGATGGTAGTTGGCATAGTGATAAGGTGAAACATGAGCTTCCAACATTTTAGAGAAATAATCCATAGTTTGGATGAAGATAGTCGGAGATAGGGGGTCTCCTTGTTTAAGACCCCTGGTTGCCTGAAAACCCCCCCAACAGGTACCATTGATGAGAAGAGAGTGGTGGTTATGGTGAAGCGATCTGCTAATAAGTTGACAAAAATTCTGGGAAAAACCTCTAGCCTTCAGCACTTCCAATACAAAATTCCCGTCAACAGTGTCATATGCTTTCTTGATGTCTAACTTGTAGATAAGGTTGCCACCCCTACAAGGCCTATCCGGATCCAGCGGCGGTTCTTGGGCAAGCAAGACATTGTCGGTTATAGATCTCGCCTTTCACGAAGGCGGATCAGGTAGGGTTAATGATCTTGTCCAAATGGGGTTGTAGCCTTCCCACCAAAATTTTGCTGATGATCTTACTGATTACAGAAGTGAGGCTGATGGGTCTGAACTGGTTCCAGTCCTTGGTGGCTGAATTCTTGGGGATGAGGATCATAGTAAAGGCATGGAAATATTGGTGCAGATCAACTCCCTGAAAGTAGCTTTGGATGGCATTAGTAACCTCAGCTTTGCAAATATTCCATGTTTTCTTATAGATATCAGCAGAAAAGCCATCAGGGCCAGCTGCTTTGGAGCTATCAATGGTATTTAGAGCCACCCAAATCTCTTCCTGAGAGGGAATATCATCCAGAATAAGGGACTGGGTGTAAGCAAACTCCTTACTGAAGAGTTGAGAATCAATGGATGGTCACGTCGGCGGTGTTGTGTGTGAGAAGGTTCCTGTAAAACTTGACAACATCCATGGCAATCTCAACCCCATCTCTAAGCAGCTGCCCATGCTCATTCACAATAGAATGAATGGCATTACATTTCCTCTTGTAATTGATGAAAGCATGGTAAAATCTTGTATTCCTATCCCCCTCTTTGAACTTGCTAATAGCAGATTTCTGCCTGAGTAGCTGATCCTGCCAATCAATAAGAGTAAGAAGTTTGTCCTGGGCAGACACAAAGTCCCCACAACAAGAGTCATCATCAGCAGCAGCAGTCTCAAGATCAGCCACAACCTTTTCAGCTTGGGCAACTTCCTGAAAAATGTTGCCAATGGTGTTCCAGCTCCAATACCTAAGCTTCCTTCCCACAAGCAATTGCAACTGCTGGAGAGTTTTGAAAGGATTGTCATGGGTCCCAGGGATCCAATGTTCAGACACCAAAGTCAGGAAATTGGGATGAGATGACCAGAAATTAAGATATCTGAATGGGGGGGGGGTTGACAGGCCTTGGAGGAAGCAGTAATGGTAATAAGAAGTGGTCTGTGATCAGAACCAGCAAAGTTTAAGTGGGATATGATAGTGTGGAGGAAGTTTTGATGCCAATTGTTATTGGCCAGAAATCTATCAAGCCTTTCCCAGATTTTGCCTCTTCTCCATGTAAACTGATTCCCTTGGAAACCTAAGTCAAATAGCCCAGCTCTTTGAATGTTATCATTGAACTCAGTTAGTTTAGTGAGGTGAGGGGTCCTCCCCCCAACTTTTTCAGCAGTGGCAGCTATGCAATTAAAGTCTCCCCCAATTAGCCAACTGGAGTTATCACAAATGCTGATTCTATGGATTTCAGACCACAGCTCCTGCCTTGCACTCTTGGTGCACCCAGCATACACAAAAGTGACATCTAACTCAAAACCATTCAGGCTGAGATGGAGATGAACGAATTGTGAATGATCAATCTTCACACTCCACTGGATCTCCTTCCTGCAAATAATCCAGATTTTATTAGAAGTATTAGTGAAAAGGGAGCACCCAGGGAACCTAGATAGCCATCTCTTCTGGTTATTCCGAACCATGGGTTCAAGTAAGGCAATACACCAAAGTTGGTGTTTCTTGTAAAGATGAAGTAATCTTTTGTAAGAGAGGGGGTGAGAAGCCCCTCTAATATTCCAGCAAAGGAAATTAAACATCTAAGGATTTTTGGGGTGGTGGGGAGTGGTAGAGGTGGGATTGGGATCTTGTCCTGCCCCTACTGGTACCTCAGGGGGAGCCTGGTTGAGCATAGATTTCATTACTTGTATGTGGTTGGGGGGCTAATTTAATGAGTTCTGATGTAAGTTTTTTCTTCTTTTTTGCCTTTTGTGTCTGCAAACACCTACCATTTTATTCTGCATAGTGTTGATTGTGTCCAGAGCAGGCCCAGGCTCCTGTGTTGGGATTTCTTCCTCAGTTTCTTCTATCTCTTCCTCCTCTATTGTAGTTTCCTGATGGATATACTCCTTGCCTTTTTTGTTGATATTGCCATTGTGTGGAGGGTCACTGCCCCTGGAACTGAGTCTCCCCCTATGCTTTCCCCAGATAACTGCTGAGGTTCAGTCCCAGGTTGGGGAACACTAGGGAGCCCAGGGTCAATAGTTTGAGATACCACAACACTGGCCTTGTTTGGTTTTTTTGGTGGGGGCTTCAGTCTGTAGCACTTCTCTTTAGAGTTTCCAAACATTCTACAATGATGGCAGAAAATGGGTTTATGCTCTAGGATCACTTCCTGCTAGAATCCTTCACCTTCATCTGAGGTTGTAATCCATATTTTATCCAGTTCTGGAAGGGACACATCTCTTTCCACCAGGACTTTAGCAGCCTTGGGGCTGCCCATCTCAAATGTTGGGTAATCTACTCTTAAAGGAGTTCCCAGAGCTCTGCTGATTTTAAATAAGGCATGTGTGTGGTATAATTGTATGGGGAGATCAGGAAAAGTGAACCACATGGGCTTAATGGGGGGCTCCTTTGAAGGATCAAAACCTGGATACCACTTCATTAATTTCATATTTGTTTTAGCTATATGTAGAACTTCCATATCAAGAAGCCTGGCATAATCCTCTTCACTAGACAGTCTAATCAAAAGATGCCTGCCATCCATGATTCCCAATTTCCATTGGCCAACAAATTGCATCTGTTCAAAGAACTGTCTGACCAGCTCCATTTTGGGATGCCGAGCTGGAGCTCGGCCAATAATGGTGAATTTAATAGCCTCAGCTAAAGAAGTCACCTCCTGAGAAGTGAAACTGACAGCAGGTCTGCCCTCTTTAGAGCCAAGGGGTCTAATAAATGGGCAGTCAGACCTACCAGCAGCAGCATCATGTAACAACTGAGGAAAAATTAAATGGTCGACCGACTTTGGAGCCACCAAACCTTTGCTGACAGCAGAAGCATAGGTGGAGGAGACCCCAGTGCAGGGTCTGCCACCAAGGTGGCGGTCAGACATGGGGATAGCAACCTCCACCCAAAACCACAAGCAGGGAAAAGGAGCACCAATAGAACAGTAGATAAGCAAGAGATTTGAAAATTAATTTGCCCGGGAAGCTCAAAAACAGCTGCTCAGCAACCAGCAGCCCCTTGAGCAGGGAAAGCACCACAAAAGGCCAAGAGGGAAACAACCACCACAGTCGTAGGGGACAAGAAGACCAGCCAGAGATGGCCAATCCAATGGAACAGTAGAGGAGAAGAGTGTAAGCCCGGGAAGACTCCAACTCCTAGAGAAAAGCCCAATCAGTAGCAGCACCTCACCACCACCTTACCTGACCACCCACCAGCGCCTCCAGAACGGCAGCCGCCACCTGAATCATCCATCAAACGCTAGCGAGCCTCTCTCTCCTCGGCCTCCACCATTTTTATATTTTATATATATATATATATATATATATATATATATATATATATATATATATATATATATATATATATATATATATATATATATATATATATATATATAATATAATATAAATAACTTTTAAATAAATTCAAAAATATTTTTTAAATTTCTTACTTTTCATCAAAACACTATCCCTGTGGGATCGATAACCAGGACTCCACTAGAGCCCTGTATTACTTGAACGATACGTATACTTGCGTTTAAAATTGTGACTTTTACAATAATTATTATAAAATCTAAATATAAATTAATAAAAGTAAACCTCGCACATCAAGTTTTTGAAGTCATTTGCCAGGAATTAAATATTCTAAAAGTGGTAACAAATTCTTTTATTTTAAAGCATATATAAAGTCACATCGCATCAAGTTTTTTGCCGCCGTTGCTGGGGATAGGATAAAATAGAATAAAAAGTAAAAAGAAAGATATAAAAAATAAAATATATATAAAAACAAAACAAAACAAAAATAAAAATATTTTAAATTTTATGCGTAGTTCTGGATTTGAAGGATTACTACCTTTTGATTCTGAATTAGAAAGAACAATTAAAAGAATTTAAAAGGAAAATACATTTCTAAACATCAAGAAATGGCTAACTTACATAACAATAATCAAAATCCAATTGAAATTAATGAACAAAATAATTATAAACCATTAAGGGAATATGCAAACCCTACAGCTGATGAACTTCATGTTAGTATTCAAATGCCAGCTGTAGATGCAAATTCTTTTGAGCTTAAACCTTCTATTATTCAAATGGTTGAAAATAATCAATTTGGAGGAACACCAAATGAGGATTCAAATTTACATCTTGCTAGTTTTTTAGAACTTTGTGCTTCCTTTAAATATAATAATATTTTTTATGATGCTACTAGGCTTAGACTCTTTCCTTTTTCCTTAAAATATAAAGCAAAGAGTGGCTTAGTTTGTTTGCAACATATTCTATTAAAACTTGGTCAGATATGGCACAAAAATTCCTTGCTAAATATTTTCCTCCTTCTAAAACTGCTAAATTGAGAAATGATATTACTTCATTTATGCAATTTGATGGAGAAACAATTTATGAAGCTTGGAAAAGATTTAAAGAACTATTATGAAAATGTCCTCATCATGCTTTACCAGATTGGTTAATCATTCCAACATTTTATAATGGACTTATTAGATCACTTAGATCTATTATTGATGTTGTTACTGGTGGTTCTTTAATGGCTAAGAAATTTGAAGAATCTTACACCTTAATTAAAGAAATGGCTAATAATAATTTTCAATGGCCTTCTGAAAGGGTTAATCCTAAAAGAATGGCCAATATTCAGGAAAATGAAGCCTTTTCTATTTTAGCTTCACAAATGGCTGCAATATCTAAGAAATTAGATAATTTTACTATTAACATATCACTTGTAAGTAAGAAATTATGATGATTCTCAAACAATGGAAACTTTGCAAGCTATTGCTAATAAAGCTAATAACCCTTATTTTAATTATTATAATTCTGGTTGGAAAAATCATCCTGATTTTAATTGGAATAGTGGACATCAAGTTATTCCAAATTAGAACAATCAAGGAAATTCAAACTATAGACCAACTTATCCTCCTGGTTAAAATAATCAGCAGAAAAAGTTGTCTGTAGAAGAATTGATCTTGCAACTAAGTAATCAGCTACAAAGTCAAAACACTGCTATTCATAATATTGAGAATCAGATTGGTCAAATTGCTAATTTTATTAATTACGGACCACAAGGAACACTACCTAGCAATGTTAAAGTTAATCCTAAAGAATTTGGAAAAGAACATGAACAAGCAAAAGCTCTACAACTCAGAAGTGGATAGGAATTAAAAGAGAAAACACGGAATGAGACTGAAAAAGAGAAGAAGTTGAAGAGATTGAAAAACCTAAATATACTCTTTCTCCAAGTAAAAATCAGATTGTAGTACCTATTGAAGTGGAAGTTGAAAGACCACCACCACCTTTCCCTCAAAGATTAAAACAGTAGAAGCTTGACCATCAATTTTCTAAGTTCTTTGAAATTTTTAAGAAACCTACCATCAACATTCCTTTTGCTGAAGCTTTAGAGCAAATGCTAAGCTATGCAAAATTTAAGAAGGATATTTTAAGCAAGAAGAGAAGATTTGAAGCTTATGAGACTGTTGCATTAAGTGAAGAATGTAGTTCAATAATTCAGAAGAAATTAACTCAGAAACTTAAAGATTCTTGAAGTTTCACTATACCATGTGCTATTGGAGAAAAATTTTATGGAAAAGTCTTATGTGATTTGGGAGCTAGTTTTAATCTCATGCCATTTTCAATCTTTTGAAAGTTAGATTTAGGAGAGATTTCTCCTACCACTGTAACTCTTCAGTTAGCTGATCGATTGATAAATTTATCTTCCCTGTGAATTTTATTATTCTAGATATGGAAGAAGATAAAGAAATACCTATTATTTTTGGGAGACCTTTTCTAGCTAGCAGACGAGCTATGATTAATGTGCAAAAAGGAGAATCAACGATGAGAGTTAATGATCAAGATATAACATTCAATGTTCTTAAGTCAATGAGGTATCCTAATAAATAAAAAAGCTATCAGATGGATATTTTCGATTATATAATTGAAAAGCACTATAAAGAAAAAAATAAGGTCATTTTTTATGATAAAGATAAAGAATCTATGATATATAATCAGTCATTAAGTGAAGAAAATTTATTTGAAGAAACTCATTACATTCATGAAAACTGAGAAATTTTAGACACAACTAAAAATGATATACTTTTACCCTCAATTAAAAAAGCCCCTAAACTGGAATTAAAAATGTTACCTGCACATTTAAAGTATGCATTTCTTGGAAATTCATTAACTTTTCCTGTAATTATATCTTTAGAATTAAGCAAAGATCAAGAAGAAAAATTAATAGGAGTTCTGAAGAATTATAAGAAAGCTTTTGGTTGGACTATTGCAGATATAAAATGGATAAACCCTTCAATCTGTATGCATAGGATTTTAATGGAAGAAAACTGTAAACCCACTACTGAACCTCAAAGAAGATTAAACCCAATTATAAAAGTGGTTGTCAAGAAAGAGATCTTGAAATGGTTAGATGCTGGAATTATTTATCCTATTTCGGATAGCCAAAGGGTGAGTCCTATTCATTGTGTTCTGAAGAAAGGAGGAGTGACTGTCATTATTAATGAAAACAATGAATTAATCCCAACAAGAAAAGCTACTGGATGGCGTATTTGCATTGACTATAAAAAATTGAACAAATCCACTAGAAAGGATCATTTTCCTTTACTTTTCTTGGATCAAATGCTGGATAAACTAGCTGGACACTCATAATTCTGTTTTCTGGATGGATATTGTGGTTATAATCAATTACCCATTGCTCCTGATGATCATGAAAAGACAACATTTACAAGTCCTTATGGAACATTTGCCTTTAGAATAATCCTTTTGGTTTATACAATGCACCTGCAACATTTCAAAGATGTATAATGTCAATATTCTGTGATTTCATTGATAAAAGAATTGAAGTATTTATGGATGATTTTTCAGTATTTGGAACTTCTTTTGAATCATGCTTAGAAAATATGACGAAATTTTTGAAGAGATGTGAAGAAACAAATTTAGTTCTAAACTGGGAAAAATGTCAATTTATGGTCATAGAAGGAATTGTACTTGGACTTAATGTTTCACAAAATAAGGATGGAAGTTCATCAAGCAAAAGTGAAAATTATTGCTGAACTTCAACCACCTAATACCGTTACTGATGTGAGAAGTTTTTTGGGTCATACTAGATTTTATAGGAGATATATAAGGGATTTTTCTAAAATTGGTAAACCTCTTTGCCATTTATTGGAAAAAGAAGCTAAATTTGAATTTAATGAAGATTGTCTGAATGCGTTCAATATTTTGAAAGAAAAACTAATCACTGCATCTGTCATTGTTGCACCTGATTGGATTAAACCTTTTGAATTAATGTGTGATGCAAGTGGTCATGCAATCAGAGCTATATTAGGACAGAAATACAAGAAAAGTTTCAAAGTTATATACTATGCAAGGAAAACTCTTAATAAAACTCAAATAAATTACACTACTACTGAAAAAGAGCGTTTAGCAATAGTATATGCCTTTGATAAATTTAGACCATATCTTCTTGGAACAAAATGTATTGTACATATTGATAATTCTGCTATTACGTATTTAATGTATAAAAAGGATGCTAAACCTAGATTGATCAGATGGGTTTTACTTTTACAAGAATTTTATTTTGAAATTGTGAACAGAAATGGAACTGACAACCAAATTGCTGATCAATTATTAAGAATCAAAAAGGATAATGAGAAGATTTATGAAGAAAATATAAATAAGAAATTCCCGGATGAGCAATTATATGTCATTCATGGAATACAAATGCCTTGGTATGCAGATATAGTTAACTATTTGGTTAGCAATATTTTACCATATGGGTTTAATAGCAAATACATTATGAAATTCAAAAATGATTGTAAATCATATATTTGGGAAGATCCTCATTTATATAAAATATGAGAGATTTTGTGATTCGATGATGTGTACCTTATGATGAAACTTTTGCAATTATTCAGAAATGTCATGATTTTGAATTTGGAGGACACTTTGGAGTAGATAAAACTGCATTTAAAATTTTAAATTCTGGATTATATTGAACAACTTTATTTAAAGATGTTGGCATTATGTGAAAACTTGTGATCAATGTCAAAGAATGGGAAATATATCCAAAACAAATGAAATGCCTCTAAACTTTATATTAGAAATAGAAATTTTTTATGTATGAGGTTTAGACTTTATGGGACCTTTCGTACCATGGAAAAATTTATATTTTATTAGTAATTGATTATGTTTCAAAGTGTGTCGAAGTTGTAGCTTTACCTAATTGTGATTCCAAAAGTGTTTCAAAATTTTTGAAGAAAATTATTTTTACAAGATTTGGAATGCTTAGGATAATTATCACAGATGGGGGAAGTCATTTCAGAAATATAAGAATTCAATAATTGTTGGAAAAATTCAGAATTAAACATAGAATTGCAACTGCTTATCATGCTTATTGGGCGATAAACGAGTTCAATTATAATTTGAATACTGTAGGAGAAAAATGATTATTACAACTGAATGAAATGGAAGAGATAAGAAACGAGTCTTATGAAAATGCAAGAATTTATAAGGAAGGAATGAAGAAATTGCATGACAAAATGATTTCAAGGAAAATATTCGAGCCTGGACAAGAAGTATTATTATTTAATGCTCATTTGAAACTTTTTCTTGGAAAATTTATGGTTCCATCCATTTATAATTGAGAGAGTATAGCCTTATGGAGTTGTGGATATTAAAGATCCCAAAACTGAAAAAGTATTTAAAGTTAACGGATTAAGACTAAAGCCTTATATGGGAAAATTGAAATTAAATTACAAAGAGGCTTATGAGCTGAGTCTACCCGATTAATTCAATTAATTAGGTCAGGCTGATGACGTTAAACCAAGTGCTTTGTGGGAGGTAACCCATATTTATTAGTGTTAGTTAAATTAGTGCTGCAAGGTTATGCCATGGTCTTGACTAAATTTATATATAACTTCTGGAAATTGAATGCTAACAAGTCTGTATTGGCTTAAGCTAAACATTTTCTTGAAGTATATAAAATTTGGACTTGGAAAACTCCATGTCAAATGTGAGTAAAAAGAAGATCATGTTAACCTTCGTTTGTGATTGTTTGTGACTTAAATTTTTCCTAATTGTGTTTGTGTGTTGATCATACCCGTTTGTTAAACCTATTTTTACAACTGAAACTTGCAAAATTTGACGATAGGAAAATCAGAGTCGATCGAGGTTTCGGCACCTAGGCACCAAAATTTTGCACCTAAGCTCCAAAACGGCCTGCGTATTGATGATCCGGCGCCTAGGCGCCAGATTTCGGCGCCTAAGCTCCACGGTTACAGATCGTGGAAAAACCAAAATTTTTTATTTTTTCACACGAAATCTCTTTACATTTTTCCTATTCTTCATCCCCAATCCCATAAAAACCTTAATTTTGACCAGAGCAATCCATTTTGGAGGGGTTAAGAAGGATTTCGAAGCAATGGATAGAGAAAATCATGGATATGAGGTAAGAGACAAATCTCTTAAGGATCCTCAGCCTTACTTTAATGGTTTTATTGCTGTTAGTATGGAGAAATTATTTAGTTGATTGAAGAAGATTGAAGTGGAACTTCAAAGTATTGGTTATCATCTCCATGAGATGTACCACCAATAAGAACACTTGGAATGACAAACCAAACTTCAATCTAATCATATGGCAGCTTATCATGACGCTCAAGTAGAAATGTACGCGTAGAGCAAGTGAACTGATGAAAGGACGGCTTTGGAATTTTCAAGGGCGTTGGTGTTTTATCCCTTCGGTCCTAGCGAACTTCATTGCGAAAGAGATGATAATTGAAGATCGGTGTTAAATAGGTCTTATATGTGTTTTAGGTGTGATTGAGACTTGTGTTAGTGTGTTGAATATCAAATTTGTGTGCTTGCTTAATTGTTCAATGTGTGTTATTGGATTTGAATGTTTGCTTTAAATATGTTGTTGTTTGTGTTATTTATAAAATTATGAACCTTGATACAGTGTTGTACTAAAATTTATTGAATTTGGAATGTAAGTTAGGGATTGGAATTGAAGAATTTGGATACATTTTTGTGGATCTAAACTATCATTTTAAATTGAATTTTGAAAATGTTTGGAGGATATAAATTGGATTAATACTCTTATAAGAGTAATTAGGAGTCAAATTTGATAAGATTTCGTGGAAAATATAAAATTTAAATTGAATTTTTGGATAGGCGAGTCTGGCGCCTAGGCGCCAGAATTCGTCGCCAAGGCACTGGTTTAACCTGAACCCATAAACTCATCTTCTTAAACACCCCCACGCCATTTTTGACACCTAAGCTTCCTTCTCCACTAGTTTTCGTGAAAATACTTCCTAGAGATCCCATTTTAAGCTGGATTTTCAAGTTTTTGGGCTTAAAATCACCCGATTTCTTCATCTCGAGGTCAGACCTACATTCTAAACTCATTATTTTATATTTTTACCTTGGATTTTGCTCTCATTAAGAAAAACTAAAATTCTGAAAAAAAATTTTGATTTTTAAAGTTAAATCCATGAAATTTTTAAGTTCATTCAAGTTTGAAAAGCTTAAATTAGTTTATTTTCCTAGATCCATTGAATTTATTTTGCATTTTTCTTTCACATTTAGATGGCACCCAAATCTAAGCAAGGAAAGGAACGAGAAAATTTTGACCATAGCAAGTTCGTCACTGCTGCTACACACTTCCGATACAATGATTTTGCTACGACTCAGAAATTTATCTCGGAGCGAAGTTTTATAATCATGAAGGAAGAATTGAGGATATAATCGTTGCGCTCAACTGGCAACGATTCTGCTATTTCACTGATGTTACCGTTATCCCAGTTGTTAGAGAGTTTTATGCTAATTTCGTGGATACTGAAGAATACTTGATTTTTCTTCAAGGAATTGAAGTAGGATTCACTCCTGAACGCAACAATATTTTATATGGCCTACCGCCAAACATTGAGTGTTATTACTCTCGATTATCTCCATCTGTGGGAGATTTAGATATGATCATTGCCTACCTGACTGATAGTACTGGAGCCTGGAAGATTCGGACTAGAAAAAGGGTAAATTTTTCATCTTCTAAGCTTAACGGTGTTTTAATGCCATGACACTAGTTTATTTCTACTCGTATCCTTCCATCCAATTATTTGAGTGAGGTTACCAAATATAGAGCTATTCTCAACTACTGCATTCAAGAAAGGAAGCCTATTGATGTAGGAAGCATTATTAATGAATCTGTAAAGGTTACTGCTCGTTCTAGCACTTCTATTGGACTTGGTTTTCCATCTCTGATCTATTCTTGATGTCAAAGTGCTGGAGTAGTTGCTGAGCATTCTGAGGAAAAGCTTGTTGACCTCATTTTTGATGAGGTCTCCTCTTCTTCTCTTTAGTACTTAGGATCTAGCCTTAGGCTTTTCCTTTGACTAATCTTAGAGGACTAGAAGTGGAACCCACCCTTTAGAAATTTCAAACCACTTCTTAACTCCCTGCAAACTCCACAAACTTGACTTGTAGACCCCTAATCACCTAGAGGGTTGAAATCGAATGTGGAAGTTTAAAGGATGAGTTCCTATAGGACTCTTTGGCCTTAGGGCCCGCACAGGTGGCACAGTGCAGTGAGGGCTGACTTACACATACACTACATTTATACACTACACTTTCACACACCTCCTAAAACCACACCCATACCCGACTTGATCTCCGACTCATAAAGGTTATTCACATGGATGGTCGCTTAACCCCTAAGCCCTTGGCTAAGAGGGTTAGGAACAACATAGTGGATGCCTCAAATGAGTCCCTTCATGGCTCATGTGGGCTTGATATGGCTTCATGGCTCAACCAAAATGATTTCATTCCACTTACATTCACCTAATCTTCAATTTGGCAAATTTTCAATTTTTTACCCCCGGGACCCTACACCCGCTTAGCCTACCCAAAACCTTTGAAACCACCCAAAATTTGGAAAATCACCTAAATTACCCAAAATTCCTCAAAATCAATCCCAAACATTCCCACATTACTCAAATTGATCATCCATATCCAAAAATACCAAAAATTCCAAAAATACCTCACAATACCCTCCAAATACCCAAAATACCCCTCTTAGCCAAAAAATCCAAAAATTCAGAAAATTCCCAGAAAATTCCAGAAAAACCCAAATATTCCCAATTTCATTTTGTTCAACTACACAATAGGCCAATTTTGTCAATTTACCCCACTTTTATCAAAATCCCCAATGTGACCCATTTTTAACCTATAAGTGAACCCGATGTCAAACCAAACCTACCCAATTGACCCAAATTCTGGTCCAATTCAATTCTAAACTTCAATTCAACATTCCCAACACCAATCTAGGCCAAATCCAAGTCCATTTGATTGACATTTGGATCCAATTTCATTAACCGTACTTTTAGACCTTGGATCATTGCCTTATCGTGGAGCCACGAACCACAACAACATACATAAGTATAACAACAAGTTCCGTGGTTTCAATTTCTATGCTAATAAATAACAAAATTTGGCCGTTTAGTAGAAAGAGTTAACTCCGCCAAAGTTCTTATAGATGATTCACAATTTGTCCAAGTGCATTTCAAGATTGCCAATTTTCCGGGGTCGTCACTTTCATTTATGTCAGATGCTCTTCTCATGATGTATCACCGATTACTCGTGATAATCTCATCAATATTAGCAGGCTGCTCACGAGAATTGGATAGTTGGAGGTGATGTTAATATTATTGCCGACCCGTTGAAAAGTTGGGTGGAAGAACCCTAAAGTTACAGAATATGATGCACTTTCCGGTAATAAATAGTGTTGGATTGTTCGACTTCCGGGTTTCTAAGGAACACCTTTCACTTGGCAAAGAGGCAAAAGCATGGAGAGATTGATTTCGATTCCCGTTAATAGCAAATTGATGAACACCTTCCCTATCACTAATGTACACCATTTACATAAGACAACTTCGATCACTCTCCTCTCCTTATAAAGATCTCATTTTACCAACAAGATGGTTTTCCAACTTTCGCATTCCAAAATTTCTAAAGCCAAACATCCAAATTTCTTAAATGAAGTGAAAAGGGGTGGAATATCCATAATGACACCTGTGCCTAGTCCTCTATCCGAGCTGAGATTACAAAAAACAAATTTGATTGCATAATTAAAGATATGGAACAAAGTTGTATTTGGTAATCTATTCGAGAAGGTGAAGCAAATTTAAAACAAGGATAACTCAACTAGAGGCCGACCAGTATCGGTGGATGGATAATCATATTGATCTTATGGAAGCTCATGAACAAAAGTATCTTCAAGCTTTGATCGTCGAAGAAGAATTTCTCCAACAAAAGGCCGCTATTAATAAACATCTTTTAGGAGACAAGTAAATACAAAGTTATTCCATGCCGTGATTAAATACGTAAGACAATTAAATGCTATAACGAATATTAAAGATCGTGGATGGAAAGTGTCTATCCGATCCTATATTCAAAATAAGGAAAGTGCCGTTTAATTCTTTAAAAATCACCTTTCTACCTACCCTACAAATTCCCGTTGTGTTTTTTGGAGAAACTCGTTTAGTGATCAACCTAACATTGTTCAACAACTCAGCCGTTTAACTTACCCGATGAAGCCGAAATACCGCAGTTCTAAAATCCATTAATGGGAACAAGGTCACAGGACCCGATGGATTCACATTTGTTTTGTACATAAATGCTTGGAAAATAATGGGAAGGATGTTATCGAAGCTATACAAGCCTTTTCACCTGAATCGAGTCGCCTAACTATTTTGCCGCTACAAGTATAGCTTTAATCGCTAAAGATAAGAAGAAAACTTCATGGTATGATTTCAAGCCCATAAGTCATATAAATACTCCGAACAAGATAACTGCCATGATCATCATGGAGTAGATTACACTCCTTTTTTTACATCTTCTAGTTAGTGCCAATCATACCGTTTTTTATTCAGAAAGTAGAAATATTACCGACAATGTACTCGTCAGCTTCTCAAGAATTGTTGTTTAAGATCGATAAACTCAGAGGACAAAATTTAATTTTCAAACAAGATTTAAAGAAAGCTTATGATTCACTTAGCCGGAATTTTATCAATCTTATGCTTAAGGCTGGGGAGGTTTCGTCCAACATTCCGTCAAAATTTATTCAAAGATGGTTATCTAATACTCTTCATAGAGTATCCTTATTAATGGAACCAGCTATGGGTTCTTCCCTCGCCGGGAGGGGGTCTTAAGCAAGGAGATCCTTTATCTCCTACAATTTTCATCCTTGTTGAATTATTTCTCAAGGCTCCTAAACTGTGCTCATGTTTTCTATCATCACAACTCTAAATCCATTATAAGTCATCTCGCTTATGCCGATGATGTGATCATTTTCACCAAATTCGAGTAAACAGCAATCAAAAACTTTCGAGATCATTCATCATCTTCAACAGTGTCTCAAGGTTTGGAGCTAAATGAATTAGAAGTGCCATTGGCTGTGCAAGAAATTTAAAATCAACTATGGTTCAAAAATACTTTTGGTTTCTCTTATAGATCTACCATTGAAATATTCGGGAGTTCAATTGTTAAAAGGAAGGAAAAAAATGAACACAATACGATGAAGTTAAGCATCAGTATCTTCTCAACTCAATTGTTTGGACCAATAGTTTTCTATCTAATGGGGGAAGGGTTACCTATTAAAAAGCATCCTCACTACTTTTCCTTTCGTTTACTATGCAAATGATCAAAATAAAGATAATCATACAAAGAATGTCAGAAACTATCTTTAATAAATTTCTCATAGAAAGTCAACACAAACAAATGCATTGGGCTACATGGAACAAACTATGTAAACCCATTCATTCCTTGTGGTCTCGGGTTTTAAAAGTTTTCAACATATAAGTCATATTTTCCAATGCAAGCATTGGATAAAATTTTAGAAAGCAAGGATACACTTTAGGTTCAATTCCTAACTCCGTCAAATACCGTAGAAACCTTCACCCCGTATCTGTTCGTTATACCGGAGATTCTAAACAATGGAAAGTTTTACATAAAGTTAGGAATCCGGGCCAATAAGTTTTTTGCCGGGAAGTCAGAGATGGCTCATTAAATTTCGGTCAGATAATTGGTTACCGGATGATCATTAATTCCCTTCCTAATGCCGCAGTTTAATTACAATCATAAAGTAACCGATTTCCTCGGACTAACAACCGTGACGAGGCGAAGCCGAAAGAAATTGTGGACACCCCAACTATATAGACTATCAAATCTAATCCGTATCGATCGAAGAAATCCGATAAGCTCATTTTTAAGAAACCTTCCTCTTAATATTCAACTCTTTTATTTATCATTCATCGCACACCGACCCATAATAATTGAAGAAAACTGGAATGCTAATCTCACACCATCAATATCATTCTTCAAATTCGGAGATTGTTCCATAAATTCCTACCTACGATGATATACTTAAATTAAAGGGCTTCCTAGAATACCTTCCGCATGCTAGTTATGTTAAGTACACGAGAGGAATCAACCGCACACCTATTTTTTTCACCGTCCCGCGACTGTGTGAGATCCGGTGGTAAGGGTGTTGAACCATTTTCAAATTATAAATCACTTTAGAGAATGGAACTCGTGAAGACCGTTGGGATGAATGGAAAGCTCATAAATTCTCTTTATGTCCACTATTTTTTGCCGGCTCGTTTGGATCGCTAGGAACCATAACAAATAGCGGTGATCTCGTATGTTCCCCTAATGAGATTTTTTGTCAATCGTCGCACTTATTCGCAAAGGTATAGCCTTACTCAACCTGTATGATCGAACCAAGATCAAGGTAAA
The DNA here is from genome assembly GCA_022702705.1 of Papilionanthe hookeriana x Papilionanthe teres. NCBI lineage: Eukaryota > Viridiplantae > Streptophyta > Magnoliopsida > Asparagales > Orchidaceae > Papilionanthe > Papilionanthe hookeriana x Papilionanthe teres. The sequence goes on along the minus strand of CM040424.1, from coordinate 147,225,010 downwards.
GACATTTCATCGCTTCTCTCCTCCCTCACCTCGGTTAAAATTAATATTGATGGGAGTTATGCTCCCGCCTGAATCGTGGGGTGCGTAAATTATAAAGGGTTACACTGGGGCTTTAGACTACTATTTTTTCTAATTCCCCACTCTGAATCCGAGGTGATCAATGCTATCTGTGCTTTAAACCGCCAAAGCTATCAAGTATTCTTATCTCTCGGATGGAATCTGCTTTCTCCTAACCGATTAATATCATATGTGCTCCGTAGTCGTTCGGAAGCCGATATACCTTCACAGGAGCTTACTTTCCCTCATCAAGGATACTACCATCTACTAGAGTCATTTAAATAAGGAGGGAAATCGCCCAACCAACTAGCCGGGCAAAACAATAGCCTACCCTCTCGAAATTCTAAAGTTTTCAAATTTCGGCATTTAAGGCATTTACTTTTTCGTGATTTACTTTCACTCCCTTATATCGTATGTATTTAAAACTCTCTATTATTTAATGTATCTTTTATTTTGCTAATATATATATATATATATATATATATATATATATATATATATATATATATATATATATATATATATATATATATACTCATCTATACTTCAAAACAAGGTTCATGTCTGATCTCGGACACCCGCATTCCTACTACCTTTGATCCATCTACGAGGCTAATGCTGATAATGTCGTTGTCAAGTCAAAGGAGTACGTGCACATTCGTGTTCAAGAAAGATAATGGGAGGAAGAGCCCGACAACAAGGCAGCAAGCCGAAGAAAGAATATAAGAAAACTAAGATCTTAAAAGACCCGAAGAAAGAATTTTGTTGTAATGGTGTTGTTGTGGACGACCCTGAACTTGACAAAGTCATTCAACTCCAAGGTGATCGCAGGAAGAATGTGTCCACCTTCCTAATGCAAAGCCGGCATAGTGAAGAAAGAGCAAATCAAGATTCATGGTTTCCGAGTACCTTAAAGCTTCGTGGTCCTCATGTGTTTTAGTAGGCTATTTAATACTACGGCTTAAGAACTTCACTTTTTAACCGTCTAGTATATGCATTTTATATGCAACCGGCTACTTTTAGTACCTTTCCGCATCACTTCTATCTATCCTATCACGAGACTTTATTATCCTCGATTTCTATTGCAACTGCCATAATATATATATATATATATATATATATATATATATATATAATACGATGTTTGGCAAGCCGAAGGAGCTCGCTGTGGTTTCCATGGACAATGTGGTAATGGTTCGTCAAGGGCCAGCTCGGTGGTGTTTCGAGGCTCTTTTTGGCCGTGCGAACTTTCTATCCTCCCTTTTCTAATTCTCTCGTATTTTTTTGTCGGGGAAGATTTTTGTTTTCTTCCTGTTGACTTTTTTGGAATTTGGTAAGTTACTATTACATTCTTGCCATGGCCTTCGATTTAACTAAGGTCAATTCCAAACTTTCAGGAAGAGGAACCTTGCCGAAGTTATAGTAAGGAAAGAAGGGGGAGTCACACTGGGAGATAAACTAGTTTTTCCCCAAATTTTACCATGATGCCATCAAGGCAAGGCTTTTAATGTGAGTTTATCAAACGTCGTACCAAAAAAGCAGTGCAAGCCGACTTCGATCTTACCGAGAGACGGCTAAACTTTCGAGCCTTATAAATTTACTTTGCGTGTAAATTTCCATTGACATCCCAAACTTAATATCCTTAAGGCCGCATGACTTCAAACTATTAGGCAAATTGAAAATCAGAGTATTCATAGCCGACACATTATGTTACACTTCTTCGAAGAAGACTATGCCCAAGTTTTCTCCAAGAAGGTTATTATGATAAAGTAGGGGAAGCAATGAAGCTCGCTGACTTCGATTTCGATCCTTCCAGCGAACCACCAATAGTACCTATTTGGTTCACCTCCTAATCCGAAGTTACCATTCAATAATCATAAGATTATCTATGATATCGCTGATTCAAATTCGGGAAGGCCTCTCAAATCGATATTCCTTCGGCCCAATGTAACAAGAATCTCTAAGTGCAAGGTTTTTAAAGGAAGAGACAAAGACACAAATTCTACCCGGACGGAGTTCCAAGTTGGGTAATCGCAAACAATGGGTACCGACACCACGGATGGAGTACCACTCTCTATTGCAAACACACTCATATTTTTGTTCACCGATTAATGCTTCAGATTCATCCCGAGCTTCGAGGCCTTATAATGTTAAAGGTAAGGGCACACAGAATGTTGATCCAACCACAATGAACTCTAATCAAGCACTTACGAACTCGATCCCCCAAGAGCCGCTACAAATGTTAACCAAGGTATTGGCTGTACCCCATGTAAACCAAGACAGACCTGGCCTTCTGGGCTAGAGAACCACCTGGTTCTCCGAAATCGTTAATCGCACAGACTCGTCAAGGTGCTCCACTACATTTGATTAATGAGGTGCAAGCAAAAAAGTCCAATCCAATTCATGAAAATACTCACTCGTGGATTCGATTGTTCCCCTCTTCTCAAGCTATTGATATAAGAGATCCATCTGATGAAGAAGATATAACTTTACCTCTAAATAGACAGATTTCGACTTCTCAGAGAAGACCAACCCTTTAGTTCGATGTTTCAGACACTTTTATTACTCCACCAGCTCCTCCCATCGAGCATCCTACTCGTGCCGTTCGATCGGAGTAAGAAATAATGCGAGGGAGGCTCCTGCCTCAAGAAAATTAAGAAGAAGGAAAGATATCCCTGAACTACAACTTATCTCCATCAAACATATACCCCGTCGTAGGTTTCACAAATTTCAGCTTACTATGGCCGCAAAGCATTTCACCATGATTAATTTTCTATGATGGAATGCCGTGGGTGTGGCCACCCCGCCACATTCACTAGACTTTTACACCTCAACAGACTCACAAGCCGTGGTTAATAACAAGCTAGAACCCGTTTAAGGAAGAAAAATATTCGAAGTTCACTAAAACTTACAGTTTTCTCCACTCTAATTGTAATCACAAAATCTCGGCTATTCTGCAGAGTGGAGTCAAGTGCTCTATGCTTGCCGATAACTACCGCTTCTTGCACCTTTCACCTGTCTTGATCAATTTTCTAGATTCTCGCACGTTTGTGTACGGATGCTCCCCAAATGATAAGCTCCTTAAGTCTCCGAATCGATCACCTACTACGGTATTACAACTAGCCGGTTAGTAGAGGATTTCAACCGGATCAAGGATCCCAAAGGAAAAGTCAGTGTAGAACCCCGCACCTTCGACTATGCTAACCTTTCTCAAAATATCGCAAGCTCGAAAGAATCACGTAAAAAGCCGGTAAATGACCCTCGATCAATACTAATATACGTACACCACTTACATGTAACAACCTCAAATCACTCCTCTCTATTAATTCGTATCTCCTTTTGCAACAATACCGGGTCCTTCCAACTTCGCATTTTTAAATGCTTCGACCTCGCACTCAGCTTTGCTGGTGCGGTCAAATCAGCTGTTCACTCCATACAACAACTCGTCCTAACTATATGGTTAAACTTTCGTACCTACAAAAAGCCGTGACATCTCAATTAAAATGCGGAACAAACATTACTTTGGCAATGTTTTCCAACAAGTGCTAGACTCGATGCAAAGGTTCAAAGCCTGGAAGCTATACAAGATCGTGGACGAGTTCACACTCAGAGCCGATCAATGCACAAAATCACCGGTTATAAACTTTAGATGTGAGAAGAACCGTTTTCAAATAAAAAGCCGTTGTTAATAAACAAACAGATGGAGATAAAACACAAGTTTTTCCCATGCTGATAAATATGGAAGATAATTTAATGCCATTTCAAACAGACATGGAATGATTTCTGACCATACTATTCCAAAATGTTAAGATATTTTAATCTCTAATTCAGCTGCCACCGTCCCCACATTTTTCTGGTGTTGTGTTTGGTGAGATGATTCAGTTGTTCAGCACTAATCTTGATAATATGACTATAGATTGAAATTTAATGCTCTCAAAAGTATAGATGGAAATAAAACAGCTCGGCCCCCGATGGCTTCACTTACCTTCTATTTAACAAATTGAAATAGTGGGCACTGATGTGATCAATGCTTTTCACTGTTTTCCGAAGCCGAAATCCCTAAGTACTTTGCGCAACCAATCTTGTTTTGATACCCAAAGATACACAAATCAACTCGGGTGATTTCCGCACCCATAAGCCTTACTAGCACCTTTACCAAACTTATTAGCAAGATCATGGTGGGAAGGATTCAACCTTACCTTAATCACTTATTTTCCCTAACCAATCACTTTTGTGTGTGGGAAGAAATATCACCGACAACCGTTTGCCGGCTCGGGAACTATTGTCGGATCTGATAAAGGGTCAGAGAGGACACAACTTCATACCGAAATCGGATTTGAAAAAGGCATACGACTCAATCACCTCGACATTTCGATCAAAGTTCTCAAGGGCGAGGCTTCCAACCTTCCTTTTGTAACTTAATCCAGAGATGGCTTACTCGAGCTCGTACAAGGTTCTAAGAATGGCAAGAGTAATGTTTTCCCCACCGCCGGGAGAGGATTAAAAACAAGGGGATCCTTTATCCCCCACAATCTTTATTCCCGGTGTTCGATTACCTGCATCGCCGAATGCCGCCCACCATACTTACCTATATCTTCACTATAAACATAGTGCTTCTCTAAATTATAAGCCACTCCGGGCTTATGCCGATGATGCAATTCTTTACTAATGGAAGTAAACAAGCAATCATGAGAACTTTACTTAGTCCTAGTGAGCATACGTCGAAGGTTGCCGGTCCGAAATTAAATGAATCGTAAATGCTGGCGAAGTGTGCAAGCACTATAAACACAAGAAATGGTTAAAAGAGCTTACTCGTTTCACCGCGTAGATCTCCCTATTAAATACTGGGATCCAACCGAGCAAAGGCAGTAAGACGACAATCCCAATATGATGAGGTTATCAATAGGATCTCATCAGCCTATCCTCGCCGGACAAACAACTTCTTATCCAATGAACAGGGAGTCTAACTTTACTCAAAAGCATCTTATCTACTTTCTCCCCTCTTTATACACTCGCTAATGGTCAACATGAAAAGGAGCACACGTAAAATGTTAAACACCTTTAACAAATTTCTTCGGGATGGACAATATAAACAACCTCATCGGATCGTATGGAACAAATTTTGTAACCCACATACCGGGTGGGCTGTGCTTCAAAAGCTTCAAACAAATGAGCCATCTTTTCCATCAGGCAAGTGGATTTAGTTCGTGAAGCAAGATACCATGGGTTCCGCTCCTTAAAGAGAAATATTGTAAGAAGCTCCATGCTAATATTGTTCAAGCCAAAGTAAAAATCTAAACACCTGGGATGAATTTGCTAAAGGTCGTGGACATCGCTAACCAATTCATTTTTTAGGAAATTGAGATGGAAAGTTCAATTTCTTTCTTAATAATCGTCGTGTGATGGTCTCTTTCCAATCCCTACTCATTACAACTCCTACCTCACTTTTTGATTGACCCAGACAATTTACCCGCTTTTATTGAAAGATTTTGTCGAGGAAGATACTTCTCAAAGAATTATGTCTATGTACCCATTGACATTAATAGACCTAATAAATTTCTCTCTCAAATGTGATAATCATCTCTTTCTTAAAAAGGCCATTCATCAATCATATTAAATGGATTGGATCACATCGACGTGGGAAGAAGATTTGGCACAATAATATAACCCCTCCATTGCCTTTTTCTCATGGAGACTTTTTCAAAAATCGTCGCCTCGATGATATTCGAAGCTCAAAGGGCTTAAAATCGCTTCCAAATGCCGGCTTTGTAATTCTTAGAAGAAACCTTCTCCTACGTTTTCCTCCACCGCTCTATTACTAAATGTGCTCAAAAAGAAGTGCTCCATCAACCGCATACCACAACACGATATGATTCGGGTCAATTTCAAGCTTGTCGGGAGGAATGGAGACTCGGCTGGAAGGAGTTCTACATACCTTTAATCATTTGTTGTTTCCCGTGATGGCAAGGAACAAGGCTAAATATGAGGATAGATCCTAAATTCATTTCAGCCTAAGGCCAAGTGAATTGTCAAGAACCTATGTAAAGAAAATTTCAAACTTTTGCCCCACCTAAAAGAAAAGTGACATTGCCGCATCGTCTCCTCCTCCTTAACTCGGGGTTAAGATCAATATTGATGGCAGCCTTTACAAATTCTTCATCCTGTATTGGTGCAAACTTCGTAGAAATAGCTCTGTGCCAACTTCGTGGTTCTTTCGGTGCACTTCCGGAATCCTCTTCTGGCCAGAATCTAAATTATGGGCACTTTCAGGCCTTCGACAACCGCCAAAGCACTCAAACTTTCACATGTATGGCTTCGAATCCGACTCACAGTGGTCGATATCATGAAAGGATGTAATGCCCCCCCCCTCGAATTCCGTTTACTTCCAAGAATATTCCCCACTCCGTACTAATTTTACCCAACTTAAATGACTCACATTTTTATATTAACCAACTCGTTAACCGGTTAGCTAAAGATGTCGCTTACCTAAGAATATAGTTTTTACTATAAAACCTTTTGAGCTTCCCCAAGGCTTTTACTGGGGGATCTTTAAAGTTCTCCTTTATCGATGTACTCAATTTTGATATTTGAATGAACTTTTTTGTTTTTCTACAAAAATATATATATATATATATATATATATATATATATATATATATATATATATATATATATATATATATATATATATGTCTCTGTGTGTGTGTGTGTTTCCGCTGGGCTGACGGTGCGGCTCGCTAGGGTTCTCTTCGACATGGTGCTTCTCCGTGCTTTCCGGTGTCGTTGAAGCAGCGGGGTTTAGCTCTGCTGGCAGTGTTTAAAAACCCGTATGTTGTGCTTATCCTCATTGTTAAATTCCGCTCGGCATCCTAGAATGGATATCTTCAAAAACTTTTTGGAGGATTTAAAGCTTTTGGGAAAAGTTAAGTTACGATTTCGTGGATCGTAAACACATTATGGTTAAACTTTCTTTAAAAGAAGACTCCGCTAGTTTTTTTGCTAAATGGGCCTCGCTAATGGGAGGGTGTCTATCAAAATCCTTTAAAGGGACCCCCGATTTCGACCCAAGTGAAGAACTCCTATCGTTCCTATCTATTTTAAGCTTCCCGTCTTCCTTTCAATTCCTCAAACAATAATCCATATAAAAGATTAATATGGCTTTAGGTGCATCATCAAGGTGGATGTCTCTACCTATAAATTTTTAAGACCCGCCGCTGGAGCAAGAGCTGGTTGAGAGAGAGGATACACTCACAGGAGGAAGACATTTGGTCGGCTCAACTCAAGAAAGGCTACTACAGTAGTGCACCGTGTGCGACAGAAGCCATATTACCGCCACCACCGCAAAATGTTTGGCCAAACTCTAGATAGATGCTATAGGCTTCATCCTTTACCAAAGGTTGTAGCCGCGGATTCCCCCAAGGTGCCTGCCACCAACCCTTTTTCTATGAGGTTGATCCCCGATATTTATGCTTACATTTTATATATGAATTTATACTTCTTTAATGATATCTTTATTTACAATGACGCCCAAAACTCGATGGCAATGCAAATGAGAGTTTTAATTGCCATTATTATAAAGTATTCTACACAAGTATAAGTATCGTTATCAATTAATATAGGATTTTCTCGATTAAGCTTCGGTGATATCAAACCTAAAAGGAAAATGATAAATATTCTTGAATACGTAAAATAGAAAAATAAACTTTTTACTTTCTAAGAAAGATCTTACTCAAACTAAAGATAATATTATAGAAAACAAAAGTTCGCCTCTTTTCGTAATTTTTATAATTTCTTTAAATGAAAACAAACAACTAACTTTAACTAAATTTTTGTAATATAAAAGCAATCGCAAATATAATATATTTTTCCTTACTATGAATTAGTAACAATTCTTGGAATTTTGTTGTGAAAGTATTTAAAATGTGTCGCGTCAAATATGAGAAATTATATTCTTTACCCTTATTTGGAGACAAGCATAAAAACTTAAAAGCATTCAACGCTTAAATAATTTCAAGATGAAGCAAAGGTGAAAGATACTAACTCTCCCTCTACAGCCTTCTCCCTCTCCACCTAGGGGCTAATATCACGTATCAAGACATAAAACATTAAATCAAATTTGCCACTCGTCACCCTAACGTCCTCTAATTTTACACCCTTCAAAACATATCTCCATATTTATTTGCGTTCAACCTTATGACTACATTCTTTCCCATATAATCTCATGTAATTCTTTCCAATTGCTCGCCGATACAATACCATACGGCTTCTTACATGTTCTCACAACATATATTAACAACTTAATTACCCAAATCAAGAATTAAATGAAGTGCAAGATTTCGAATAATCACAACTTCTTCCAAAGATTGACATTTATACTTCACACAACTTTCATCCATAACTTAATTACTTCATAATTTAAAGGAAAAAGATAAAGAAAACTACTCAAAATTCTATAGAGAAAATACAATCACAACTTAGATTAAAAGTAGAAATCATATTGAAAACAAAATAAGTCTTAATTAAGAACCAAATGTAATAACAAAGATAAAGACTTATCTAACAATCCTCTCCACCAAACTCATGTTCCTTTCGAAAAACTTTTTTTTTCCTTACAATCTTCCTTAAAGGCACTAACCTCTACGGACTCTAATTCTCTCTTCTACTCCTAATACAAACTATACTAAAGTATGTAGAAATGGTGAAGTGAGTATGTACTAAAAGAAACTCTCCAGACAATAAACATAAACCACACACCCTTCAACAACAACCAATTTCTGATCTTCAAGTCTTTTTTTTTATAATTTACCAATAAATGTGCTTTGGCTTCTCTTCAAATCATGTCCAAATTAGCTCGAGACCTTCCAGAACATTTACAAATTTTCCCTGTATTTCATCATAGTGCTAGAATTCTCTCTTTCTAACTCTTTTAATCTTTTTCATCACGTAGTTTGGAACCCCTCAATGCGGTGGCAGCAAGACAAACTATGGTACGTAGGGCTCTACATCGAGATGCTCCCTGCTCCTGAGTACCTTCCATTAAAGTGCATTATCATTAAAAATGGTATAAAAATGTGCATAAAAATACAATATATTTTAGGTGTATCATTACCCTGTCCTTTCCTCTCTTCCATTTTGTAGGTTCTGTATAAGTCATGTCCTTCAGAAAGCCTGCTCTGCCCAAAACTTGAAGGCTGAAAACACAGTCCAAAATCTTCTCTTGATCAGTCCTTGAAAATACATCTGTGTAAAGCTCGAGACCTTCCAGAACATTTACAAATTTTCCCTGTATTTCATCATAGTGCTAGAATTCTCTCTTTCTAACTCTTTTAATCTTTTTCATCACGTGGTTTGGAACCCCTCAATGCGGTGGCAACAAGACAAACTATGGTACGTAGGGCTCTACATCGAGATGCTCCCTGCTCTTGAGTAGCATTGAGGCATCGGTGTATCCCACGAATGTGTCTAACTGTAGAACATGACACTGTGGCCATTTTGAAAATGCCCCTGTCACTGATGTCTGTCTGGGTAGACTCGAGTTGCAAGTCGAGCACCCGGTAAAAGATTCTTTCATCGGATCTCATGTCGGTGTGGGGTCCTCGGCAGTCTCTGGCTTTGTCTCTGTGTGTGGTGAGTTGTTATCAATTTTTTTTCATTTCTAACTCATAAAATTCTTTTGGAAAGGGTGGTAGCTTGGTGGCTAACTCCTGAACCTGTCTCCTCTCCATCCTGTCCATGAGGCAACGCATGTAGCGATTTGCATTTCTTCTTTTTGTACGCGCCAACAGTGCGTCTGGAAGTCTCTTAGCTGTAGCACCAAAAAGGCCACCATCTAGGGTGATCATGGATGGAATCTAACTGTGTCTCCTGGCGAGGAGGTGTGAGTCAACAAATCCTCCAATTCCTCGATGTCCTAATGTCTGTCCGGTCTCTCTACGACCACTTTTCATCATTGATTTCATATTTGCAGCCTTCTTGTATGTGTTCTTTCTTTTCAAAGCGCAAGGTCTAAGATGTTTTTGAAAGCAAACACCAATTCACAGTCTGGCACTTCCTACATAAGCAAACAAAGGGAAATGTCAGTGGTTGGTGTTTTGCATGAACAAAAACAATAACAAACATATTATTATTTATTTAGCAATTTTTGCAATTATTTTGATGTCATTATCTTATCTAATATAATTTTATAATATTTTGAATAAGAGATTTAATAGGCATATTTCATTTTGTGAGAAAATTTTATTTTATTTTGTTTAAATTTATTTTATTACAAAATGTAGACACGGTCACAGATACTGGCCACATGGCTACATCGGAATAAATATCCTTCTTCAGATTTTTCACGTCGAGTAGTATCTTTTTAGATGTCATCTATTTATCAGCAACATGGGTTTATCTCCTTAAAAATCCACCAGTTGGTACGATCCTCCTGAGTAAACTTGTTCCACCACGAATGGCCCTTCCCAGGTCAATTCAAATTTTCCAACTATCTTGCAATGGACAAGGATCTAAGAACGAGCATGAGGTCACCAACTTCGAACAACCTTGGGCGGACCAATTTATCGTGGGCTTGAATCATCTTTGCCTGATAAAGTGCCAAGTTCTGTTACGCGAGCAAACTTTTTTCGTCAAGGCCTTCCAATTCTACAAGTCGTAACTTGGCATTTTCTTATGTCATAATTTGATTGATGACGATGATCCAAAGTGAAGGTAGCTGAACTTATAACAGATGAACAACCTCAGACCCAAACACAAGTGCGTAAGGCGTAGACTGCGTCGGCATTCTGATTGTCGTATGGTATGCCCACAATGCTTCCAGTAACTTCTCGTGCCATCCTCTCTTTTTGTCGTGGAGCTTCTTCTTCAAAATCTGCACGAGTGTCTTATTGAAGGCTTCTGCCAAGCCATTCACTCTGGGGTAATAGAATGTAAAGCACCTCGATTCTATCCCATGACGTCTGATGAAGTTATTAATTTTTGTGCTATTGAATGTGGACCCGTTATCAGAGATGATCCTGTGTGGCACGCCGAAGCGGTAGACAACCCGATTCTTGAAGAACTGTAGAACTTGTTGTGTTGTGACTTCTCGTAGCGGAACTGCCTCAGCCCATTTGGTGAAGTAATCTGTAGCTGTGAGTATAAACATGTGTCCTCCTGAAGATGAAGGGTCTAACGGGCCCATTATATTTGTGCCCTAACACTCGAATGACCACGAGGCAATCGTGGGGTGTAGAGCTTTCAGAGGTTGGTGCAAGAACACCCCATGCACTTGGCATTAATGACATTTCTTAGTTGTATCCATACAATTTGTCATTATTGCTAGCCAGTAGTATCTGAGTCTTTTGATGTTCATTTTCATCTTCGGCCCTGACTCATGAGCTCCACACAATCCAGCATGTACTTCTTTGACGATTTTCTACGCTTCTGCCCTGCTCAGACATCTTAGCCACATCTGATCGAAGAATCTTCTGTACAGAACAATATCAATTAAGGAATACGACAAAGCCCTCTTTAGATATTGATGCGCTACTGCCTTATCTTCTGGTAGTCTTCCTGTTGCAAAGATTCTATTAATGGCTGACTCAAATCTTCTGTATCATATACTACAGTAGTTGATATCTCTTATTTTCCAAGCTTATGCAAACTATCGAGGTTGATCTGTGACAAAACTTGATGTCCTTGTGCTGTAATATATATAGAATTTTCAGTTGGACAAGCCAATTCTTTAGCAAGCTTCGCTAAAGCATTTGCATGGGCATTGTCTGCACGAGGAATCCTATAGAACATCACACTTGGAATCTATTCCAACAATTTCATAGTATACATATGGTATTCTTTAAATCTCGGCTTCAGAATCTTATATTGTCCTGTCACCTGCTATATAACGAGTTGTAAGTCACCATAAATGGAAATATCTATAATTTCCATTAATATTGCCAATTCCATACTGGTGATTAGTGCTTTATATTCTACCTCATTATTGGTACGCGGCACTACCAGGTGGTAGGAAAATCTAAGCATGGCCTGATCCGGAGTCATGAAGATCAAACTATTTCCTGCTTTACTGTATCACTATTTGATGTCCTTTGTCTCTTCTGGCTGATGACGATCCATCGAAGTACATCTCCCAACATTTGGCACTGGGTTGTTCTACTTGTAGTATCTGCTCTTCTGATAGTTTTTTGTTGAGAGGGGACCTAACTGGCAGTGGGTGCGCTGCAAGAAAGTCTGTAAGAATTTTCCATTTGATAGTGCAAAGGGGCACAATTATATCAAATTGCAATAGTATCATTAACCACCTTGCTAAACGTCCGGAAAGTTTTGGTCGGGTCATAAAATATTACAATGGATTAACTTTCAAAATCAGGTTGACCTTATGAGACAACAGTAATGTCTAATCTTTTGAGAGGAGAAAACCAAGCTAAACAATGTTTCTCAATAGGAGGATACTTTACTTCTAAGGGTATTAGAAGTCGACTTAAGTAGTAGAGTGTGTTCACTTTACCCTCATCATTGACTTGGGCAAGTAAGGCTCCGAGAGACTCATCTAAAGAGGCAGTATAAAGTATCAACGGTCTACCCAGGATAGGAGCAGCTAAAATAGAAGGTGTCGTTAGATATCATTAAATATTTTCGAAAGACCGTTGGCACGACTCTCCCCAAACAAATTTGGCATCCTTTAAAAGTAAGTTCGAAAAGGGTAGACACCTTCATGAAAGATTAGATATAAAGCATCTTAGGTGCGCCAATTTAACTTAAAAAGAACGTAGTTATTTCAAAGCTTTAGGAGAAGACATTTTTAAGATAGCTTTAATCTTATCTAGGTCGATTTCAATTCCCTGATGACGGACAATGAATCCTACAAACTTCCCAGAGGTAACGCCGAAGGCGCACTTTAAGGGATTCATCTTGAGATTGTATTGCCATAATCATTCAAATACATTCCTCAAATCATATAGGTGGTCCACTTTGCTCTTGATGACCAAAGCATCCATGTAGCATTCCACTAGGTCGTAAATGAGGTGATCGAAGATCTTAGTCATTGCTCTTTGGTAAGTAGCTCCAACATTCTTCAAACCATGAGGCATCACAGTGTAGCAGTAAATCCCGATCAGAGTTTTGAATGTTGTAAGCGTTGCATCTTCTAGAGCCATCTTGATCTGGTTGAAGATCCATCCATGAAAGAGAAAATTTCATGTGATTATGCGATGCCCACTGTTGACCTCATTTTTGATGACGTCTTCTCTCCTTCTTTTTAGTACTTAGGATCTAGCCTTAGGCTTTTCCTTTGACTATCCTAGAGGATTAGAATTGGGACCCACCACTTAGAAATTCAAACCACTTCTTAACTCCCTGCAAACTCCACAAACTTGATTGTAGACCCCTAATCACCTAGAGGGTTGAAATCGAATGTGGAAGTTTAAAGGATGAGTTCCCATAGGACTCTTTGGCTTTAGAGGCCGCTTACTGGGTGGCACAGTGCAGTGAAGGGGCTGACTTACACACACACTACACCTATACACTACACTTTCACACACCTCCTCAAAACACACCCATACCCAATTTGACCTCCTGACTCATGAAGGTGATTCACATGGATGGTCCTTAACCCCTAAGCCCTTGGCTAAGAGGGTTAGGAACAACATAGTGGATGCCTCAAATGAGTCCCTTCATGGCTCATGTGGGCTTGATGTGGCTTCATGGCTCAACCCAAAATGATTTCATTCCACTTACATTCACCCAAGCTTCAATTTTCCAAATTTTCAATTTTTGACCCCGGGACCCTACACCCACTTCAGCTACCCAATACCTCGAGACTACCCAAAATTTGCAAAATCACTTGAATTACCCAAAATTCTCCAAAATCATTCCTAAACATTTCCTCACCAATCAAATTGATCTTCCATAGCCAAAAATACCAAAAATTCCAAAAAAACCTCCCAATACCCTCCAAATACCCAAAATGCCCCTCTTAACCAAAAAATCCAAAAAATTCAGAAAATTCCCAGAAAATTCCAGAAAATCCCAAATATTCCCAATTTCATTTTGTTCAACTACACCAGGGGCCAATTTTGTCAATTTACCCCACTTTTATCAAAACCCCCAATTTGACCCATTTTAACCCAAAATGAACCCAATGTCAAACCAAACCTACCCAATTGACTCAAATTCTGGTCCAATTCAATTTTAAACTTCAATTCAACATCCCCAACACCAATCTAGACCAAATCCAAGTCCAATTTGATTGACATTTGGATCCAATTTCACTTTTGGCCTTAAAGCCCGATTTGGACCCATGACCCAAACTTAGCCCAAACTCACCCAATTCAACTCCAATTAACCCCAAATCTTTTCTAAACCTTCCTTAACATCCCCATAAACAAAACACTAACATGATTTGCCCAAAATTTAGACCCAAACCCCACTCAAATTCAACCCAAAGCTAAAAGGCCCAATTTTGACCTAAACCTAAACCTAGCCCAAATAGACCCAAACCCCAAAATCAAGACCCAACCAAAGCCAAAACCTCTTTGAAACACTCCCATAAACATTTCCCAACATTTATTTTACATCAATTTCAACTCTAGCCCAACATTGACCCAAGTTAGCCCATTTTGACCCACCTTGGCCCACTTACCAAAGAAGTCCAAATCCAACCCAATTCAAGCCCAAACTACTTCAAATTGATTCCAAATCATTCATGAAACATTCCTAAATTAAATTGAACACTTATTGGATCCAATCCTTTGCAAAATTTTCATCCTAAAATTTGTTTTGAAATCTAAAAGCCCACTCTCTAAACCATCTTGAAAGCCCATCCAAAGTGAAATCTAAAAGCCCAAAGCCCACATGACAATTCCTTCTCATCATCCCTTTAATTGGAATCAAGTCCTAAGTCCCAAATCAATCATCAAATCAACCTAAATTAAGCACCATCTAAATTTTTCACTAAATTGCCAAAATCCCCAAATTCCTTTTTCATATAAATGGATCCACTTTTCCTAAGCCAAGGATGAGCCAAATGAAGCCACATGCAAGCCATAGACAAGCCACATGAAGCCATGGGGGGTTTGGCATGTCACCATGCCATTTTGGGCAAAAGGAGGAGACTGTTTCCTTAATCTCCTAAAGTCATTAGCCTTAACCATGATTCCCCTTAACCCAAATTTAATCTAAATATTCTTAGAAAGAGACCTCACCACCTTTGACCAGCTGACCTAACTTACTCTCTCAGCCTAAAACCGAGTCATGGGGAGGTGAACCCAACCCAAACACATGGGTTGACCCAAACCAAGCCAAAATGGCCTCTTCGCCATTCCATTCCAAGCCACCCCCTTTACACATGGCAAGGCCCAATTGATCGCACAAACCTCCAGCCCCGACCCACTCGACCTCGAGGGTGACCCGACCTCGGCCGGCCGACCACCACAGCCCGCCGGAAACCACCGGGCCGAGAGCTCACATGTGAGCCCAAACTTGGAATTCTCACCGCTGAGTTGCCCCATCCCAGGTGGCCATTGTAGCATCGTTCTTCTCTTGCCAAGAGCAGGCTGATCCCAAGCCCTAACTCCCCCTGGGAGAGCCTCCAGCCATGCCTATTTAAACACCACCCCTTCTCGGCCATGAAAGGTGCTGAAACAAACCTTAAGGAAACTCTACCAAAATTGTTCCAGACTACTCCCCACACATAAAGAACTTAATCCCCACTGAAATCCCCCTGCCATTTGCTCTTTGTGAGCTCAATTTCAGAGTTGAAATCCAAGCCCAAAACCAGGACACTTCTTCACAGTGGATCAATCTTCAAATTGATCGGTCCTACACCTTCACCCGGACCAAGAGGAGAAGTTTCCCACCGAAAGCCCCATCCCCGAGCCACCCGGTTGTTCCAGCCTCCAAGCTTTGTGATCGGCTGTGGTCACTTTCATAGCTAGACAATTCACCGGACCGAGGGACTTTATCTGGAGCTTACTTGGACCCAATCGAAGGTGACACAACTCTCAGATCGAAGCTTCACTTCTCTGAGCAAAGGTATGGACTCACTCTTCTTCCCGAGCTTCCAGAGATTCTCCTTTTACTTTGAGTCAATTTAAATACATGTTTACCGTATGGATGTGTTCGTCTCCTCAAGACGAATCCATAGAGCATAAGAACACAAAAATCCGTTGAGAATCGAGTGAGAAATTAGGGCTAGAAGGTTGACGGTCACGGGTGCACACCAGTCGTAGACGATGACTGGGAGCCGTCGGAACGAGCGTGTATCGAGCGGACGGTCTGGATCGAGCTGGACAGTGCGATGGTACGTGAACCGTGGGGCCCTGGAGCGCTGAGTCGGATGGCGGTGCCAAATCAAAAGACGACACGCGGCGCTTCGGAGATGCTAAGGTTGACGCGGCGCCGACTCGGATAAGTAGAAAAATAGGGATTTTCTGATTTATTTAATTCCCTAAACTTCAAAAATTCATAACTTTGTGTAGAAAAATCAGAAAAATAAAATAAAAATACCCTCTTGCTCGAGTGAACGAGAGGAGAATAATGTGGAAAAGAAATCATTTAATTTCATCCAGTATTTTATTTTTAATGATTTATTTACCCTCTGCATTTTTTAATTCTCCATGCATATAGGAAATTCACCATGGCATGAGACCATAGGGCCTCCGAAGCCTCCGAATTTGGGAACATTCCCTGAATTTTCCAAAGTCGAGGCCATCCCTATGAGAAGTTATTGATTTTTCAAATTCATGTTACTCGTTTTGAGTATTTTAAATCCAATAATTAGCATGTTGTGAAATAAATTCTAGGAAAATTTGGTGATGTTTCTTATGACCAGAGGACCCTAGGAAAAATAGGTTTTAAATTAATTCACTTGGAATAACCCTAATTGGCTTAAACACCCTAAATAGGTTCTTAATTAATTAGAGCTAATCATGTATCAAATTGACTTGAAATCAATTCTCCACTGACCTTTAGGATCAGAGGAACCCACCATAAAAGTTTGAAGTCAATTGGACTTGGTTAGTCCTACTAAATGGGTTGATTAAGCCATTTAGCCAATTTAAACTTTAAAAATTCATAACTTTCAAAATCCTTTTCAAAAATTCACCAAATTGGTTTTGGAGCCTCTCTGATATTAGGGGAATTTATGAAAATTAAAATTTCAATTTTCTAAAAAAGTTGATTTTTTGTATTATTTTAATATTTTAATAATTAATAAAATAATAAAAATCACAAAAATAATAAAATTCACCAAAATGTCACATTTTGAATTTTAATCACATAGGAACAAACCCCATATTTTTCCTAGGTCTATATGATGAGATATTAAATTTTAAAGCCCTAGGATAATTTTAAAATTAAAAAAAAAAATGTATTTTCTAGCATTTCCACTAAAATAATTCTAATAAATCAAAGAAAAATCAGAAAATTATAAAAATTGACTCTCTGATTTCCTTGACATCAGAGAGATTTTTGAAAAATATAAAACTCATTTTTCAACCTTTATTTTATTTTTAAATTAATTAATACTCCAAAACGCAAAATAATTATAATAAAAAGAATATAATTCAAAAAATCACCAAAATTGGTCCAAGTGGTCCTCTGGTCATTAGGAACGTCCCATAATTTTCTTAAGGACAGAAACTTTCCCTTGGTCATATTATTAAATTTTCCTTGGAACTCTATTTTCCACCAAAAATAATTACATAAATAAATTAAATACAGAAAAATCACATTTTCTCCTCTAATATCTTTATTGACATATGAGTGAAGTCACATAAAAGTTTTAAATTCATTTGAGCTCAATTTAGTGAGTTATGAAATTATTAAGCTTGAAGGGCAAAATAGTAATTAAAATTTTAACCCTTAATTAAAACTTTAGGCTTAATAAAATAAAAAAAGTAAAATATTTGATCTTAATCTGATTTGGATGATTGAAATTTAAATAATTAAATGGTAGAAACCTATTAAACAATTCAAAAATAATTAAAATGAACCTTAATAAAATAATTAATTAAATTTGGGAAGAATAATAAATTTTGAATTATTAAAATAGGGATGTCATTAGGAAGAAATTTATTATTTAATTTAAGAATCCCTAAATTAATCATCTCAATAATATTTAATTCCTAATTAAAATGATAATTCAAGCTTAAGATTTAAAATGCTAAAAAATTTAATTATTGAATTAAACTAAAGTTAAATTATTTAAATTAAATCCTTTAAAAAAAAATTTTCAATTAAATTAATACTTTAAAATTAAATCATCTTTAAAACATAAAAGATAAAATATTAAATTAAAATTAAAAATAAAATTAAAACTTAAATTAAATTAAAACATATTAAATTAATAAATTAAATAAATTAAGTTAAATTAAATTAAATTAAATTAAATTAAATCACATTAAATTAAATCAAATTAAAATTTAAATTAAAACTAAATCAAATAAAATTAAATCAAATTAAATTAAATTAAATTAAGTTAAATTAAATTAAATTAAATTAAACTAAATCAAATTAAATTAAATCAAATTAAATTAAATTAAGCTAAATCATATTATATTAAACTAAATTAAATTAAATTAAATTAAATTAAATCAAATTAAATTAAATTAAGTTAAATTAAATTAAATTAAATTAAATTAAATATAACATCACCTAAGACATAAAGAATTCAAGAATAAATCTAAAACAACTTGAACACTATTCCAAACTTAAATCCATTAACTAAAATTAAATCATAAACCACTTGAACATCCATTTGCCCTCAAAAGCTCGTGATGTCATAACTCTTAAAAGGAGTGTTAAATGAAGTGTTACTTCATTCATAGGATATTCAAATGTCCTAGTTCACCGAGCAAGATAACAAACTTGAACTCCGGACGATTAATTCATTTGTATAATCAAATTCTCTTGGACTTAAAACAATCCTAGAAATATTGAAAAGATGTTTAAGATTCGTTTTAAGCACTTCCTCGATATGATAGGATATTTATAAGAACAATTGAACTTAATTGTTCTTTGATGAAGAAAATCGTCCTCAAACCAAAATACAAGAACCTAGACGTCATAAGAAATGACTAGCTATAGGATTAGGAACTTGGTAGAAAACCATAACCCTTCCCTTAGCTTTACCTAGGAACTTACTTTAAATGCTTAAATATTCTAATTGTGTTTTAAGTGCGGCTTGGGATGACGGGAAGACCCTCCGAGTACGCTTTTATTTTATTGCAAATTTACTTTATTGCAATTTATTTAATCGCATCGCACTTACTTTTCTTGCATGATAAACAACCGTTGCATGAAAACCGACACCTTTAGGATAGTCCCTAAAACTGAAACCAAAACTAAATTAAAAGTCATTGCAAGATAAAATTCACCGCCACAACATTTCAAAATATAAAACAACTCAAAATTTAATCACAAACAGAATAACAAAACTACAACTACGACTAAATTAAAACGTCTTGTTGGATGATCGGGAATACCTCGGATGATGTAACCTACGTGTTGCTAACGGGATTTCCTACGGTCTAAATGAAAGTGTGGAACTCATTCAGTTGAGTTTAGCAAATTCATCTGGACTAAGTGAATCCGATAAAAATAATGATGCCGGAAGGATGGAACCGTGGGATCTTAACCGGTGTTGTTATAACCAACTTTAAGATTTGTTTAATTAAAACATAAAAAACACTTGGAAATTAAGACTTTCTCTAAACCAGAACACTTCTCTCACCTCCTGATTTATGATTTCTAAAACTAAACCCCTGCAACAACAAGGAGCTCGGAGCATGGTGGGCAGCACGGCCATCGTCATCAGCAAAATCTGAGTCTACTTCAACAAAACTTTCCTTAGAACTAAATAACCAAGCCATAGGACTTCGAGGTAGTTTGCCTAGTGCAACATAAATCCTCAACTCTTCGTTAGGCATTTGCATGATCATGTCATGTAAATTAAGCCCTAATCGGTCTCAGGACTCCGAGGTAGTCGTCCGATACGACATAAACCCTCACAACTTCAAGGCTATTTGTATGATTTTATCATACAAATATAAGTCCTAACTAATTAAAATCGACCAGATCAAAACACTAAATAAATATTAGGATTTTCCTAAATTCAAGCCAAACAATAGGATAGTCGGGAAATTACCGAAGTTCGCCTCGAATCTATGATTTATCCTACCTTTCCTCCTTTGAATTCCCAAGATATAATGTTCCAAATTTGATCCATTCCCTTTTGAAATTCCAAAATTCAATCCCTTGAAAACTTAAACTTTGAAATTCTTGAGAGTAGAACTACTGATTATTATCGAGAGTTTTCTTAGGTGATTCCCATCACTTAAGATGTAATTAACTATAGGGGCTTGCCCTTATAGGGAATTTTAAGAACCCAGGTAATATAAACCCTGTTTAATGTTTTCATATTAAATAGGGGAATTTGTCGGCTTATAAAATTGGTTCGCAAACCAAACGGATGTCACAAACCTTTCTAGTTTATTTAATCGAGCCTCATTATCAAGCAGTGTGTCTATTCTTCGGGATAGATACACGGTTTGAAGTGCGGCGCTCGTTTATATAAACTATTCGGGATGTGAGATCAGTTTGATTTCATATCTTAAAATTTTCAAATTTAAAAATTATTTTCAAAATCGAATACTACTTTCTAAATTATCTATATATATTTAAACTAAATTTAAAATATAAAAATACCGCACACCCACCATTAATTCTGGTATTAAAAACGGGAATTCATCCTTTGGACATGCCTTATTTAAATCCCTGAAGTTGACACACACTCAAATTTGTCCATTTTTCTTCTTCATTAGCACGATATTAGCTAACTACGTCGGATATTGTTCTTCTCGAACAAAGTTAATGTCGATTAATTTCTTTATCTCAGTTGTCACCTGCTACTCTATTTTAAGGTGCATTCTTCTGGGGGCTTGCTTTACTAGCATTGTACTTCTTTCCACTCTGAGTCAATGAACCACGAACTCTAAAGATAATCCTGGCATTTCGTCGTAACTCCAGGTGAAGCAATCTTTAAATTTTGAGAGTAACTTGATCAAATCCGCAAATTCTTCTTCACTAAGTAACGAACTTAAAAAAATTTGGTCAGGGCTGCTCCTTAGACTCGAGGTTGATTTCCTTTAATTCATCCATTGTTGATTTGATCTCTTCTTCAAATTTTGGCGGAGCATCATCTATTGGTTGATCTTTAAACTCATCTTGAGCTGAGGCAGTCTTCTTCTGACTGACTAGTAATACCATGTAGAATACCGAGTCATTAACCTGTCCAACCGTACCAAACCCAAGTCCTTCTTTTGAATTGAGTTTCTTTCCTTTTACATTCCACAATTTTTTGAATGACTGTAACTTATCTTTTGGCATTTGTTTTGGTACATATCCTTGTTGAATTAATTTTTGTACACACAGTGAAAAGTAACCAACATTTAATTTTATTAATTCATTAGAATCATTTTATTTGAGAATTACACAAGGTTCAGAAGTAGAAGGAGAAGCTCGATAAAACTTCATCGGTTTAACACCACCATTATGAACTTCCTTGACTTTCATACTCTCAATCTTTTGAGGATGGATTAGAGTTAGGGTCATGGTTTGAACATAATGGTTAATCCGATCATACATTGATTTGTAATCGTCCTATTTTGTGTCATCCAGATAGATCTTTAATTGAGCTTCTTCTAACTTATCGTCATTATTTCTTTATCGGATTCATCTTCTTCGCAGCTTCCTTCTACGTCGATGTTGATCGCTGGCTTCGTCCGCTCAACAATCTGGTGAGTTCTCCTTCGCCCACGTCTCTGGTCTCAACCTCGGATGCTTTGGCTAGAAGAACCTCCACCAACTCATTGTGAAGGAGTGGTGGGAGACTATTGAAGCGGAGCTGTATAGTCCCGTTCCTGTAGTTTTTCTAAATCTTCAATTTTTCTTTTCACAACTTCTCTTGAAAAGACTATTTTCTTTGAGGGAACATGGTAGGCGGTGTCTTCATGGATGCCTGTTGACCTCATTTTTGATGAGGTCTTCTCTTCCCTCTTTAGTGTTTAGGATCTAGCCTTAGGCTTTTCCTTTGACTATCTTAGAGGACTAGAATTGGCACCCATCCCATAGAAATTTAAACCACTTCTTGTTTCCCTGCAAACCCCACAAGCTTGATTGTAGACCCCTAATCACCTAGAGGGTTAAGATCAAATGTGGAGGTTTAAAGGTTGAGTTCCCTATAGGACTCTTGGCCTTAGGACTACCCTGGGTGGCCTGGTCTGGTGAGGGTTGACTTACACACTCACTACACTCACACTCCACACTCTCACACAGACAATCCAAATCCTAAAACCACACCTATACCCAACTTGACTCCCTGACTCATGTAGGTAATTCATATGGATGGACCTTAACCCCTAAGCCCCTAGTTAAGAGGGTTAGGAATAACATAGAGAATGCCTCCAATGAGTCCTCTCATGGCTCATATGGGCTTAATATGGCTTCATGGCTCAATCAAAGTGATTCCATTTCACTAACATTTGATCAATCTTCATTCTTCCAAAATTTCAATTTTTAACCCGGGGACCCTACACCCATCAAACCTACCAAAAGCCCTTGAAATTGCCCAAATTTTCCAAAATCTCCAAATTACCCAAAATTCCTCAAAACCAATCCCAAACATTGCCACATCACTCAAATTGATCATCCATAGCAAAATATACCAAAATTTCCAAAAATACACTCCAAATACACTAAAAATACACTTTTGGCCAAACATTTATAAATTCCAAAAATTCCCAGAAAATTCCAGAAAATCCCAAATATTCCCAATTTCATTTTGTCCAACTACACCATGGGCAAATTTTGTCAATTTACCCTACTTTTCCTAAAATCCCCAATTTAGCCCATTTTAAACCCAAATGCACCCAATGTCAAACCAAATCACCACAATTGACCTCAATTTTGGTCCAATTCAATTCTAAAATTCAATTCAATATCCCCAATATCAATCTCGACCAAATTCAAGCCCAATTTGATTGACATTTGAATCCAATTTCATTTTTAAGCTTAAGGCCCAATTTTGACCCATAACCTAAACCTACCTCAAACCAACCCAATTCAATCCCAATTTGACCCAAATCTTTTCTAAAACCTTCCTAGCACCCCCAAAAACAAAAAACTAACATGATTTGCCCAAAATTTGGACCCAAACCTTACTCAAATTCAACCCAAACCCAAAATTCCCTAAATGGGCCTACACCCAAACCTAACCCAAATGGGCCTAAATCCCAAAATCAAAACCCAACCAAAGCTGAAACCTATTTGTAACACCCCCATAAACATTTCCCAGCATTAATTTTACATCAACTTCAACCCTAGCCCAACATTGGCCCAAATCAGCCCAATTTGACCTATGTTCAAGCCCATTTTATTTTCAAGCCTAAAGCCCACTTTTTTTTTTCTAAACCTCCCTAAAAGCCCATTCCTAAAATAATTTCAAAAGTCCAAACCCATCCTAAGGCCCACATTACAATCTCATCTCATCCTCAGTCAATTAAAATCATCCCTAAGTTCTAAATTAGCCATCAAATTTTTCTAAACTAAGCCATATGCCAAATCCTATCAAATCACCCCTAAATTACCAAAATTCCTAAAAACCTCTTTCACAAAAGTTGACTTAGCTTTTTCCAAGCCAAAGGTGAGCCATGAAGCCATGCATGAGCCACATGTGAGCCATGAAAGCCTTGGACATTTCACCATACCCAAAATGGCAAGAAGAGGGGACCCTTTAATGATTCTCTTAAGGATGATTAACCACTCCCATGTCTCCCCTAACTCATGCTTAAGCCTAATTATACTTGGATTGTGACTTGACCCCACTAATCAAGCTGATCCAAGTGGCTTTCACTTCAGCACAAATTGGCCTTGGATGGTGGACCTAACCCAAAACCATGGGTTGACCCATTTAGACCCAAAACTAGCCCTTTTCCATTCCACTTTGATTCAAAACCTTTACACATGGCAGCAACCAATTGACTTCACAAACATCAAGCCCTGAGCCTCCTGACCCTGAGGGTGACCCATGCCTGCCGGCCAGCCACCTGGGCCGCTGGAAAACACCACACCCGAGAGCTCCCATGTGAGCCCAAGCTTGGAATTCTCACCTACTGAGTTGCCCCATGCCCAATGGCCACCATGGCTGTTCTTCTCCTCACCAGAGCAGCTGATCCCAACCCCTAACTCCCCCTGTGAGAGCCTCCAGCCAGCTCTATTTAAACCCCACCTCTCTCGGCCTTGGAAGAGGTGCTGAAACAAACCTACTGAAACTCTGCCAAAATTGTCCCAGACCACTCTCCACACTTATAGCAATTGAGTTCCAGTGTCCATTTGCCCTAATCCCCATCAACAGAGCTTAATTTCAGAGTCCAAATTCCACCCAAAAACAGGACACTTCACTACAGTGAGCCAATCTCCAAATTGATTGGTCCTACACCTTCACCAGACTAAGAGGAGAAGTTCCCAGGTGAAAGCCCCCTCTACGGGCCACCCGAGTTGCTCCGGCCTCCAAGCTTTGTGATCGAGCTGTGGTCACTTTTGTACCTAGAGCAATTCACCGAGGCCAAGGGACTTCATCTGTAGCTTGCTTGGACCCAATAGAACACGACACAACTCTCAGATCGAAGCTTCACTTCTCTGAGCAAAGGTATGAGCTCTCTCTTCTTCCCGAGCTTCTGAACATTCTCCATTTCAAATGCCTTAATTTCAATGCATGATCACCGTATAGATGTATTCGTCTCTTCAAGACGAATCCATAGAGCACAAGAACACAAAAATCCGTTAAGTATTGAGTGAGATCTTAGGGTTTTAGTGTGGACGGTCACGGGTACACACCAGTCGTAGACGATGACCAGGAGCCATCGGATCGAGCGTGTATCGAGCGAAAGGTCGGGATCGAGCCGGACAGCGCGATGGTACATGAACTGCGGGCCCCTGGAGCGGTAAGTCGGATGGCAACGTCGAACCAGAAGCGCCGCGTGGCTGTTCGGAGAAGCTAAGGATGACGCGGCGCCGATTCGGATAAGTAGGAAAATAGGATTTTATGGATTTATTTAATTACCAGAACTTAGAAAATCCATAACTTTGTGTAGAATTATCCTAAAAATAAAATAAAAATACCCTCTTACTCAGTGAATAGAGGAGAACAATGTGGAAAAGAAATCAGGTCATTTCATCAAGTATTTTATTTTTAATGATTTATTTACTCCCTGCATTGTTTTAATTCTCCATTTTCATAGGCAATTCACCATGGCATGAGACCATACGGCTTTTGAAGCCTCTGAACTTCGGAACATTCCCTGAATTTTCCAAGGTCAGAGGCCATCCCTATGAGAAGTTATTGATTTTTCAATTGCATGTTACTGTTTTGAGTATTTTAATTCCAATAATTAGCATGTTGAGAAATAAATTCTAGGAAAATTTGGTGATGTTTCTTATGACCAGAGGAACCTAGAAAAAATAAGTTTTGAGTTAATTCACTTGAAATAACCGTAATTGGTCTAAACATCCAAAATTGAACTTTAATTAATTAGCGTTAATTACACATCAAATTAACTTGAAAACAATTCTTCACAGATCTTTAGGATCAGAGGAACATCTCATAAAAATTTGAAATCAAATGGACTTGATTAACCCCACCAAATAGGGTTGATTAAGCCTCTTAAGCAAAATGAGTAAAATTAAACTTTAAAAATTCATAACTCACAAAATACTTTTCAAAAAATCACAAAAATGGTTTTGGAGCTTCTCTGATAACAGAGGAACTTAGAAAAATTAAAATTGTAATTTTCTAAAAAGGTTGATTTTTATCATTATTTTAATATTTTTAATAATTAAAAAATAATAAAAATCATAAAAATATTAAAAATCACCAAAATGTCACATTTTGAATTCTAATTACTTAGGAACAAACCAAATATTTTTCTTAAGTCCCTAGGATAAGATATTGGATTTTAAAGGCTTAATGTAATTTTTAATATTAAAAAATGTATTTTCCAACCTTTTCACTAAAATAATTCTAATAAATCAAAGAAAAATCAGAAAAATACAAAATTTGTTTCTCTGAACTCCTTGAGGTCAGAGAGGTTTAAGAAAAATATAAAATCCATTTTTCAGCTTTCATTTTATTTTAAAATAATTAATACTCCAACAATAAAAATAATTCTAATAAATAAAATATAATTCAAAAAATCACCAAAATTGATTTAAATGTTCCTCTGGTCATTAGGAATATCCCATAATTTTCTTAAGGATAGAAACATTTTCTTGGTCATGTTATTGAATTTTCCTTGAAAACCCCTATTTTCCATTAAAAATAATTACATAAATAAATTGAATACAGAAAAATCACATTTTCTCCTCTAATGTCTTAATTGACATGTAAGTGAGGTCACATAAAAATTTCAAGTTCATTTAAGCTTAATTTAGTGAGTTATAGAATTATTAAGCTTGAAGGGCAAAATGGTAATTAAAAATTTCAACCTTTAATTAAAATTTTAGGATTAATTAAAAAGGGGAGGGTAAAATATTTGATTTTAAACTGATTTTGGATGATTGAAACTTAAATGATTGAGGGTAGAAACCTACTAAACATTTCAAATATAATTAAAATAAAACTTTAATTAATTAATTAATTGAAATTTTGGGAAAATGATGGAAATTGGAATTATTAAAGTAGGGATATTATTAAGAGGATATTTATTCTTTAATTTAAAAGTCCCTAAATAAACCACTTCAATAATACTTAGTTCTTAATAAATAAATAAAAAATTAATTAATTAAAATAATAATCCAAATTAAAATTAAACTAAAATTAAATTAAAATTAAAATCAAATTAAAATTAAATTAAAATTAAATTAAAATTAAAATTAAATTAAAACTAAAATTAAAATTAAATTAAAATTAAATTAAATTAAAATTAAATTGAAATTAAATTAAAATTAAATTGAAATTAAATTAAAATTAAATTAAATTAAATTAAAATCAAAATTAAATTAAATTTAATTAAAGTTAAATTAAATTAAATTAAATTAAAATCATTTAACAAAATGAAATCCTTAAGAATTAAATCTAAAATAACTTGAACACTATTCCAAACTTAAACTAACTTTTTATAATTAAGTCAAAATTAAAATTAAATCATTAAGTTTAAATCATTAAAATACTTAATAATTTGATTTGCCCTTTTAAAGCTCTTATTATTATAACTCTTAAATGAGACATCAAGTGAAGTGTTACTTCACTTATAGGATGTTCAAATGTCATAGTTCACTGAGCAAGATAACAAAACTTAAACTTCTGGATGATTAATTCACTTGTATAATTAAATTCTCTTGGACTTAAAACGATCCTAGAGGTATTGAAAAGATGTTTAAGACTCGTCTTAAGCACTTCCTCAATATGATAGGATGTTTATAAGGACAACTGAATTTAATTGTTTTTGGGTGAAGAGAGTCATCCTTAAACCAAAACACAAGAACCTAGACGTCATAGGAGATGATTAGCTATAGGATTAGGACTTTGGTAGACAACCAAAATCTTTCCCTTAGCTTTACCTAGGTACTTGTTGAAATATTTAAATGCCTTAACATGTGTTTTAAGTGCAGCTTGGGATGACGGGAAGACCCTCTAGGTACGTTTTTATTTTATTGTAATTTACTTTATTGCAATGCACTTCACTTTTCTTGCATGATAAACAACTGTTGCATGAAAACCAAAACCTTTAGGATAGTCCCTAAACTGAAACCAAGACTAAATTAAAAGTCATTACAAGATAAAAATTACCGCCACAAGATTTCAAAATATAAAACAAATCAAAATTTAATCACAAACAGAACAACAAAACTACAATTGCAACTAAATTAAAACGTCTCGTTGAATGATCGGGAATACGTCGGATGATGTAACCCACGTGTTGCTAACAGGATTTCCCACGGTCTAAATGAAAGTGTGGAACTCATTCAGTTGAGTTTAGCAAATTCATCTGGACTAAGTGAATTCAATGAAAATAACGGTGCCGGGATGACGGAACCGTGGGATCTTAATCGGTTATGTTTTGTTTTAATTAAAATATTAAAAAACACTTGGATTTTAAGATTCTCTCTAAACCAAAACACTTCTCTCATCTCCTGATTTATGACTTCTAAAACTAAACCTCTGCAACAAGAAGGAGCTCGGAGCATGGTGGGCAGCTCGGCCATCGTCATCAGCAAAACTCGGATCTACTTCAACAAAATTTTCTTAGAACTAAATAACCAAGCCATAGGACTTCGAGGTGGTTTGCCTAGTGCAACATAAATCCTCAACTTTTCGTTAGGCATTTGCATAATCATGTTATGTAAATTAAGCCCTAACTAGTCTTAGGACTCCGAGGTAGTCGTTCGGTACGACATAAACCCTCACATCTTCGAGGCTGTTTTTATGATCATGTCGTACAAATATAAGTCCTAAATAATTAAAATTGACAATATCGAAATACTAAATAGTTCTTCTCAAATCTAAGCCAAACAATAGGATAGTTTGGGAAGTTGCCAAGATTCCTCTTGGATCTCCAGCTTCTCCTACCTCTCTTCCATTGAACTCCAAAATATATTGTTCCCAATTTGAGCTAATCCCTATTGAAATTTCCAAGATCCAATCCTTTGAAAACTTTAAACTTTGAAATTCTTGAGAGCAAAACCACTGATCATTATCGAGAGTTTTCTTAAATGATTCCCGTCATTTAAGATGTAATTAACTATAGGGGCTTGCCCTTATAGGGAACTTTAAGAACCCGGGTAATATAAACCACCGCTTAATTCCTTTATATTAAGCAGGGGAACTTGTCGGCTTATAAAATTGGTTCGCAAACCAAACGGATGTCACAAATCTTCTAGTTTATTTAATAGAGCCCCATCATCAAGCGGTGTGTCTATTCTTCGGGATAGATATACGATTTGTGGTGCGGTGCTCGTTTATATAAACTATTTGGGATGTGAGGTCAGTTTGATTTCATATCTTAAAATTTTCAAACTCAAAATTATTTTCAAAATCAAATACTACTTTCTAAATTATATATATATATTTAAATTAAATTTAAAACCTAAAATTCGCCGACAGTTTCTGTTAGGCGACCCCTTTTCAAAATACAACACATAACCTAAAAATATGTCGACAACTTCTGGCGACTCCACTGGGGATCTGTTCCTCTTTCCATTTTGATCAGATGGTTTTGCTTTCATAAATCGGTAGCAAGTCCATGTCCCTAGTGGACCAAGCTACCATTCTTCCGTTGAAATACCACGTTCATTTCTGTCTTGAACAGGTATAGTCAACTCTCTTGGATTTAGAAGCCACTGTTTAGACACCCCTAAATAGAGAGGTTCCGAGATCCTTTTACCTCTTTTCTGAGGTAGGGTGGACCCCCAATAGGTGTTAGCTTAGGAGCGGTCCTTCGAGTTAAGAAGTCTTGCATAAGAGTTTCTCTTCCTTTCCAATTCTAAATCAGGCCCTTTACCTTTTCCATAACCTTTTTCCTTTAATCGTTTTGTTTCTAACAAACAAACTACCTAATAAACAACCTCTTTTATAAATCACAAATGCACTAACATAAACGAAAATGTGTTCGGACTCTTTCTTTTCCGTCCTAAACTTTACGACGAAAGGAAGTATAATTCGGGACTGACATTCGGAATCTGCCCTGCAGAAAATGGATGCCCCAAAGTTAATCTTCTCCTTCACCAATGGACTGGACTTCGCTTTTACAAGGATGAGCTGCCCGACAATGGGATCATTCGTTTTGGACAAGGATTTGGCAACACAGATGTTAAGATCGCTGACGTCACTCTCTTCACAATAATGGACAAAATGTCAGAAACTGAAGAGCCCGTGATTGAATTCAACCTGAAGTCAGCTCAAGAGTTCCCTCCCCTGCAAAGGGTTCCAGCTGAAAGAAATACTACTGTTCGTAGGAGGACTGTTGTCTCTACCCCAACCGGTCTAGTCGTCTCTGCACCTACCCCGGCTCCCGCTAAACGAAAGGGGAAGGAAGTCCAAGTTTGTAATGAGCCTGTTACCGTGGAGGGTACAGATCTCCCTGCGAGACCTTCTGTTTTCGAAATAGGGTCCAGCTCAAGGGTTCAACCCCTAACACGGACTCAGAGGAGGAACAGAAGTAGAAGGATTGCCAGAAAGGCCAGAGCTGCTGAAGTTGCTTTCTTAGAAGAGGTCCCTGAGTACACACCATTGCCTGAGTATACACCGCTTTTGGAAGGGAGTAGATTCCATCCCCTCTCCGCCGCAGCTGACGAGGAAAATGTCCGCAAGATTGCTTTTACATTACCTCAACCCGCATACTATAGCAACAGCCGAAAGAAAAGGGCTAGGATCACACCATTTGCTCGACTGCAGACTATGATAAAGAAGTTAGCAAAGAAAGAGAAATGTCCTGTATCAGAGATTTTAAGAAGGATAGGGTGGGTGCCAGCCAAATCTCGCCTTGGGCCGCGAATAGAACCTGTTAGCGCCACAGAAAAGCCGAATAAGAAGATGAAAGCTAGTCCACCTGTTGTTGTTCAGGTTTACAGATCAGGGAGGATACCACCTTCCGGCATTCGGCCGACGTGACCATCCGGTCCTAGGCCTTCTGTCGCTAGAAGGATGGTATGGCGTCCTACTACCGGCCGATTAAGACCGATACAATGACCCGAAAAGGAAAGTCTCGTCGGGAGACTCGAGTCCGAAGAGAGCGCCACCTGCGATGAAGGGGACTCCCAAGAAGGAAATCCAACGGCCATCGCATGATAACTGCGAAACCGTACGAAAAAGACCACTGGAGGACGCTATGGAAAAGCTAAGGAACGACATTCAACGATTAGCAAGAGAAAGAGAAGAAAAGTTTGGAGATGAAGTCGATTCGTCGGAATTCATGGATGACGAATATATGGAGATCAACGTGGTTGAGACACGAGCATCGTCAGCTTCGCAAGGTGCTCCGGCAGCTGCGGAGAGAGATGAACCGGAAGTGTTAAGAGCACAACTTCGAGAAAAAGATGATACAATCTCTCAAATGGAAAAAAGGATGGAAGAGATGGCTGCAGCCCTAGCCACTCTTCAGAGTCAGGTTCAACCCCCAAGAGAAACGCCTCCAAAAGTTATTCATATTACAGACGGAGGAAAAGAGACTACATCTGTTAACGGAGACGATCAGCCGAAGAAAGATTCTACCCAGAATATGATTCCAGAGAAAGACATCAAGAAAATGGTAGAACAGCAGGTGCGAGAAGCCTTAGCACAGTCTAAGTGCGGAGCATCTATTCAGACGGGTAGACCTTACCCCGAAGAATTTGATGCAGTACAATACCCAAAAGGCTTCGTACCACCTCTGTTCAAGACTTTTGCTGGTACCAAAAACCCTCGACAGCATGTTGCACATTTTCGTGCTAGTTATTGCAACGCCAGTGGAAGTGACGCCTTACTCTTCCGACAGTTCGTCAGCAGCCTATCAGGGATCTCCTTCGATTGGTATGCAGAATTACCGAACGGTTCGGTAATGACATTTTTAGAATTAGAGAACCTCTTTGTGAAACGGTTTGCCGGACCTCAACATCATATCACCATCGGTGATCTAGTGGTGAAGAAACAGAAACCGAACGAAACTTTAGTGGACTACATGCTTCGATGGAGGAATCTAAGCATGAAGTGTGAGCCACGACTACAAGAGCGAGCATGCGATCGGTATCTTGCTTAAAAGCATTCACGGCCCGATAAGCACTTCTCCTTAAGGGATTTACGATTAAGACTTTCGAGAAGTTGTTAAGCGTGGCCGGAAGCTTGCAAGAGGAAGCGAAGCAACTAAGTTTCGTCGACAAAACAGACAAACGAAGCTCGTGAAGACACTTGAAAAGAAATGCGGGATCGTCGCGGCAGTCGATAAGGGCAAGCGACCAATGCAAATACAGCTGGAGCAGCCAGCGACTCGGCTATCAACAACCTCAGCAGAACTACCAACAACCTCGACCCGGTTATCAGCCAACTCAACAGTATGAGCAACCGCCTCGCCCGCAGCGCACGTTAAAGGAGCTTATAAATAGAGAATATCCATTCAAGAATGAGGCAGTGCCAAAGATGTTCCGCAGTTTGATGAAGACTCCGGATTTTCAACTGCCAGAACCCAGGAAGCCAGAAGAAGTCAATAAGAATGACCATCCCATCTATTGCCCTTACCACGGGATGCTCGGGC
Source organism: Papilionanthe hookeriana x Papilionanthe teres (assembly GCA_022702705.1). Lineage (NCBI taxonomy): Eukaryota > Viridiplantae > Streptophyta > Magnoliopsida > Asparagales > Orchidaceae > Papilionanthe > Papilionanthe hookeriana x Papilionanthe teres. Next base: position 147,192,680 of record CM040424.1, on the reverse strand, counting down.
ACAAGATAGATGATTGCATTACCTTCAAGACTTGTCTCTACGATAATCTCTGAAAAGAGAACATAACGATTCCGAAGGAATACATGAAGGAACCCCAGAAAGGCGGTTCCGTCAATGTTATTTCAACGGATCCTATTGTTCCTATAGATCCCTACACGACGAATGATGGATGGAGTACCGCTTGGACGAAGTCATCAAAGAAAATTTTGGATCGCATCCAAACCGCTTCGGTGCGTGCTTCAATTCAAATTTTGAAACCTGTCAAGCAAGCGCTATCGCTTGCGATTGAAGAACCACCCCAGGAAGAAAAGATCGTAGAAAAGAAGGAGATCGTAGAAGAAGAAAAGACCGAAGCTCTTAAGGCTAGACTAGGGGCTGCTTATCCTAGGATGGTTGTTTCCGATTTGGGGGAAAAATTCCTCGAACCTTTGACTCTGTATGATTATTTGCTCGCTCCGGCGGAATCTTATAATGATAAGAGTTATGGCGTTGGCTACGTTTTAACTGTTTCTAACGATTACGCAACTAACGACAACAAACCTAATCCGGATCTCAATTCCGATACAAATAACAATTCTCAAATCATACACAACCTCGACAATCACGATGATAAAGAAGACATTCACCAAGAAGGTTACGAAAGTTCAACAAGCAATGAATCTATTTGTGAATTTCGAGGAACCCCAATCACAATAGAGTTAGAGCTTTCGGATTCTGAAGCGACTCCAGAAGAATCTGTCATGCCAATTCAAAAGGAGGCACCAGTAAACTCAGTACTAGATTCAGAAGAAGTCACAAAAGTCAATTTAAGGAGCGGAAGGGTTCTACCTCCGAGAATGGGTCCAAAAGACAAAGGAAAGCAGGTGGCTGTTCAGGAAGAATCAACCCCAGCAGAAGAATTGCCCATTCAGGAAGAAACTGAAACACATAGTAAGAAAGTGGACTATAACGTGCTAGCCAATCTTAGGAAACTACCAGCCAAACTGAGCATCTATGACGCTCTCATCTTATCAAAAGAGATGAGGGAAGCTCTGATCAAGGCCTTACTTGATCCGAGAGATTTGTTTAGCTCGGATGGCCGGAGATTCCTTAGACGAGGTTTGCTTGTTAAAGGAACGGCCGAGGTGTTACCTTCGCGGACGGTGATCTATTACTCGGGACGACCGATCACAACCGACCGTTGTACATTTCAGTTACAATCGGAAAGTTTACGCTCTCCAGAGTATTGGTGGATCCAGGAGCGTCAATCTACATAATGAATCTTCAGACGTTAGCATACTTGGAAATTGATGCTCGCAAGCTTGAAGTGGACATGATGTTACTAAGAGGATTCAACCAGAAAGGAGAAAGAGCCCTCAGATCAATAACGCTGTTGATGAAGACCGGTGATTTAACAAAGACGACCGCAAAATTCCATATAATTGATTCTGAAACATCGTTCAACGCACTACTGGGCCGACCGTGGATACATGAGAACTGGATGGTACCGTCGTCTCCGCATCGAGTGCATAAAATACTACGATGGAGGAGAACGAGTGCATTAAAGGTGACTTGCAACCTTTCTCCATACATGAAATTGGAATTCATGAAGATGCAGCCTACTACGCGCCTCCAAAGAAAACAATATTCTCCAGAAATACCATGCCAAATGAAGCAAAAGAAGTTCAAGACGACGAAGAACCTGCAGTTCTAGTCCAACAGTCACCACTCCCTTACGGCGAGATGGTGAAGGGTTCTTCACAACTTGCACCCGAGGTCGAGGCCGGGGACGAGGTCGTGGCAGAAACGTTGGGACAGTTGGACAGAAAAAGCCGGTAATCAACGTAAATTGGGAGAACGACTACGAAGAAGAAGAAGAAATCAAGAAAGAAGCAGCTACAATAAACCGGAAGGAACCACAATTCAAGATCTCCTTGAAGATGAAAAGAATGAAGAATATAAATCAATGTACGAGAAGATTAACTACCATGTACACACTGTGGCCCTGACCCCGATCCAGTCTAATAAGATCGAGGGTATGGTGGTCAAGGAAGTGCATGGCGGTGGTGCTAAGCCAATCAAATTTTATCGTGGTACTCCTTCTTCCAATAATGAAAAAGATGTACAATTTGAAGATGTCTCTTCTTCCGAATTAATGGAATTACCATTTGAGTGGTACTCTCCCTGTGTTCAAAATTTAATTCAACGTGGTGTTTTACCTCGACAATGGACAAAAGGTCAATCACAACATTTTGAAAGACTATGGAACAATGCCGGTCGGCCTCCCAATTCAAAACATGGTCTCAGATTCGGCACAGTAGGTTCAGTTGACGATGCGGAATTTTGCTTAGTTGTCACTTACGAGCCTAATAAGGACTGCTTAGAAGCTTCAGAGGACCTCGAAGATCTACCAATCGGAGATGCTCCACCAGAATTCGAAGAAGAAATTAAATCTACAATAGATGAGTTAATGGAAGTTAACTTAGGTACTAGCGAAAAGCCTAGACCAACCTTTGTTAGCTCCTTACTCAATAAAGAAGATTCCGAGGAAATGATCAAGCTATTAATGGAATTCAAGGACTGTTTTGCTTGGAGTTACGATGAAATGCCAGGATTAACTCCTGAAGTCACAGTTCACAAGTTAGGAGTAGATCCTACTTCTGTTCCAGTCAGACAAGCTCCCAGAAGAATGCGTCTAGAAATTGAGCAACAAGTAATAGCCGAAGTTAAGAAGCTAATCGACGCTAAATTTGTCCGTGAAGAACAATACCCTACTTGGTTAGCCAACGTGGTACCGATCGAAAGAAAAATGGTCGGATCGGAATCGTGTAGACTTCGAGGATTTAAATAAAGCATGTCCAAAGGATGAATTTCCACCGCCAATCCCAGAGCCGATGATCGACATTGCTTCAACACATGAAATATTTTCATTCATGGATGGATCATCAGGATACAACCAGACAAAGATGGCACCAGAAGATGAAAAGCTCACAGCTTTCAGAACGCCGATCGGAGTGTATTGCTACACAGTAATGCCATTCGGACTAAAGAACGCAGGAGCAACATATCAAAGAGCAATGACAAAGATTTTTGATGATCTCATTCACAACCAAGTCGAGTGCTACGTGGACGATGTGGTCATCAAAAGCAAACTGAAGGAAGATCACTCGTATGATTTGAGAATTATTTTTAGCGACTGAGGCAATACAACCTTAAGATGAATCCCTTAAAATGCGCCTTCGGCGTCACCTCCGGGAAATTCTTAGGATTTGTTGTTCGACATCGCGGAATCAAATTTGATCCGAAAAAGATTAAAGCTATCTTAGAGATGCCACCTCCCAAAACCTTAAAATAGCTATGATCCTTTTAAGGGAAGCTGGCATATCTTCGACGCTTTATCTCGAACTTGTCAGGTAGGTGTCAGCCCTTCTCGGCATTAGTTAAAAAGGACGCCAGATTCGTTTGGGAAGAGAAATGCCAACGGGCCTTCGAGGACATTAAGCAATACTTAATGACACCTCCTGTCTTAGCAGCCCCAGTCTCGGGTAGACCATTAATACTTTATACTGCGGCTTTAGACGACTCTCTCGGAGCCCTGCTAGCCCAGGTCAATGACGAGGAAAAAGAAAATGCTCTTTATTACTTAAGCCGTCATTTATTGCCGACGGAAGTAAAGTATCCTCCAATTGAGAAGCATTGTTTGGCCCTGATCTTCGCCGCTCAAAAGTTTAGGCACTACATGCTTTCTCATAAGATCAACCTCATTTCAAAAGTTAATCCGTTGCAATATTTGATGACCCGACCGACACTTTCTGGCAGACTTGCCAGGTGGTCAATGATACTATTGCAATTTGATATAACTTTCGTTCCTCTTCGAGTCGTAAAGGGACAAATACTAGCTGACTTCCTTGCAGCACATCCTTTACCGGCAGATTCGCCTCTCGACGACGATTTGCCTGACGAGCAGATAATAAACCTAGATGACACCGATGATCAACGTTAGGAACTATACTTCGACGGAGCGTCCTCAGCACAGAAAGACAAAGAATCGCAAACGATAGTGCCCGGTAAAGCAGGAATCAGACTAATCTTTATAACACCGGAGCGGGGGATGTTAAGATACTCCTACCACTTAACAGAGCCATGCACAAACAACGAGGCAGAATACGAGGCCCTCATAGCAGGACTAGAACTGACCATTCAAATGGGGATAACGGATATCAACATCTATGGAGATTCTCAGTTGATCATTCAACAGGTCGCATGACAATACAGAATCTTAAAGCCAAGACTCAAGCAATACTTTCAGTATGCCATGAAACTGTTGGAACAAATTCCGAATGTAACAATCTACAAGATCCCCAGAAGAGAAAATGCCCTCGCGGATGCGCTAACTCGCCTTGCAAAAGAATTTGTCTGCTTACAAGATGAGTCAGTTGAAGTGTCAGTTCAAGGACGACAGGTCCTATCACAGCTCGACATAGATATGATACAGAAATCAGAAAAAGTAGAGGAATCAGTTGCAGCAGTGATGAAAAACACAGAAGATTGGCGTCAACCGCTAATAGACTACCTACAAACAGGTAAATTACCGGACAATAAGTCATTAGCCCATCAAATCAAGAAAAGAACTCTGTCTTATGCATTAATAAACAATACATTATACAGAAGGTATTTTGATCAGATGTGGTTAAGATGCTCGAACGGGTCCGAGGCTCGTGAAATTGTCAAAGAGGTACACTCGGGACTCGTGGCGCTCATCGATCGGGTCCGAAAATGAAAATGAAGATTAAAAGACTAGGGTACTACTGGCCCTCAATGATGACCGACTGTATGAAAGTCGCCAAGAGCTGTCACCAGTGCCAAGTGCATGGAGTGGTTCTACATCAACCTCCAAATGTGCTACATCCAACAATTGCGTCGTGGCCATTTGAGTGTTGGGGTACAGATATAGTGGATCCGATAGAACCACCTTCTTCAAGAGGACATCGCTTCATCCTTGCAGCTACAGACTACTTTTCTAAATGGGCGATGCGGTTCCACTCAGAGAACTAAAGGCATACCACGTGCTACAGTTTTTTAAATATCAAGTTGTATACCGTTTCGGAGTACCGCGCAGAATCATCTCAGATAATGGGTCTGCATTCAAAAGTACAAATATCAACAATTTTGTCAGAAGACATGGAATCGATTGGCGATACTCAACAATCTATTACCCAAGAGCAAACGGCTTGGCCGAGGATTTTAATAAAACTCTCGTTCAAATTTTAAAGAAAACCTTGGATGACAACAAGAGAAATTGACACGAGAAGTTGTAAGAAGCCTTATGGGCCTACATGACGACTTTCAGGACTCCTACTCATTCTACGCCTTACGCTTTAGTGTACGGGTCTGGGGCCGTTTTACCTTTGGAGGTCCAGCTTCCATCACTGAGGATTACAGTTGCAAATAAAATTACTACAGAAGAAAATGCCAGATTGCAACTGGAAGAAGCTGGAAAGCTTGGAAGGGAAGAGACTTGCGGCGCAACAAAATTTGAAACTCGTACCAAGCTAAGATGATCCGGGCCCATGATAAGCCGGTCCGCCCAAGAACTTTTAAAGTTGGTGACTTAGTTCTTGTTCTCGTAAGACCTATTCTTGCACATCGCAAGATAGGAGGCAAATTTGAACCGACTTGGGAAGGGCCGTTTGTGGTCGAGGCAGTCTACTCAGGAGGCTCCTACCAACTTGTGAATTGCCAAGGAGAATGACAAATGCTTCCAATCAATGGACGGTATTTGAAGAAGTATTACGCAACCTGATGTTTCGAAGGGTGGCCCCTAAAATGGATTCTTATCCCTAGAAACACGGGTGAAGCAATCACTTTGTGACTGGGTTCGAACCCAAAAACATAAAAATGGATAAAATAAAATTTGTGCTAAAAATAAAATATGTGAAATCATAATAATAAAGTTTTACCCTTCCTTTAAAATCAAATCTTGTTCCTGATCTTTCCTGATCTTTTCTTACCTTCCTTTAAATTAAAATAAGTGAATAAGAATCTTCAGTGATAAGCATTTTCTTAATGTTCTTGTTCTTAGTACAGCCCCTGATCCTTTCCTTGTCTTCTTTGCAGGGAAATGTCAAACGGGCGGTTGGTCCTAAACTTTAAAAATGGCGTGAGTCTCGCACTCGATGGAAAGAGGGTGAAGGATGGAGTAGTGATAGAAATTGATTCTGACTTCACACCAGCCAGCCTACAGTACGAAGAAAATGATTGGGTCCCAGTGGACCGAGAAGACCTTCATAGCCAGACAGTGATGAAGATGGGTGGCCCAAGCCACCAATCCAGCAACAAGAAAAGGAAGACAAACACCAAGGAAAGCAAGAAAATCAAGTCAGTAGTTGCCACGGCAGAGTGCAGGCTCGTCAGCGCCGCGCCCACAGAAATTCACGGGGTAAGGAGAGCTACTCTCACTGCCACTCAAAGAATGAATAAGAATCGCCGTATCCGCAAGATGTTGACTAAACTAGCAGCAGATCAACACGAGGAAACAGCCACCTTCGCCAATACACACATTTCAAAGATACCGGTTCGTCAGGAACCAGAAAGAAGAAAGTCAAAGCCGAGAAAATCAGAACAGATCGAAAAAGTGCCAAGAAGAACAGAAATAGAATCAGTGCCTCGACACCGGACAGAGATACCATATCTGAAGAACCTTGTTGCGGAAGCAACCCCAGAGGATGTCCCGACAGAGACAATCCCCGAGGAGCCAAAGTATGCAGGAGAACGCGATGGGATTGAGCCATACATCCCGCAATACGTTACTAGGCCTCGTCACTTGCAGATCATCCCAGAATATGAACTAGAAAGAATGCAAAATGTTAAGAAGAAGACTTTCGAATACTTTGAAAGGATTAGAGGCAAAAGAATCAACATTTTGGAAGGCCTCGAGTTACACACAGGTGTATTCTCAGAGTACGAGCAACAACAGATTGTGGATTGCATCTTAGAACTTCAGAAGATGGGTCGAGCAGGCCGTCTGAGAGAAAAGACTTATTCGGAACCCCGGAAATGGATGCCAGGGAAAGGAAGAGTCACAATACAATGCGGATGTTGCTATAACTTCGCAGAGGACGGAAAAGGAAATCCACCGGGGATACTCCATCACGGTGAGGTGGATCCAATGCCGAGAATAATTAAAAGAATGGTGAAAAGAATGATAACATGGAGGGTACGCGAGCGGATCGCATACCCAACAATTACATCATCAACATTTATCAGAAGGGCGACTGCATACCTCCACACATAGACCACCATGACTTTGTCAGACCTTTCTGCACAGTTTCGTTCTTCAACCAATGCAATATCATGTTCGGATCTGACCTCCGGATAGCAGGCCCGGGTAAGTTCCGAGGGCCGGTGGAGATACCACTTCCGGTAGGTTCCCTCATGATATTATAAGGAAATGGAGCAGACGTCGCAAAACATTGTATACCGGGAGTACCAGTGGAGCGGATCGCCATCACTTTTAGAAGGATGGACGACAGAAAGGCGCCTTACCACTTCCAGCCAGATCCAGAATTGGAGAGTCTCCGGCCCTACGAGCTGTGAGTTACACGGGAAATAGCACACCTCCATTGCACATCCATGCGGCATTCCTGCTAAGGATGGCTTGGAAGGTGATGTTATTGACCGTGTATCTCATTATTTAGACATGGATTTTTAACAGATACTTTTTGGATGGATCAACAAGGATCATACATAGTCCGTTTGAGTCATGGATTGTATGAGAAATATTTTAGATCGAGTTGTATGATGTATCTTCAACAAGATTGGAATGAAAGTGACCATGTCACATTTTGCCTTCACCTCTTTTGTGCAAATTGACTGGGAAACGCCATTAGAGTTAAATGAACTTTGAACAAAGAACAAAAAAGAAAAGAGAAATAAATAAGAGCCGTTCTTAGAAATCCAAATATTCAAATGAACTTCAAATCCACATGAACCCCAAATAAAATTCACGTGAACATCAAATAAACAACAAAAATAGAATTGGATCATTAAAGGACAAACAAAATGAAAAATGAATCTCAAATGGAATTACAATCTCAATCTATCTCTTTCAAATCTTTCAACTCTTCCTCAGATCAAAATCTACTTCAAACTACTTTGAAACCCTCTTTCGGGATGGTTCTTCCTCACGGAAAACTCACACTTCAAATTTCAAAAATCCTACACCTTTTTTCGTCACATCGAAATCCTTTTGATTTTCTGTGATCTCCTTCCCCTCTTGTACGGAGATTGACTAGGTTCATTGACACGGAGCCACGAACTTGGTTCGGTTTGGTTCTGATGGCATGAGACTGGGTTCTTCTTCATACATTAAAACTTCCGAGACTGGTACCTAAATTCCAGTTCTCACTTCGAGGTCGGTACCTAAATTTCGGCTCTCCTTTCGAGATCGATACCTAAATTTCGATTCTCTTTCGAATTGATACCTAAATTTCAATTCTAAACTTCCGAGACTGGTACCTAAATTCCAGTTCTCATTTTGAGGTCGGTACCTAAATTCCGACTCTCCTTTCGAGGTCGATACCTAAATTTCGATTCTCTTCCGAATTGATACCAAAATTTCAACTCTAAACTTCTGAGACTGGTACCTAAATTCCAGTTCTCATTTCGAGGTTGGTACCTAAATTCCGACTCTCCTTTCGAGATCGATACCTAAATTTTGATTCTCTTTCGAATTGATACCTAAATTTCAATTCTAAACTTCCGAGACTGGTACCTAAATTACAGTTCTCACTACGAGGTCGGTACCTAAATTCCGACTTTCTTTTCGAGATTGATACCTAAATTTCGATTCTCTTCCGAATTGATACCTAAATTTCAATTCTAAACTTCCGAGACTGGTACCTAAATTCCAGTTCTCACTTCGAGGTCGGTACCTAAATTCCGACTCTCCTTTCGAGATCAATACCTAAATTTCGATTCTCTTCAGAATTGATACCTAAATTTCAATTCTAAACTTCCGAGGCTGGTACCTAAATTCCAGTTCTCATTTTGAGGTCGGTACCTAAATTCCGACTCTTCTTTCGAGATCGATACCTAAATTTCGATTCTCTTCTGAATTGATACCTAAATTTCAATTCTAAACTTCCGAGACTGGTACCTAAATTTCAGTTCTCATTTCGAGGTCGGTACCTAAATTCCGACTCTCCTTTCGAGATCGATACCTAAATTTCGATTCTCTTCCGAATTGATACCTAAATTTCAATTCTAAACTTCTGAGACTGGTACCTAAATTCCAGTTCTCATTTCGAGGTCGGTACCTAAATTCCGACTCTCCTTTCGAGATCGATACCTAAATTTTGATTCTCTTCCAAATTGATACCTAAATTTCAATTCTAAACTTCCGAGACTGGTACCTAAATTCCAGTTCTCATTTCAAGTTCGGTACCTAAATTCCGACTCTCCTTTCGAGATCGATACCTAAATTTCGATTCTCTTTCGAATTGATACCTAAATTTCAATTCTAAACTTCTGAGACTGGTACCTAAATTCCAGTTCTCATTTCGAGACTAGTACCTAAATTCTAGTTCTCATTCTGAGATCAGTACCTAAATTCTGATTCTCATCCTTTTCCATCAATACTTAAATTCTGATTCTCACTCCAAGGCTGGTACCTAAATTCCAGTTCTCTTCGCAATCTTGAGGTTGAAACCCAGGTTTCAATTCTCATTTTAAATCCAAATTTCAAATTCAAAATTTCCTCAAATTGATTTTAAACCAAACTTCAATCTAAATTAAAACTCAAACTAAAATCTAAACTCACACATCAAAGCTTGAACATGAAATGAAATCTAAATCGAATTCCCCAGATCATATTAATTGGAATTCATCTCCTTTTTCATTCCCCAGCGAGAGTTCAGGAACTTCCAGTCTTGGAAATATACCTGATACTCCCCAGCGGAAATTCTTTTACATCATCCTAAGTTTGTCACTTAGACATCTGTGTTGGTTTTTTTGATCTCTTCGGTCAACGCCAATACGCGCGGTGTGCTTGGTTAGCACACCACACCTTAGGCTTTTCCTTTGACTATCTTAGAGGACTAGAATTGGGACCCATCCCTTAGAAATTTAAACCACTTCTTGTTTCCATGCAAACCCCACAAGCATGATTGTAGACCCCTAATCACCTAGAGGGTTGAGATCAAATGTGGAGGTTTAAAGGATGAGTTCCCTATAGGACTCTTTGGCCTTAGGACTACCCTGGGTGGCCTGGTCTGGTGAGGTTTGACTTACACACTCACTACACTCACACTCTACACTCTCACACACACAATCCAAATCCTAAAACCACACCTATACCCAACTTGACTCCCTGACTCATGTAGGTAATTCATATGGATGGACCTTAACCCCTAAGCCCCTAGTTAAGAGGGTTAGGAACAACATAGAGAATGCCTCCAATGAGTCCTCTCATGGCTCATATGGGCTTAATATGGCTTCATGGCTCAATCAAAGTGATTCCATTTCACTAACATTTGATCAATCTTCATTCTTCCAAAATTTCAATTTTTGACCCGGGGACCCTACACCCATCAAACCTACCAAAAGCCCTTGAAATTGCCCAAATTTTCCAAAACCTTCAAATTACCCAAAATTCCTCAAAACCAATCCCAAACATTGCCACATCACTCAAATTGATCATCCATAGCCAAATATACCAAAATTTCCAAAAATACACTCCAAATACACTAAAAATACACTTTTGGCCAAACTTTTATAAATTCCAAAAATTCCCAGAAAATTCCAGAAAATCCCAAATATTCCCAATTACATTTTTTCCAACTACACCATGGGCCAATTTTGTCAATTTACCCAACTTTTACCAAAACCCCCAATTTAGCCCATTTTAAACCCAAATGAACCCAATGTCAAACCAAATCACCCCAATTGACCTCAATTTTGGTCCAGTTCAATTCTAAACTTCAATTCAATATCCCCAATATCAATCTAGACCAAATTCAAGACCAATTTGATTGAAATTTGAATCCAATTTCATTTTTAAGCATAAGGCCCAATTTTGACCCATGACCTAAACCTACCTCAAACCAACCCAATTCAATCCCAATTTGACCCAAATCTTTTCTAAAACCTTCCTAGCATCCCCACAAACAAAACACTAACATGATTTGCCCAAAATTTGGACCCAAACCTTACTCAAATTCAACCCAAACCCAAAATTCCCTAAATGGGCCTACACCCAAACCTAACCCAAATGGGCCTAAATCCCAAAATCAAAACCCAACCAAAGTTGAAACCTATTTGTAACACCCCCATAAACATTTCCCAACATTAATTTTACATCAACTTCAACCCTAGCCCAACATTGGCCCAAATTAGCCCAATTTGACCTATGTTGGCCCCTTTACCAAAGAAGCCCAAATCCAACCCAATTCAAACCCAAATCACCTCAAACTTGCTTCAAATCAATCATGGCACATCCCTAAAATAAACCCAACATTTTTTTGGCCCAATCCTTCACAAAATTCCCATCCATAAATTTATTTTCAAGCCTAAAGCCCACTTTTTTTTTCTAAACCTCCCTAAAAGCCCATTCCTAAAATAATTTCAAAAGTCCAAACCCATCCTAAGGCCTACATTACAATCTCATCACATCCTCACTCAATTAAAATCATCCCTAAGTTCTAAATTAGCCATCAAATTTTTCTAAACTAAGCCATATGCCAAATCCTATCAATCACCCCTAAATTACCAAAATTCCTAAAAACCTCTTTCATGAAAGTTGACTTAGCTTTTTCCAAGCCAAAGGTGAACCATGAAGCAATGCATGAGCCACATGTGAGCCATGAAAGCCTTGGACACTTCACCATACCCAAAATGGCAAGAAGAGGGGACCCTTTAATGATTCTCTTAAGGATGATTAACCACTCCCATGTCTCCCCTAACTCATGCTTAAGCCTAATTGTACTTGGATTGTGACTTGACCCCACTAATCAAGCTGATCGAAGTGCCTTTCTCTTCAGCCCAAATTGGCCTTGGATGGTGGACCTAACCCAAAACCATGGGTTGACCCATTTAGACCCAAAACTATCCCTTTTCCATTCCACTTTGATTCAAACCCTTTACACATGGCAGCAACCAATTGACTTCACAAACATCAAGCCCTGAGCCTCTTGATCCTGAGGGTGACCCATGCCTGCTGGCCAGCCACCTGGGCCGCCGGAAAACACCACACCAGAGAGCTCCCATGTGAGCCCAAGCTTGGAATTCTCACCTGCTGAGTTGCCTCATGCCCAATGGCCACCATGGCTGTTCTTCTCCTCACCAGAGCAGCTGATCCCAACCCCTAACTCCCCCTAGGAGAGCCTCCAGCCAGCTCTATTTAAAACCCACCTCTCTTGGCCATGGAAGAGGTGCTGAAACAAACCTACTGAAACTTTGCCAAAATTGTCCCATACCACTCTCCACACTTAGAGCAATTGAGTTCCAGTGTCCATTTGCCCTAATCCCCATTAACAGAGCTCAATTTTAGAGTCTAAATTCCACCCAAAAACAGGACACTTCACTACAGTGAGCCAATCTCCAAATTGATTAGTCCTACACCTTCACCAGACCAAAAGGAGAAGTTCCCCAGTGAAAGCCCCCTCTCTAGGCCACCCAGTTGCTCCAGCCTCCAAGCTTTGTAATCGAGCTGTGGTCACTTTTGTACCTAGGCAATTCACCGGGCCGAGGGACTTCATCCGGAGCTTGCTTGGACCCAATCGAACGTGACACAACTCTCGGATCGAAGCTTCACTTCTCCGAGCAAAGGTATGAGCTCTCTCTTCTTCCCGAGCTTCGAACATTCTCCATTTCAAATGCCATAATTTCAATGCATGATCACCGTATAGATGTATTCGTCTCTTCAAGACGAATCCATAGAGCACAAGAACACAAAAATCCGTTAAGTATTGAGTGAGATCTTAGGATTTTAGTGTGGACAGTCACTGGTTCACACCAGTCGTAGACGATGACCAGGAGCCGTCGGATCGAGCGAGTATCGAGCGGACGGTCGGGATCGAGCCGGACAGCGCGATGGTACATGAACCGAGGGCCCCTGGAGCGCTGAGTCGGATGGCGGCGTCGAACCATAAAGCGCCGCGTGGCTGTTCGGAGATGCTAAGGATGACGCGGCGCCGATTCAGATAAGTAGAAAATTAGGATTTTATGGATTTATTTAATTACCAGAACTTAGAAAATCCATAACTTTGTGTAGAAAAATCCTAAAAATAAAATAAAAATACCCACTTGCTCAGTGAATAGAGGAGAACAATGTGGAAAAGAAATCAGGTCATTTCATTAAGTATTTTATTTTTAATGATTTATTTATTCCCTGCATTATTTTAATTCTCCATTTGCATAGGCAATTCACCATGGCTTGAGACCATACGGCTTTTGAAGCCTCTGAACTTGGGAACATTCCCTGAATTTTCAAAGGTCAGAGGCCATCCCTATGAGAAGTTATTGATTTTTCAATTGCATGTTACAGTTTTGAGTATTTTAACTCCAATAATTAGCATGTTGAGAAACAAATTCTAGGAAAATTTGGTGATGTTTCTTATGACTAGGGGAACCTTGAAAAAATAAATTTTGAGTTAATTAACTTGGAATAACCCTAATTTGTCTAAACACCCAAAATTGAACTTTAATTAATTAGCGTTAATTACACATCAAATTAACTTAAAAACAATTCTCCACTGATCTTTAGGATTAGAGGAACATCTCATAAAAATTTGAAATCAATTGGACTTGATTAACCCCACCAAATGGGTTGATTAAGCCTCTTAAGCAAAATGAGTAAAATTAAACTTTAAAAATTCATAACTCACAAAATACTTTTCAAAAATTCACAAAAATGGTTTTGGAGCTTCTCTGATATCGGAGGAACTTAGGAAAATTAAAATTGTAATTTTCTAAAGCTGGTTGATTTTTATCATTATTTTAATATTTTTAATAATTAAAAAAATAAAAATTATAAAAATATTAAAAATCACCAAAATGTCACATTTTGAATTCTAATTACTTAGGAACAAACCAAATATTTTTCTTAAGTCCCTAGGATAAGATATTGGATTTTAAAGGCTTAATGTAATTTTTAATATTAAAAAATGTATTTTCCAACCTTTTCACTAAAATAATTCTAATAAATCAAAGAAAAATAAGAAAAATATAAAATTTATTTCTCTGAACACTTTGAGGTTAGAGAGGTTTAAGAAAAATATAAAATCCTTTTTTCAGCTTTAATTTTATTTTAAAATTAATTAATACTCCAAAACTCAAAATAATTCTAATAAATAAAATATAATTCAAAAAATCACCAAAATTGGTTCAAATGGTCCTCTAGTCATTAGGAATATCCCATAATTTTTCTTAAGGACAGAAACATTTCCTTGGTCATGCTATTGAATTTTTCTTGAAAACCCCTATTTTCCATTAAAAATAATTACATAAATAAATTAAATACAGAAAAATCACATTTTCTCCTCTAATGTCTTAAATGACATGTAAGTGAGGTTACATAAAAATTTCAAGTTCATTTGAGCTTAATTTAGTGAGTTATAGAATTATTAAGCTTGAAGGGCAAAATGGTAATTAAAAATTTCAACCTTTAATTAAAATTTTAGGATTAATTAAAAAGGGGAGGGTAAAATATTTGATTTTAAACTCATTTTGGATGATTGAAACTTAAATGATTGAGGGTAGAAACCTATTAAACATTTCAAATATAATTAAAATAAAACTTTAATTAATTAATTAATTGAAATTTTGGGAAAATGATGGAAATTGGAATTATTAAAGTAGGGATATTATTAAGAGGATATTTATTCTTTAATTTAAAAGTCCCTAAATAAACCACTTCAATAATACTTAGTTCTTAATAAATAAATAAAAATTAATTAATTAAAATAATAATCCAAATTAAAATTAAACTAAAATTAAATTAAAATTAAAATCAAATTAAAATTAAATCAAATTTAAATTTAAATTAAAATTAAATTAAAACTAAAATTAAAATTAAATTAAAATTAAATTAAATTAAAATTAAATTGAAATTCAATTAAAATTAAATTAAATTAAATTAAAATCAAATCAAATTAAATCAAAATTAAATTAAATTGAATTAAAGTTAAATTAAATTAAATTAAATTAAAATCATTTAACAAAATGAAATCCTTAAGAATTAAATCTAAATTAACTTGAATACTATTCCAAACTTAAACTAACTTTTTATAATTAAGTAAAAATTAAAATTAAATCATTAAGTTTAAATCATTAAAATACTTAATAATTTGATTTGCTCTTTTAAGGCTCTTATTATTATAACTCTTAAATGAGGCATCAAGTGAAGTGTTACTTCACTTATAGGATGTTCAAATGTCCTAGTTCACTGAGCAAGATAACAAAACTTAAACTCGTGGATGATTAATTCACTTGTATAATTAAATTCTCTTAGACTTAAAACAATCCTAGAGGTATTGAAAAGATGTTTAAGACTCGTCTTAAGCACTTCCTCAATATGTTAGGATGTTTATAAGGACAACTGAATTTAATTGTTTTTGGGTGAAGAGAGTCATCCTTAAACCAAAACACAAGAACCTAGACGTCATAGGAGATGATTAGCTATAGGATTAGGACTTTGGTAGACAACCAAAATCTTTCCCTTAGCTTTACCTTGGTACTTGTTGAAATATTTAAATGCCTTAACATGTGTTTTAAGTGCAGCTTGGGATGACGGGAAGACCCTCCAGGTATGCTTTTATTTTATTGCAATTTACTTTATTGCAATGCACTTTACTTTTCTTGCATGATAAACAACTGTTGCATGAAAACCAAAACCTTTAGGATAGTCCCTAAACTGAAACCAAAACTAAATTAAAAGTCATTACAAGATAAAAATTACCGCCACAAGATTTCAAAATATAAAACAACTCAAAATTTAATCACAAACAGAACAACAAAACTACAATTGCAACTAAATTAAAACGTCTCGTTTAATGATCGGGAATACCTCGGATGATGTAACCCACGTGTTGCTAACGGGATTTCCCACGGTCTAAATGAAAGTGTGGAACTCATTCAGTTGTGTTTAGCAAATTCATCTGGACTAAGTGAATTCAATGAAAATAACGGTGCCGGGATGAGGGAACCGTAGGATCTTAATCGGTTCTGTTTAAACAACTTTAAGATTTGTTTTAATTAAAATATTAAAAAAAACTTGGATTTTAAGATTCTCTCTAAACCAAAACACTTCTCTCATCTCCTGATTTATGACTTCTAAAACTAAACCTCTGCAACAACAAGGAGCTCGGAGCATGGTAGGCAGCTCGGCCATCGTCATCAGCAAAACTCGGATCTACTTCAACAAAATTTTCTTAGAATTAATTAACCAAGCCATAGGACTTTGAGGTGGTTTTCCTAGTGCAACATAAATCCTTAACTTTTCGTTAGGCATTTGCGTAATCATGTTATGTAAATTAAGCCCTAACCGGTCTTAGGACTCTGAGGTAGTCGTTCGGTACGACATAAACCCTCACATCTTCGAGGCTGTTTGTATGATCATATCATACGAATATAAGTCCTAAATAATTAAAATTGACAAGATCGAAATACTAAATAGTTCTTCTCAAATCTAAGCCAAACAATAGGATAGTTTGGGAAGTTGCCACGATTCCTCTTGGATCTCCAACTTCTCCTACCTCTCTTCTATTGAACTCCAAAATATACTGTTCCCAATTTGAGCTAATCCCTATTGAAATTTCCAAGATCCAATCCTTTGAAAACTTTAAACTTTGAAATTCTTGAGAGCAAAACCACTGATCATTATCGATAGCTTTCTTAAATGATTCCCGTCATTTAAGATGTAATTAACTATAGGGGCTTGCCCTTATATGGAACTTTAAGAACCCAGGTAATATAAACCCTGCTTAATTCCTTTATATTAAGCAGGGGAACTTGTCGGCTTATAAAATTGCTTCGCAAACCAAACGGATGTCACAAATCTTCTAGTTTATTTAATCGAGCCCCATCATTAAGCGGTGTGTCTATTCTTCGGGATAGATATACGATTTGTGGTACGGTGCTCGTTTATATAAACTATTTGGGATGTGAGGTCAGTTTGATTTCATATCTTAAAATTTTCAATCTCAAAATTATTTTCAAAATCAAATACTACTTTCTAAATTATATATATATATATTTAAATTAAATTTAAAACCTAAAATTCGCCGACAGTTTCTGTTAGGCGACCCCTTTTCAAAATACAACACATAACCTAAAAATATGTCGACAATGCCTACTTCTTGTATTGAGAACATTTGTAAGTCTCCCATAATGCAATACTCTTGTTCATCTTTGCAGTATTTGATGCATTAGTGCAGCGAGGACGGGACCATATTATACTCATGAAGCTACGGTCGACCAAGTAGGGTGTAGAATGAAGTATCTGCATTGATGAGATGGAGTTTTGTGGTTGTTACTAGATTTCCAACTTTCATTTATAGTGTTATAGATACGAGGGCACTTTCTCCTTTTTGATTGAATCCTCTTAGCATCATCTTATCTGTGGAGAGCTCTCCTGCGTCGATGTCAAAGTAAGCTAACATCCGTAAACTCGTTATGTTAAGTGATGATACAAGATCTACTAATATTCTGGAATGTACAAATCTATCGATGATGACAGAAATGTAAAATGGACGGTTATGATTAGCTGTACCAAGCAACAAGTCTTCATCGGTGAAGTTTACGCTAGGCTGTTCCTTCAAAGTACAAACTCCATCAGAGGATGTGCTAGCTAACTGCGCTAACCAAATGTCTGGATCAAGTAGAGCCTTGATCATATTTTCTCTCATCTCCTTTGACAGGATCAGAGCATCATAAATGCTTAGTTTGGCTGGCAACTTCTTGAGATGATCTAGTACAATATAATCCATATTGTTTGGACTTTCCATCTTGTTTCAAAGCTGTACTTCTTCTGCTTCTAGAGGCACTTCTTCTTAAGTGATTATTTGTTTTACATTCTCCACTGGAGCTGTCCTTGGTGGTAGTACCTTACCACTTCTTAAATGTACTTATGTTATTTCTTTTCCTCTGGAGCCAGAGATTCTCTTATCAGTGTAGCTAGCTCTTCTGGTAGTGTTTCTGTATATGAAAAGTCCAAGTTAATGGCAAGTCGAGTTCCTTTTCACTCAAGGACTGGCTCCTCACTTCTCGTAGTTTCGTAAATTCTCATTGGGAACGAGTATGATTTGAGGATCATTTTGGAAATCAAAATCAGTTTAGATAGGTTGTGATTAGTTACGTCATCACTAGAGATGGCCAAAATCATTTCTATTATCATTATGAGACCCTGGAGAGGCATAAAGATAATCGTACAAAGTCAGGGGTTCAAGGGTTTTCATCCCCAAATCTGAGACAACCAATCTAACAAAGGCATCCCAAATCCTAGCCATCACGCTATCGTCCTTAATTTCACTTGCGATCTCCTTCTTTATCCTTTCCCACTGTGGTAGTCTCGTTGGTGAAGTCTTCATCTTAGACTGGGCTGGTGGTAGATTTCGGGCAGCTGATTCATGAAAAAATACCCATTTTTATGCCTTGATTTTTATCAAAATTTTAAGGATATTATGCTTTAATGAAAGGTATTTTTGTTTTTTTGGATATAGGTGATGAAAAAATGTTCAAGAAGAAAAAAAAAGTGAAAAAGGAGTAAAAAGGAGCAAAAAGGAGCAAAAATGGAGCCAAAATGCAAAATTGTCAAAATTATTGGTCTGGCGCCTAGGAGTCAGAATCCGACGCCTAAGCGCCAGGTCGATACGGGATCTGTCAAGATTTTTTAGGACCTTTAGACTGTTATTTTAACGGTGTTAGTGGTTATTAGACCTTCTAGAAGACTGACAGTTGTTCCTGGTTTATAGGACATGTAATACAATGTATTTGGACGCTTGGAAACGGTTTTAATCGCGAAGAGGTGCGATCCAAAGTGAAGAGGTGCGAAGAACTGGACACAGAGTCCGGCGCCTAGGCGCCAGATTCCGGTGCCTAGGCGCCAGACACACCTTCTAGAAGATTCATTGAATGTTGACACATTTTGAAGAGGTGCCTTGAGGCAACCCTTGAAGCCTATAAATAGGAGGCTACTCTTTCAGAGAAAAACGCCCAACTTAGTCCCCCAATCTAGAGCCCCATCTAGAGAGAGAATTAGAGAGATACTTTAGGGTCACATTTTACTATCCTTCATAAATTAGTTAGTTATTTTATTTAGAGTTTGTATTGAGAGTTTAAAGAGTTGGTGCTTTTGAAGATTATTTGCTTTGGAGTCAGAAGAATTCAGAGGTTCAGTAGGAGAAACACTTAAGATAAGTATTTGTAATTTTATTCAAAGTTTTATTATCATGTTTTTTTGTTTAAATTCAATGTGTTTTGAGTAGTTAGTTTACTTTCTCCTTTCAATTATGAAAAGATAAATAAGATAATATAAAATTCGTCGGAGAATTAGAAACTATTTATATTTTAAAACATTGTGATGATATAAATACCAGATCTTAATTTACTATTTAAATTGGCCATTTAAATTGTTAAAATCTGTTGAAGAGTTTTGCTACCTAGAAGGAGATGAATTCTTAACTAGTAGATATCACATGAATCCTTGGGTAGTCGAAGGCCTTGTGCGGGTTATTCAAGGTGAAGTGCAAATAAATAGAAAGATATTATATAATGGGCGTAGAATTGATATGTTTTTAGAGTGAAAGACTAAATTCTTGTAATTATGTTTATAGAGAAGGAAAGGGTCACTAGTAGGGCCGACCATAGCCACCCTTTGACATCTAGTAGTGTGAGCCTAGATTAACCCATTCTACTAACAATACATCCAGACCTGATCTATAAGTTAGCTCAATGTTCTTTACACCCGGATCAAAGGGTAAAGAATATGAATGCTTCTATTTGACACAATACCATAAATTTATATTCTCCACGAATACTATCATTATCTTAGAAAATCATGGATTAATTGAAAGGAAGAAAGTTGTTGTCTTACTGCTATTTACATTAATTATTTCATTACTGCTTTATTATTGCATCTAGTAAATTAAAAATATCAAATTTATAACTACAAAAGAAATACTTAAAAATAAAATTAAAATATTTAAAAATCCATAACTCACTCCTCGTGGGATCGATACTGGGGTCTTTGTTTCAAAGCCCTATATTACTTGATACGATACGTATACTTACGTAGTACCCCTAATGTGTAAAATATTTTTGATAAAATTATATTTATATACACTAGCTGCTTTATTATCTATTACATTTCAAAGAATTAATTATTATATTTGTCATCAGCGGATTGCGGGTCAAGTTTTTGGCACCATTCCAGGGGATTGAATTTTTAGTACGCATATATTTAGCGTGAGTCAAGTTTTTGGTGTCATTGCCCGGGAGGAGCGGAGGCAAATTTTTAGATTTTAAATATTTTTATTTTATTTTATTCATTTTCTTTGATTATCAAAAATATAAAATATCAAAAAAATAAAAAATTAAAAAAAAAATATTAAAAAAAAATTTTAATAAGTAGAGATTTTATTTCTTGTTAATTTACTTTTTATGTGTAGTGCTGGATCTGAAGGATTATTACCTTTAGATTCTGAATTAGAATGAACTATTAAAAGAATTAAAAAAGGAAAACAAACTCAAAAAATCCAAGAGATTGCTAATTTACATAACAATTTACAAAATCCAATTCAAAATAATGAACAAAATGTTTACAAACCATTAAGGGATTATGCTAACCCTAGAGTTGATGAACTTCATAGTACTATTCAAATACCTACTATAGATGCTAATTCTTTTGAGCTTAAACCATCTATCATTTAAATGGTTCAAAATAATTAATTTGGAGGAACACCAAATGAGGATCCAAATTTACACCTTGCTAGTTTTTTAGAACTTTGTGCTACCTTTAAATATAACAATGTTTCTGATGATGCTGTTAGACGTAAACTCTTTCCTTTTTCTTTAAGAGATAAAGCAAAGATGTGGTTGAACTCATTAGCAATAGGTTCTATTAAAACATGGGCTGAAATGGCACAAAAATTCCTTGCTAAACATTTTCCTCTTTCTAAAACTGCTAAATTAAGTAATGATATTACTTCATTTAGTAAATTTGACGGGGAGACAATTTATGAAACTTGGGAAAGATTTAAAGAACTATTAAGAAAATGTCCTCATCTTGCTTTACCTGATTGGATAATTATTCAAACATTTTATAATGTTTTAATTGGATCACTAAAATCAATTATTGATGCTGCTGCTGGAGGTTCTTTAATGTCTAAATCATTTGAAGAAGCTTATACTTTAATTGAAGAAATGACTAACAATAATTTTCAATGGCCTTCTGAAAGGATTAATCCTAAAAGAATGTCAAGTATTCAAGATAACGAAGCCTTTTATATCTTAGCTTCACAAGTAGCTGCAATATCTAAGAAATTAGATAATTTTGCCATCAACATATCACATAACAACTCATATAATATAGAAGATTCTCAAACTATTGAAACTTTACAAGCTATTGCTAGTAAAAATAATCTGTATTCAAATTATTATAATCGTGGATGGAAAAATCACCCTAATTTTAACTGGAATAACCAACAACAACAATGGGGTAATAATCAATCTCATCCAACTGGAAATTGGAATAATCAAGTAAATTCAAATTATAAACCACTCGGATTTAATAATCAACGAGAAAAAGTTATCAATAGAAGAATTAATTTTACAAATGAGTAATCAATTACAAAATCAAAATACTGTTATTCGTAATATTGAGAATCAAATGGGACAAATCGCTAATTTAATTAATTACAGCCCTCCAGGAACACTTCCTAGTAATGTTGAAATTAATCCAAAAGAAACTGGAAAAGAACATGAACATTTTAAAGCTGTACAACTTAGAAGTGGAAAGGAATTAAAAGAAAGAACGCAGAATGAAATTGAAAAAGAGATTGAGGTTGAAGAGATTGAAAAACCTAAAGAAACACCTTCTCCTAATCAAGATCAAACTAATATTTCTATTAATGTGGAAGTTTAAAAACCACCACCACCTTTTCCTCAAAGATTAAAACAGCAGAAGCTTGATCATCAATTTTCTAAGTTCTTTGAAATTTTAAGAAACTTACTATAAACATACCTTTTGCTGAAGCTTTGGAACAAATGCCAACTTATACAAAATTTAAGAAGGATATATTAAGTAAGAAACGAAAATTTGAAGCTTTTGAAACTGTTGCATTAAGTAAAGAATGTAGTGCAATAATTCAAAAGAAATTACCTCATAAAATTAAAGATCCTAGAATTTTTACTATACCTTGTGCTATTGGAGAAAAATTTTGTGGAAAAGCTTTATGTGATTTAGAAGCAAGTATTAATCTCATGCCATTTCTATTTATCGAAGGTTGAATTTAGGAGAGATTACTCCCACCACTGTAACCCATAAGTTAGTTGATAGATCTATCACTTACCCTAAAGGAGTTATAGAGGATGTACTTGTTAAAGTAGATAAATTTATCTTCCCTGTGGATTTCATTGTACTTGATATGGAAGAAGACAAAGAAGTACCAATTATTTTAGGGAGACCTTTTCTAGCTACCGGATGAGCTATGATTGATGTGCAAAAAGGAGAATTAACTATGAGAGTTAATGATCAAGAGATTAAATTCAATGTTCTTAAATCGATGAAGTATCCTGACAACAAAAAATGTTATCGTATGGATATTTTTGATTTTATAATTGAAAAACACTATCGAGAAAAATGTAAAACCATTCCTGAAGAAGAATTGAATTTTTAACTAATGAAAATGAAAAACTAAAAGAAGAAGAATTACTTAAAGAAACTCATTATATTAAAGATAATTGGGAAACTTTAGACATAACTCAAAATGATATACTTTTACCCTCAATTAAAAAAGCCCCTGAACTGGAATTAAAAATGTTACATTCACATTTGAAGTATGCATTTCTTGGAAATTCATTAACTTTACCTGTTATTATTTCTTCTGAGCTAAGTTTAGATCAAGAAGAAAAATTAATAGGAGTGTTAAAGAATTATAAGAAAGCTTTTGGTTGGGCTATTGCTGATATAAGAGGAATAAGCCCTTCCGTTTGTATGCATAGAATTTTAATGGAAGAAAATTTTAAACCTACTATTGAACCGTAAAGAAGATTAAATCCTATCATGAAAGAGGTTGTTAAAAAAAATTTTAAAATGGTTAGATGCTGGAATTATTTATCCTATTTTGGATAGCCAATGGGTAAATCCTATTCATTGTGTTCCGAAGAAAGGATGAGGAACTGTCACTCTCAATGATAAAAATGAACTAATTCCTACAAGACAAGTTACTGGATGGCGAATTTGCATTGATTATCGGAAGTTAAATGACACCACTAGAAAGGATCATTTTCCTATACCTTTCTTGGATCAAATGCTTGACAAATTAGCTGGACACTCATATTTCTGTTTTCTGGATGGATATTCTAGTTATCATCAATTACTTATCGCTCATGAGGACCAAGAGAAAACAACATTTACAAGTCCTTATGGAACATTTGTCTTTAGAAGAATGCATTTTGGTTTATGTAATGCACCTGCAACTTTTCAAAGATGTATGATGTCAATATTTTGTGATTTGATTCACAAAGGAATTGAAGTATTCATGGACGATTTTTCAGTTTTTGGAACTTTTTTTGAGTCCTTGTTGGAAAATATTTCCAAAGTTTAGAAATGATGTGAAGAAACAAATTTAGTTCTTAACTGGGAAAAATGTCAATTTATGGTCACAGAAGGCATTGTACTTGGTCACAAAGTTTCACAAAAAGGGATGGAAGTTGATCGAAGCAAAAGTGAAAATTGTTCGTTGAACCGCAACCCCTACTATCATTATCGATGTGAGAAGTTTTCTTGGTCATGCTGGATTTTATAGAAGATATATAAAGGAATTTTCTAAAATTGCTAAACCTCTTTGTCATTTATTGGAAAAAGAAGCGAAATTTGAATTTAATGAAGACTGTGTTAAAGCTTTCATTATTTTAAAAGAAAAATTAATAACTGCACCTATAATTATTGCACCTAATAGGAATAAACCTTTTGAATTAATGTGCGATGCAAGTGATTTTGCAATTGGAGCTGTATTTGGACAAAAATATGAGAAAATTTTCAAAGTTATATATTATGCTAGCAAAACTCTTACTGAAACTCAAAGAAATTACACTATTACTGAGAAAGAGCTTTTAGCTATAGTATATGCCTTTGATAAATTTAGACCTTATCTTCTTGGTACCAAATGCATAGTTCATACTGATCATTCTGCTATTAAATATTTAATGTTAAAAAAGATGCTAAACCTAGACTGATAAGATGGGTTTTACTTCTACAAGAATTTGGTTTTCAAATAGTGGTTAGAAAAGGAACGGACAACCAAATTGCTGATCATCTATCTAGAATTAAGAATGATGTTATTACTGAAGAAAATATAAATGAGAAATTTCCTGATGAACATTTGTATGTTATTCAAGGATGCCAAACACCTTGGTATGCAGATATAGTTAAATATTTAGTTAGCAACATTTTACTAACAAATTAATTAAGGAATTTATAAATGATGCTAAATCTTATATTTGGGAAGATCCTTATTTATTTAAAATAGGAAGATATTCTGTAATTCGTAGATGCGTACCTTATGAAGAAACTTATGCTATTATTCAAAAATTTCATGATTCCAAATTTGGATGACACTTTGGAATAGATAAAACTGCATTTAAAATTTTAAATTTAGGATTTTATTGGCCAACCTTATTTAAAGATGTGAGACATTATGTGAAAACATGTGATCGATGTCAAATGATGGGAAATATATCCAAGAAAGATGAAATGCCTTTAAACTATATATTGGAAGTTGAAATTTTCGATATATGGGGTTTAGACTTTATGGGACCATTTGTACTATCATCTGGAAAAAATTATATTTTATTAGCGGTTGATTACGTTTCAAAGTGGATTGAAGTTGTAGCCTTACCTAGCTGTGATTCCAACAGTGTTTCAAAATTTTTAAAGAAGATGATTTTTTCAAGATTTGGAATGCCTAAGGTAATTGTCACAGATGGTGGAAGTCAATTTAGAAATATAAGAATTCAATCATTATTGGAAAATTTTGGAATCAAACACAGAATTGCAACTGCATATCACCCACAAACAAGTGGAATGGCTGAAGTATCAAACGAGAGAAATTAAAAGAATTTTAGAGAAGGCTGTTAATCCTAAAAGAACTGATTGGGTTGATAGACTTGATTCTACATTATGAGCTTATAGAACGACTTATAAGACACCAATCGGAATGTCACCTTACCGGTTAGTTTATGGTAAACATTGTCACTTACCTGTTGAACTTGAACATAAAGCTTATTGGGCGATAAAGGAGTTTAATTTTGATTTGAATACTTGCGGGAGAAAAACGATTATTGCAATTAAATGAGATGAATGAAATAAGAAATGAATCATATGAAAATGCAAGGATTTATAAAGAGAAAATGAAAATATTACATGATAAAAAGATTTCAGGAAAAATATTTAAGCCTGTACAAGAAGTATTATTATTTAATACTCGTTTAAGACTTTTTCCTGGAAAATTAAGATCAAAATGGATAGGACCGTATATAATTGAAAAAGTATACCATTATGGAGCTGTGGATATTAAAGATACCAAAATGGAAAAATTTTTTAAAGTTAATGGATTAAGACTGAAGCCTTATTTGGGAGATATAAAAAAGATTTATAAAGAGGCTTATGAGTTGAGTCTACCTGATTAAAAACTTAATTAGGTTGGGCTGACGACGTTAAACAAAGCGCTTTGTGGGAGGCAACCCATAGTTATTCATTGTTTTGTGTGTTTTTACATTTTTAATGTAAGGTTATGCCTCGGACTTGTTTAATTTTATATTACTTTAGAAAATTTGATGCTAACAAGACTCTATTGACTTAAGTTGAAAATTATCTCGAAGTATATAATGTTTAGACATTGGATCACTCAATTTCATATATGCGTAAAAAGAAGATCAAGTTAACCTTCATTATGATTGCTTATAATTTGTGTTACTAAGTCTATATTGATCTTACCATTCTAAATTACCTATTTTGGAGAACGAAACTTTGAAATTTGACGTTAGGCGAAAAGGAGTCGAACATGGTTCTGGCGCCTAGGCGCCAGATTTGGCGCCTAAGCGCCAGAGTAAACTATGTGTCGATGGGTCCGGCGCCTAGGCGCCAGATTTGGCACCTAAGCGCCACAGTTACTGGATCATGTCAAAACTGAAAATCTTTAGTTTTTCACACGATTTTCTCTTATAAATGACCCTATCTTCATCCCTAATCCCTATGCAATCATTATTTCGACTCATACACTCCATTCTTGAGAGATTAGAGAGGATTTTTGAAGAAATGGAGAGGCAAAAATCTTGGAGAAGAGGCTAGAGACATGGACTCAAAGGATCTTCAACCCTACTTCAATGGTTTCATCACTGTAAGTTTGGAGAAAATTTTTAGTCATCTAGATAGGTTTGAAGCAGAATTTAAAAGCATTGGAGATCGCCTCCATGAGATGTATCATCAAATTGAACATCTGGAATGGCAGGCGAAACTTCAATTTGATCATCTAGCGGCTTATCAAGATGCTCAAGTGGAAATGTATGCAAAGAACAATTGGATCAACGAGAAAACGGCTACGGATTTTCTGAGAGTGTTAGTATTCTTCCCCAGAAGGCCAAGCAATCTCCATTATGAAGATAATGGGAATTAGATAGTGATATGGTGAGATTGTGATTTATCTAGTGTGTCGTTGTATTGATTTAGTGAATCGATTGTGTTTGTTTGTGTGCTTGCTTTCATGTTCAATGTGTGTTGTATTTGCTTTCAAATTTGTGTTGTTTGATCATTGTTAGAACTTGAATCATGTTATGATACTTATCTGAATTGTATTGAGCCCGAAATTGAAAATCATGAATGGAATTAGAAGAGTTTGATTTAAACTTGTGTTTAATTGGTGGATTTAATTTTTAATTTTTAAAATTTTTGGAAAATATTCTGGAAGATGGAAACTGAAGCAATACTCTTATAGGAGTAATTAGAAGTTTAAATTATGAATTTTGGTGGAAAATAAAATTTTTAAAGTGATTTTTTTGAAAGGCGAGTCTGGCGCCAGAATTCGGCGCCTAGGCACCGGTTCGGCCTGCTTACATGAAAATCACCATTTAAACCCCCATTAGTCATTTTTTTACGCCTAAGCTTTATCCCCTTCCTCGTTTCACGAAAACTCACCTTCTAAATCCATTTTGAGTTCAAAACATCAAGATTTTGAGCCCGAAATCACATGATTTCTTCATCTCAAGGTCAGATCTTGACTCTAATCCATTTATTTTTTATTTTCACCATAGTTTTTCCTATTTTTGGCTAAAAACTAAAATTTTGACAAAAATTTTGATTTTTAATGTTTCTCCATGAATTTCTAAACTCATTTTAAGTTTCTTAAGCTTAAAAAGAGTTAAAACTTTGATTCCTTAATTTATTTGTATTTTCTTTCACGTTTAGATGGCATCGAAATCTATGTGAGAAAAGGCACGATAAAATTTTGACAGTAGCAAGTTCGCGACTGCGGTAGCGCATTTTTCGATATCACGAATTTGCGACGTCCAAAAAATTTATCTCAGAGCAAAGCTTTTACAATCCCGGTGAAATGATCGAGAACATGATCGTTGCGCACAACTGGCAACGATTCTGTTATTTCACCGTTGTTGTTGTTATTCTAGTCGTGCACGAATTTTATGCTAACTTTTTGGATGCGGAAGACTACGAAGTCTTCATCAGAGGTGTTGGAGTAGGATTTACACCGGAAAGGATCAATGTTTTTATGGACTACCACCTACCATCGAGTGCCACTATTCTGGATTATCTCCATCTGAGGGAGATCTTGAGATGATTATTGCTTATTTGACTGACGGCACTGGAGCTTGGAAGATCCGGAATGATAAACGGGTAAATTTCAAATCTTCTAAGTTAAATGGTATTTCAAAGGCATGGCATTACTTTATTTATGCAAGACTTATACCTTACAACCACCTGAGCGAAGTGACTAGAGAATGAGCTATCTTAAACTACTGCATTCAGAAGAGGAAGCCGATAGATTTCGGCAGTATTATTTATGATTCTATGGAGTCTAATGCTAGATCCAGTACTTCTGTAGGACTAGGATTCCCACCCCTGATTTATACTTTATGTGTGAACAATGGAGTCACTACTGATATTTCTGAGGAGAAGTTGAACTCTACCAAGCCAATTAGGCAGGAGAGTGTTAGTATCTATGATCGTCTTCATGGGAAGAGATCTACAGCCCCTTCTACTTCTGCACCTACTCTAGGTAGAGCTTCTACTTCCGGACCTTCTACTTCTCTTGCTTGAGCCACCGTCTAGTTTTTGGGAATCGATGCATGATCGATTTACGGAGCAGCATAATGAGTTATTTCTAACTCACTGCAGAGTTAATACTATGGATAAGAATATTGATCACCTATCTGATTACACCCAGAGGAAGAGTGAGTATGATGCTGAGTATTCAGAGTCTTTAGTTAGATTCTTGAAGGGCGAGCATGATATTCAGTTTCCCACATGTCCTAGATTTTCACCATATGTTGATCCTAAAGATGTGGAGTTTTCTTCTGGTGATGGCGATGACGAGGCTACAGGCAGTGATTAGTAGCCTGATTTACCTCTGAGATGTGCTGAGTCTGTTGTTAGTTTTGTTTTTGTTTGCTAGTACTGATTGTTGTTTGTTGTTTGCTAGTTTAGATTTGTTTATGAGACTTTGTATGAAGTGTTTGATGTTGAGACTGTTTTAGATATTTAGTTGCAGACTGAAATTTGAATGAATTTGTGTTTATTTTTGTTTCAGTCTACAGTTTAGTATTCTAGAATAGTTAGTAATGTTATTCTATTTCTGTTAGTTATGTAGTTATTTAATTCAACTACTGTTATAAAAAGATTTTGAGCCTGCTTACTTTTATATGCTTCATTATTTCTATAATATTCATAAAAAGCATGTGTAGAAGTAAATTATATTTCTTTCTATAATTTTTTTATATGCTTATAAAATTCCTTTTTAAATTATACTTTTCTTTCTCTCATACTTTATTTTTTTTACGATATACCAAAACTTAAGTTTGGGGGAAGGGAAAATACATACAAATTTAAATTTCATTTCTCCTTAATAAACTAATATTTTCTAAAAAAAAATCTTAACATAACATAAGGAATGAAGAATCTATTTAAGATCACTTAAATTTTTGAAATTATAAATAATTTAGTAGACTTAACCAAAATTTTAATATAATACTTCGATTGATTTTAAGAATAGAATTATTTAACTTAAAGAAGAATAAGATTAAGAAATTTTTCTATTCATAATAGAAAGAATTGAATTTTAGAAGTATTAAGAAATCAAAAATTATAACTTGAAAAAGAAAAGATTGAAAGTCTTTTTGAAATTCTATTCATGTTATAATAATTAAGTGAAAATGTAAAAGTTTGAAAATATAAGTTAAGGATAGTGAAGTTTAAAATCATTAATAGGCCATCCAAATACAGTAATCTTCACTGTGAAAAAAAAAAGAAAAAAAAAAAGAGGAGAAGCTTGAGGATATGCCTAATAAAAAATTGGCTTCACTTGAATTATCTTATATGAAGAAAACTAGCCACATACTTTACTTAATTATTATGCTTGAATCTTTATTTAGGAAAGATTTTTGATGAAAATCTTTTTCTTGTAAATAATCTATGTGATCTTAATATAATAAACATCTATTGTTATCGAAATGAATGAAAAATTTTTGAAGTCTTATGATTTGGTAGTTGAATATTCTTTAAATTTTAAAAATTAAACTTAGTTAGTGAAATTTGGTTAATGATTTACTAAAGCCTTTATAAGATCAAAAATTACAAGGAGACTTAAATATTTACCTTTCATTCAAAATGTTATACATTTTATATAGTAAAAAGGGTTACTTGAGGACAAGAATGTTTAAGTTTGGGGGATTTTGATCCATGAAAAAAAATACCCATTTTTATGCCTTGATTTTTATCAAATTTTTAAGGATATTATGCTTTAATGAAACGTATTTTTATGTTTTTGGATATAGGTGATGAAAAAATGTTCAAGAAGAAAAAAAAGCGAAAAAGGAGCAAAATGGAGCAAAAATGGAGCCAAAATGCAAAATTATTAAAATTATTGGTCTGGCGCCTAGGAGCCAGAATTCGGCGCCTACGCGCCAGGTCGATACGAGATTTGTCAAGATTTTTGACGCCTTTTGGATGGTTATTTTGACGGTGTTAGCGGTTATTGGACCTTCTAGAAGACTAGCGTTATTCCTGGTTTATAGGATATGTTATACAATGTATTTGGACGCTTGGAAACGGTTTTAATCGCGAAGAGGAGCGATCCAAAGTGAAGAGGTGCGAAGAACTGGACGCAGAGTCCAGCGCCTAGGCGCCAGAACCACCTTCTAGAAGATTTATTGAATGTGGACACATTTTGAAGAGGTGGCTTGAGGCAACCCTTGAAGCCTATAAATAGGAGGCTACTCCTTCAGAGAAAAATGCCCAACTTAGTCCCCCTATCTAGAGCCCCATCTAGAGTGAATTAGATAGATACTTTAGGGCCACATTTTACTATCCTTCATAAATTAGTTAGTTATTTTATTTAGAGTTTGTATTGAGAGTTTAAAGAGTTGGTGCTTTTGAAGATTATTTGCTTTGGACTCAGATGAATTCAGGGGTTCAGTAGGAGAAACACTTAAGATAACTATTTGTAATTTTATTCAAAGTTTTATTATCATGTTTTGTTGTTTAAATTCAATGTGTTCTTAGTAGTTAGTTTACTTTCTCCTTTCAATTATGAAATGATAAACAAGATAATATAAAATTCGTTTGAGAATTAGAAACTATTTATATTTTAAAACATTGTGATGATATTAATACCATATCTTAATTTACTATTTAAATTGGCCATTTAAATTGTTAAAATCTGTTGAAGAGTTTTGATACCTAGAAGGAGATGAATTCTTAACTAGTAGATATCACATGAATCCTTGGGTAGTCGAAGGCCTTGTGCGGGTTATTCTAGGTGAAGTTGCAAATAAATAGGAAGATATTATATAATGGGCGTAGAATTGATATATTTTTAGAATGAAAGATCTAAATTCTTGTAATTATAGTTTATAGAGAAGGAAAGGGTCACTAGTAGGGACGACCATAGCCACCCTTTGACATCTAGTAGTGTGAGCCTAGATTAACCCATTCTACTAACAATACATCCGGACACGATCTATAAGCTAGCTGATGTTCTTTACACTGGATCGAAAGGGTAAAGAATATGAATGCTTTTATTTGACACAATACCATAAATTTATATTCTCCACGAATACTATAATTATTTAGAAAATCTTAGATTAATTGAAAGGAAGAAAGTTGTTGTCTTATTGTTATTTACATTAATTATTTCATTAATGATTTATTATTGCATCTAGTAAATTAAAAATATCAAATTTATAACTTTAAAAGAAATACTCAAAAATAAAATTAAAATATTTAAAAAGACATAACTCACTCCTCGTGGGATCGATACTGGGGTCTTTATTTCAAAGCCCTATATTACTTGATATGATATGTATACTTGCGTAGTACCCCTAGTGTGTAAAATATTTTTGATAAAACTATATTAATATATACTAGCTGCTATTATTATCTATTATATTTGAAAGCATTAATTATTATATTTGTCATCAGTGGATTGCGGGTCAAGTTTTTGGCACCGTTCCCAGGGATTGAATTTTTAGTACACATATATTTAGCGTGGGTCAGCAGAGGCTTGCCATGAAGTGGACTGGATCTGATCCAGGACTCTCTTGAACATGTTCTAAATCGTAGTCCATCCACCCTTGCAGGCATATGGGTTAATTGGAGAGATCGGCTCGACCAAAATCACATTTATAGAATCTCTTTCAGGTTCTTTCAAATATTCTTTCGGTATTGTTATATTCCCTTCCTTATAATTCCTCTCGAGCCAATTCTTAAAACTGAAGCATTCTTCTATTGTGTCTCCAAGCAACCTGTGGTAGGGACAAAAGTTAGGTTGATCCTTCTTGTTCATCTCTTCCGACTTCTTCTGCTCGGGTAATCTGAACTCGGGCTTCTTCATCAAGTTTTTGAAAATCTATGTTACGGCATCATCTTTGAACGAGTAGCTCTTGCGCAACCATTTTGATATTGTCGACCATGTCTCCCATCTGTCCTATATGGCCTCTGTTGGAATGACTACTGATTAGCCTAACTATTCTGCTGTAGATGGGTTTGATCATATTGTTGAGACTAACTATACTCATGGGATTAACTATATTGTGGGGACGGATTGTGCCGCTGTGCTGACTACTCAGCCTGAATCTTCATTGGCTATTTCCCTTTGTTAACTGTTGCCACTATGCCAGATCTCTTTTCATATGCTTTGGCTGACCTTGTTTTCTCCTCATTCTTTATAGACTCCATATGCCTGACTTCCTCTTGTAAATTATTGGACTTGCTGAGTAGTTTCCCGAAGGATCTGATGGTGAGACCCTTAAGCATGAAAACCACCAGACCATGGATACTCTTAAACAATATCTCAATCATGTGACGTTCCTGTAGCTGAGGCTCAGATTTCATGCTTAAGTTTCTCCATCTCAGAATGTTGTCAACCAAAGTCTCTTCAGGCTTTTGTCGCTCCACTACAAGATCTCCTAAAGTAATGTGGTGTTGTGCACCTAAGAATCGTTTCACGAACTTTTTTTCCATTTCTACAATGGTCTTCACCAATCCATTAGATATTTCTACATACCAATCAAAAGCTATTCCTAACATGTTGCTGATGAACTGTCGGAACAATATAGCTTCACTTCCTCCTATATTGCAACAACTGGCTCTGAAGTGAGCTATATGCTGACAAGGATTTCCTGTCCCGTCGAACGTCTTGAAATTCTAGAAGCCTTTGGGGTAAGGCATGGCATCAAACTCCTCTGAGTAGGGTCTACCATTCGAAACTGATGCCCCACCTTTTGACTGAGCCAAGGCTTCCCGAACTTTTTGTTTGATAATCGGTGTGATATCCTTTTCTGGTAGACTCAGAGTCGAGCCCCTCTTTAGAGGTTCATCTTCGTTGGCAGAAGAGACTTCCCTTCTTTCATCTATGATTTGTATAATTTCAGACAGGTTAATTTATGAAGATGCTGCTGTCGTGACTGTGACTATCCGTGCAGTGCAGCCATGGTGGTCATGGCGGAGATCATCTCCTCCATCCTCTTTTCCAGACGAATAATCTATTCATCTCTTGTCAATATGACCCTTTAAAGCTCATCCACGGTGTTCTCCTCACTAGGAACATCGTGCACAGATGTCGCGGACCTAGTCTTGATGACATTAATCTCCATGAACTCTTCTTCCATGTAATCTAACAAGTTGAAATCTTCATTTTCAATATCCAGTCCACGTTCTCTTTCTAATTCAGAAATTTCTGCTCGGAGCTTTTGGACATTATCATTGACTGATTTCTATCTAATCACCTTCAGATCTTTAGGTCTCCCTCGATAGTCACTCCTTTCTGCAACTGACTCAGAAGTAATTGTGGTAGTGGTAACGGGAACATCGGACTCATGATCCATCTTGTGATCCACAGACTTCTCAGAGTGTATTGGTGCAACTAACTTTGGTAACCACACTTTCTTCTTAAAATTTGGTGCCTTGAGACAGAATGTCTCGAGGGGACATCAGAGGGAAGTGTACTCCCTAGGGTGCAGATCATGTATAGAGGAAAACAATCCTCTCTTATTCTTTCTCTTCTAGGACTTCTTGTAATTATCAGTAGTGGTACCTCAGACTCAGCCGGGATTTGACTTATTTGCACATTGCGGGTGTCAAAATGGCAGTAGTAGCATATGTAGTAGTGGCATGAACATGCTTCCCTAAACAGTGTTTAACAGATACCCGGACTGATCTCTCCCTCCTCAGAATCTCATTCTTTATTTCGGGGGATATTGTAGATACCATCATCTTGAGAAGCTTTGCAACTAAACATACATCCTTCTTTCTTAGTCAATCTTTGGAAAAGGGTGTGAACTCGGGTGATCGGTGTGGGCCTCTCCCTCACCTCATCACGGCTAGGTGGTGATGGAAGAGTAGCAGCAATCTTGTGGGGCTTTCATCTTCAGTAGTACCAACCCACGGATGGAACATACTCCCTCAAAGAAGAGGAGAGGTATCTAGTAAATCGGGTTCCTCCTATTGAGGAATCTCATCAATCATTAGCAGACATGCAGTTTGTGCCCTAACGGCTTTTAGAATCTTATGATTGTAGTTCCTCCTTTGAGATCTTGTTGGCGGGGTGATGCTACATTTTTATATGCAAGAATTTATTAACCAGGATTTATATATTTATAATGATTTTGTAAAGTAACAATTTTAAATGTAAGTATAAGTATCGCTCAAGTAATACATGGCTCTAGTGGAGTCCCATTTATCGATCCCACAGGGAAGCGAGGTAAGAGGTCCTTATTTAAATTCTAGTTTACTACTATTAGACTTTAGTTTGGAAGGTCGATATAAGTGGTTTTTTAACAACTACTCTTAAGGTAAATCATAATTTTAAAATAACTAATAACTATTCCTAAAGGAAAATATTAATATTAAAAATGACCGTTTCTTGATAAATTGGTTTGGAGAATTTTGAGATAATAAAAACTAATATTCTCAAGTAATGAATTGGATAATGTAGAGGAATGAGATGCATTAAATGTTGTATGTGAAAAATAGGAACAATCTTATTCTTAACCCTCTTCTGAGTGCATAAAGGACATTGCCTAATCCTAGGTTTAGTCCATAAATCTGTGGTTAGGCTGGGAGGATACTGGCTCTCACTCTATAGCTCCCACTTTCCTTCATTTACAGGGTAACTCGCGCTTTAGTTTCCAAACAATATGACCGAATTGGGCATTTTAGTCTGTCACCCTAAAATCTCCAATTCTATGTACATCAAAGTATATTTCCATATTTATTTGCACTCAACTCCCATGAACTACGTAACTCATTCATGGACATTGAGTGTGGTTCCACTTTGTTTAGAATTACACCGCCCTTTTGGGACAATGCAATTACAATGAATTTTAAAATTCAACGGGTCCTTATTGTAATGTAAATGAAGTGCTGTCGGCATATTTTTAGGTT
The DNA here is from genome assembly GCA_022702705.1 of Papilionanthe hookeriana x Papilionanthe teres. Taxonomy (NCBI): domain Eukaryota; kingdom Viridiplantae; phylum Streptophyta; class Magnoliopsida; order Asparagales; family Orchidaceae; genus Papilionanthe; species Papilionanthe hookeriana x Papilionanthe teres. Next base: position 147,157,315 of record CM040424.1, on the reverse strand, counting down.
GAGTGTTGTATTTTTGAAAAGGGGTCTCCTACAGAAGTTGTCGGCGAATTTTAGGTTTTTAAATTCAATTTAAATATATATACAATTTGGAAAGCAGCATTTGATTTTGAAAATAATTTTTAAATTTGAAGATTTTAAGATATGAAATCAAACCGATCTCACATCCCAAATAGTTTATATAAACGAGCACCGCATCACAAACCGTGTATCTATCCCGAAGAATAGACACATTGCTTGATGATGGGGCTCGATTAAATAAACTAGGAGATTTGTGACATCCGTTTGGTCTGCGAACATATTTTATAAGCCGATAAGTTCCCCTACTTAATATAAATTAATTAAGCAGGGTTTATATTACCTGGGTTCTTAAAGTTCCCTATAAGGGCATGCCCCTATAGTTAATTACGTCTTAAATGACAGGAATCATTTAAGAAAACTCTCGATAATGATTAGTGGTTTTTCTCTCAAGAATTTCAAAGTTTAAGGTTTTCAAAGGATTGAATTTTGGAATTTCAATAGGGAATGGATCAAATTTGGAACAGTTAATTTCAGGAGTCCAAAGGAAGAAAAATAGGAGAAGCTGAGGTTCCAAGAAGAATCTCGGCAACTTCCCAAACTATCCTATTATTTGGCTTCAATTTAGGAATTTATTTAATATTACAATCCTACCAATTTTAATTAATTAGGACTTATATTTGTATGACATGATCATACAAATAACCTGGAAGATATGAGTGTTTATGTCATACCGAACGACTACCTTGGAGTCCTATGACCGGTTAGGGCTTAATTTACATGATATGATCATGAAAATGCCTAATGAAGAGTTGAGGATTTATGTTGCACTAGGCAAACTACCTCAAAGTCCTATGGCTTGGTTATTTAATTCTAAGAAAGTTTTGCTGAAGTAGATCCGAGTTTTGCTGATAACGATGGCCAAGCTGCCCACCATGCTCCGAGCTCCTTGTTGTTGCAGAGGTTTAGTTTTAGAAGTCATAAATTAGGAGATGAGAGAAGTGTTTTGGTTTAGAGAAAATCTTAAAATCCAAGTGTTTTTAATATTTTTATCAAAACAAATCTTAAAGTTGTTTAAACATAACCGATTAAGATCCCACGGTTCCGTCAAACCGGCACCGTTATTTTCATCGAATTCACTTAGTCCAGATGAATTTGCTAAACTCAATTGAATGAGTTCCACACTTTCATTTAGACCGTGGGAAATCCCGTTAGCAACACGTGGGTTACATCATCCGAGATATTCCCGATCATTCAACGAGACGTTTTAATTTAGTTGCAATTGTAGTTTTGTTGTTCTGTTTGTGATTAAATTTTGAGTTATTTTATATTTTGGAATGTTGTGGCGGTGAATTTTATCTTGTAATGACTTATAATTTTGTTTTGGTTTCAGTTCAGGGACTATCCTAAAGGTTTTGGTTTTCATGCAACAGTCTTATTTATCATGTAAGAAAAAGTAAAGCGCAATGCATGTAAGTAAATTGCAATAAAGTAAATTGTAATAAAATAAAAGTGTACCTGGAGAGTCTTCCCTTCATCCCATGCTGCACTTAAAACACATGTTAAGGCATTTAAATATTTCAAAAGATACCTAGGTAAAGCTAAGGGAAGGGTTTTGGTTGTCTACCAAATTCCTGATCCTATAACTAGTCATCTCCTATGACGTCTAGGTTCTTGGTTTGGTTTAAGGATGATTTTCTTCATCAAAGAACAATTAGATTCAATTGTTCTTCTAAAACATCCCGTCATATTGAGGAAGTGTTTAGGACGAGTCCTAAACATCTTTTCAAGACTTCTGGGATCATTTTGAGTCCAAGTAAATTTAGTTGCACAGGTGAATTAATCATCCAGGGGTTTAGTTAAACTTTGTCTCTTGCTTAGTGAACTTGGTTATTTGATTACCTGATGAATGAAATGACATTTCACTTAATACTCTATTTAAGAATTATAATAATTAAAGCCTTTAAGGGCAAGTTGGTTTATTGAGAATTTTAATCATCCTTAATTAAAAGTTTGAGTTAATGATTTAAAGTTATTTAATTTAATTATGAAGTTTTAATTAATAATTTTTTAAGTTTGGAATAGTGTTCAAATTATTTTAGATTTAATTTAAATCTTTACACTTTCAATTATCTTAGTATTTCGATTGATGTTCATGTTTTAAATTTACTTAGATAGAAAGAGGTATTGAAATTATTGATATATTTTGATTTAACTCTTAATGATTTCATTTAGGTTTGTTGTTAAGTGATTTTAATTCAATTTAATTTAATTTAATTTGATTTTAATTTAATTTCATTTCATTTAATTTAATTTTAGTTTAATTTTAATTTTAGTTTAATTTTAATTTTAGTTTAATTTTAATTTTAATTTAATTTTAATTTAATTTAATTTAATTTAATTTTAATTTAATTTAATTTAATTTAATTTAGTTTTAATTTAATTTAATTTAATTTAATTTTAATTTAATTTAATTTAATTTAATTTTAATTTTAGTTTCAATATTTTAAATTTAATTTAATTTAATTGTTAAGGTGTTAATTTAATTTAATTTAAACTTTGACTTGACTTAATTTAATTTAATTTAATTTAACTCCAAGATTTTAAATTTGATTTTTAATTATTAGACCATTTAAACATTTAAGCTTTAATTCATTTAGGGTTATCTTCTTTTAATTTTTTTAATTTATTTAATTTGGATTATTGTTTTAATTTTTAATTAAGAACTAAATATTGTTAAAGTGACTTATTTAGGGATTTTTAAATTATAGAACAAATAACCTCTTAATAATATCCCTATTTTTTAATAATCCAAATTAAAATATATTCTTTCCAAAATTCAAATTATTTAATTAATTGGAGTTACATTTTGATATTTTCAAAGTGTTTAATGGGTTTCTACCCTTTTAATTCCCTAAGTTTCAATCATCCAAGAGAGAGTTAAAATCAAATATTTTACCCTCCATTATGATTAAACCTAAAGTTTTAATTAAAGGTTAAAATTTTTTAATTACCTTTATGCCCTTTTAAGCTTATTTATTTCATAACTTACTAAATTGAGCTCAAATGAATTTGAAATTTTTATGACACCTCACTCATATGTCAATTAAGATATTAGAGGTGAAAACGTAATTTTTCTAAATTTAATTTATTTATATAATTCTTTTTAGTAGAAAATAGGTGTTTTCAAAGAAAATTCAACAACATGACCAAGGAAGAGTTTCTGTCTTTACGAAAATTATGGAATGCTCCTAATAACCAGAGAACTACTTGGACTAATTTTTGAGATTTTTTGAATTATATTTTATTTATTATAATTATTTTGAGTTTTAGAGTATTAATTAATTTTAAAATAAAATAAAAATTGAAAAATAGTTTTTATGTTTTTGTTAAATTTCCTTGACCTCGAGGACCAGAGAAACAAATTTTATAATTTTTTTATCTTTCTTTAATTTATTAGAATTATTTTAGTGAAGAAGGTTGAAAATTCATTTTTTAATATTAAAAATTACATTAAACCTTTAAAATTCAATATCTTATCCTAGGGACTTAGGAAAAATATTTAGTTTGTTCCTAAATGATTATGAGTCAAAATTTGACATTTTTATGATTTTTAATATTTTTGTGATTTTTATTATTTTTTAATTATTAAAATATTAAAATATTGTGAAAAATCAACTTTTTTAGAAAATTCTAATTTTAATTTTCCTGAACTCCTCTGATATCAGAGAAGCTCCGAAAAGATTTTTGTGAATTTTCAAAAAGTATTTTTGGTGTTATGAATTTTTTAAAGTTCCATTTTGCTTATGTGGCTTAATCAATCCATTTGGTGGGGTTAATCAAGTCCAATTGATTTCAAAATGTTATGTAAGGTTCCTATAACCATAAAGAGCAATGGAGAATTATTTTCAAGTCAATTTGGTGTGTGGTTAACCCTAATTAATTCAAATTCAATTTTGGGAGTTTTGTCTAATTAAGGTTATTATGAATAAATTAACTCAAAATATATTTTTCATAATTTTCTGGTCCTAAGAAACATCACCAAATTTTTGTAGAATTTATTTCATAACATGCTAATTATTAGAATTAAAATACCTAAAACAGTGACATGAACTTGAAAAATCAATAACTCTTCACAAAGATGGCCTCTGACCTTGAACAATTTAGGGAATGTTCCCAAGATCAGAGGCTTCAAAAGCCCTATGGTCTCATGCCATGGTGAATTGTCTATGCAAATGGAGAATCAAAACATTGGAAACACTAAAAAAATTATTAAAATTAAAATACTCATGTAATTAACTTGATTTCTTTTCCACATTATTCATCTTTGTTCACTGAGCAAGAGGATATTTTTATTTTATTTTTGTGATTTTTCTATGCGAAGATATGAATTTTTGAAGTTCTGGTATTTAAATAATTCAAAAATACCCTAATTTCCTACTTATCCGACTCGGTGCCGCGTCATCCTACGGCGGATCGAAAGCCCACGCGTCGCTCTGTGATTCGGCGCATCCATCTGACTCAGCGCTTCAGGTGCCAGCGGTTCACGTAACATTCCGCTGTCCGGCTTGATCTCGACCGTCCGCTCGATACACGCGCGATCCAACGACTTCTGGTCATCTTCTAAGACTAGTGTGCACCCGTGACCGTCCACACTCAAACCCTAATATCTCTCTCGATTCTCAATGGATTTTTGAGTTCTTATACTCTATCGATTAGTCTTGAAGAGATGAATACATCCATACGGTTTATAAGCTATGAAATTAACCCAAACAAAATGGAGAATTGTTGGAAGCTCGGGAGGAAGAATGAGTTCATACCTTTGCTCAGAGAAGTGAAGCTTCGATCTGAGGGTTGTGTCACCTTTGATATAGTCCAAGCAAGCTCCAAATGAAGTCTCTGGCTGCGGGAATTGTCTAAGTATGAAAGTGACTAAGGCCGATCACAAAGCTTGGAGGTTGGAAGCAATGGCTGGCCTGGTGAGGGGGCTTTTGCTGGGGAACTTCTCCTCTTGGTACGAGTGAAGGTGTAGGGTCGATCGATTTGAAGATTGGCTCACTGTGGTGAAGTGTCCTGTTTTTTGGGTGGATTTTCAACTCAGAAATTGAGCTCTGTTACTGGGGATTAGGGCAAAAAAACACTGGGGATCAATGTCTCTGGGTTAGGAGAAGGTCCTGGAACAATTTTGGTAGAGTTTCCTTAAGGTCTGGTTCATCACCTTGTTTGGCCGAGAGGTGAGTGGGTTTAAATAGAGGTGGCTGGAGGGCTTCCCAGGGGCAATTAGAGGCTTGGATCAACTGCTCAGGGCAAGGGAAGAACAGCTGCAATGGCCATTTAGGTTGGGACAAGTCAGCAAATTCAAATTGAATTTTTGATTCAAATTAAGCCTCTCAGTCTGGTGGTTTCCTGCGGCTGTGATGGCTGGCCGGCCAGGCATGGGTCACCCTCAGGGTCAGGGAGGTCAGTGCTTGAGTTTGGTGCCAACAATTGGCTTTGGACATGTGTAAAGGAGTTGGATTGAAATGGCATGGGGAGAAGGTTATTTTGGGTTCAAATGGGTCAACCCATGGTTTTGGGCTTGGTGCACCACCCAGGGCCTGGATTTAGGCTGAAAAGGTTCATTTGGGTCAGCCAAGTGGAAATGGTATAGTCCCCATCAAGGATTAGGTGGCTAACTTGGTTTAGCGTGTATCATGGATGAGGTTAAAAAGGCTTAAGGAAGGCTTAAGAAAGGGGCCCCTCCATTTGCCATAAATGACATGGTGAGGTGTCAAAACTCTCATGGCTTCATATGGCTCGTAAATGGCTCACATTTGGCTTACATTTGGCATGGAAAAGGTTGTCTTGTTTCATGAAAAAGGGTTTTAGAAATTTTTGGCATTTAGGGGTAATTTGGCATGTAGCTTTATTTGGAATGGCTTTATTATTGATTTAGGACTTAGGGATGATTTCAATTAAAGGTATGATGAGAAGAATTTGTCATGTGGGCTTTGGATTGATTTTGGGCTTTTTGAAATCATTTTGGATGGGATTTTAAAGTGGTTTAAGGAAGTGGGCTTTTGGATTTAAAGTAAACTTAGGATGAAAATTTTGTAAAGGATTGTGCCAAATAAATGTTTCAATTGGTTTAGGCATGTGTCATGAGTGGTTTGGAACAAGTTTAAAGTGATTTTGAATTAAATTGGGTTTAATTTGGGCTTTTTAGTTAAAGAGGCCAAAGTGGGTCAAATTGGCCAAATTGGGCTAACTTGGGCTAAGGTTTAGCTAAGGTTGGATTTTATGTAAAATTAATGTTGGGAAATGTTTATGGGAGTGTAACAAAGAGTTTTCAACTTTGGTTGGGCTCTAATTTTGGGATTGGACCCATTTGGGTCGGGTTAGGGCTTAGGTCAATTTAAGGGATTTTAGTTTTGGGTTAGGTTTGGATGGATTTTAGGTTCAAATTTTGGGCAAATCAAGTTAGTGTTTTGTTTATGAGGATGTTAGGAAGGCTTTAGAAATGATTTGGGGCCAATTAGAGTTGAATTGGGCTAGGTTTGGGCTAGGTTTAGGTCATGGGCCAAAATTGGGCCTTAGGCTTCAAATTGAAATTGGGCCCAAATTTCAATCATATTGGAGTTGGATATGGTCTAAATTGATATTGGGGATATTGAATTGAAATTTAGAATTGAATTGGACCAAAATTGATGTCAATTGGGGTGGTTTGGTTTGACATTGGGTTCACTTGGGTTAAAAATGGGTCAAATTGGGGGTTTTAGTAAAAGTGAGGTAAATTGGCAAAATTGGCCCATGGTGTAGTTGAACAAAATAAAATTAGGAATATTTGGGATTTTCTGAAATTTGTTTGGGAATTTTCTAAATTTTTGGTTTTTTGGAGTAAAAGGGTATTTTGGTAATTTTGGGGGGTTTAGGAGTATTTTTGGAAATTTTGGTATTTTTGGCCGAAGATGGTCAATTTGAGTGGTGGGAAGTGCTTAGGAATGATTTTGAGGGATCTTGGGCAATTTAGGCAACTTTGCAAATTCTGGGTCATTTCGAGGGTATTTGGTAGGTTTGGTGGGTCCGGGGCCCCGGGGGTCCAAAATTGAAATTTAAAAAAAAGGAAGATTGATCAAGTGTGAGTGAAATGGAATCACTTTGGTTGAGCCATGAAGCCATGTCAAGCCCATATGAGCCATGAGAGGACTCATTTGGGGCATTCACTATGTTGTTCCTAACCCTCTTAGCCAGGGTTTTGGGGGTTAAGGACCATCTATAAGAATTACCTACATGAGTCGGGCAGTCAAGTTGGGTGAGAGTGTGGTTTTAGGACTTGGAATGTGTGTGAGAGTGTAGTGTATGTGCAAGCCAACCCTCACCAAACCAGCCACCCAGGTATTCCTAAGGCCAAAAAGTCATATAGGGAACTCATCCTTTAAACCTCCACATTTGATTTCACCCCTCTAGGTGATTAGGGGTCTACAATCAAGCTTGTGGGGTTTGCAGGGAGTTATGAAGTAGTTTGAATTTCTAAATGGTGGGTTCCATTTCTAGTCCTCTAAGATTAGTCAAAGGAAAAGCCTAAGGCTAGATCCTAAGTACTAAATAGAGAAGCAAAAGACCTCATCAAAAATGAGGTCAACAAGTGCAAGTAAAAAACCATCACATTTATAATTAAATCCACTTCTAACATGCATCACAATATCCTAAACATGAATCCTACTCATTGCAAAAGAAATGTAAAATGAAAACAATGGAATAAAGAAAGCACAACGGAAAACCTCATTTCAAAGCAAATCCACAAAATAAGTCTTTAAAAAATCATAAGATAAGGAAAAACACAATACTTAGTTTTTTCCCTTGAAAGAAAGATGAAAACCTCTCCCATAAAGCCTCCCGCTAATCCATGCAATGCTAGAACATTCCCTTACAAATTCTCTAAAAATCCCCTCACCAACCTCTCCAAGAAGGTAAAAATCTACATTTCTACTCCTATTCTAAGATCTAAACATTCTCCACATTTTTCCTAACATTCCTCTCCTACACACACACCTTTTCTGACCTAAAATCACTAATTTAAAGTCTGTGGACGAATTTTTGAAGAGTTGCCACAAGAAACCTTTCAAAAAGAGTTCAAATACATTGAATATCTGTCATAACCACTTCTAGCACGATTTAGCACTATTTCCAATGAATTTTCCGTGCTTTCTGGACTCTGGCACGGTCTGGCACTGGATAGGGTGTCGTTTTGTGCCCTACTCTTTGCAGCTCCACCATTTTGCTTTGTTTGGCTCCTATTCAGCTCTGATTCGCCCCATTTTAGTTGTGTTGCATTCCTAACATAAAGCCCTACAAAATAAGAATAAAGAAAACCTTTCTTTAAAGTATAATCTCATTCAAAAATATGTAAGAAGTGTAAAAGAGATTAATCAAAGAAAGACTTATCAAAATGTGTCGGGCTAGAATTTGTTTTTTTTTTGCTCCTTTTTACTCAAAATTGCACCATTTTTTGTTTCCTTTTCTCCAAAAGTTATTTCTCGTACCTAAAACCAAAAAAACATACAAAATATCTTCCTTTAAAGTGCAATATCATTATAATTAAGCATAAAAAGTATATAACAAATCAAACATTTTTTAGGCGTATCAAGTCCCCCAAACTTAGAAAGTTACTTGTCCTCAAGTAACACTATAACTTTAAAAACCAAATATGTTGACTTCTGATTGTAGGTTTCAGTATATTTTCCTATAATATTGTCTCATAAATGTTATAGTGTAACATAGGAGAAATTCTAGCAAATCAACCAGGGACTAGAGTGTAAGAGTATCTCATATTCAACATAGGAATCCTGATTTTCTATTTACTTCAAAAGTTATTAAAATTTATCAAATTAAAGATTCAAAGAAAGTATAGAAATAAAATTTAAGCACCTTATCATACCAATTTGAACATTACCTTTTGAAATAAGAATAATCTTAGGATTATTTCTAAGTCTTTATTTAAAAAGATTCAAGTGAAATCAATTTTTGATTAGGCTTCTCCTCAAGCTTCTTCTAATAAATTTTCTTTTCACATTTCTTTTTCTTTCTTTCAGGATCATTTTCAATCCCCTTTTTTTCACTTTTTTTTTCTTTTCTTTTCTTTCGGGATCATTTTCAATCCTCTTTTTTTCTCTTTCTCTATGTGAGAATTACTATATCTGGATCGGCCTTTGATAATTTTGAATTTCACTATCCTCTCTTTCAAATCCAAAACTCAAAACATTCCCTCACTTTTTATAAGCATATGTATTAGTTAAAAAAAGATTTCAATAAAGGCTCAATTCTTAATAAGTATAAATCTAAGAATTTTAGCTTTTCAAATATTCAACTTCTTTCTTCCATAAATAGTAAAATCATTTTCCCAATGTTTCCTACAAAATATCTTAACTCTAGAACAGTTTCATCACATAGGATTTCAACTAAGTTATTTTTCTAACATTCCTAAAATCAAATCTATAGTAACATAAAGATAACACCACATGCCACAAGTCATTTTAAAAGTGATATCAAACTAAATACAGGCTACTGAGAACAAATAAAGTTTAACTTTGAAAGTTATTTTTCTTTCTCCCCCCTAACTTAAAATTTAAAATATTTTGTAATTAATTCTATAAAATGTGGTAGGAAGAAAAAGTAATTAAATTTACTAGCTACTACATCATTCTATTAAATTCATATACATGTATAATCAGGATAAAATAACTGTAGAAGAAAGTAAATCTAGCCTAAAACTTGGTTGCAATAAAATTACACCAAAAGGAAGAATTCTCACTTTAAAATTTTATTTTTCTTCCTTCCCCCAAACTTAATTTTTAACATATACAACATTTAGTGCAGAAAATATAAGCAGAAAGAAAAATAGTTCAGAAATTCTATCTACCACAAATATCTATCAAAAATATCTTGAATTATTCATCAGGACAGAACAATATGCAGCAAAAAGTAAATCTAAACTAATCATGTTAGAATGAAATTAATTAAACAAAATTCTAACTAGCATAGCAGGTATCAGCATGAGAATATAAAAATTCTCTTCAAGTCTTATATAAAATTGTAACACAAACACAAACACACATAATAAATGAGGTCAATTCTTCCATTAACTCATCACATCTCACTAATTACCTATAATTTCTAACAGAATCACTACACTAATAAATTAGGTACATTTTAAATGATTTTATAGATTATAATCCCAAAGATAAGATTTTCTCTGCCATATTGGCTTCCATGCATCAACCTCAGGCAACGTCTAATCCCTTCATTAAGCACCTCTAACATTTATAAATCATACTGTAAATCATCCACATTTTATTCATCAAATAGGTTCACGACTCCTACCGAATGAAAATAAAGTTAGAGAAAGGAATTAACAAAGTGGAGATGGAACTGTCACTGCTCAAATTCATGAAATCTATTATAAAACTCAAATCCAAGTGAGACTCGAGTTAGTGAACTTGTCAATCTAACTACTACAAGAGAGCATACAAATCTAACCATAATAAGAAGTTAAGGAATCAGCTCCCTCATGACACACAAAGCTCAAATCAAAAAAATAACAATCCAAAAATCTACCAATGACAATCAAACTTATCAATTCATGATGACACATAAAGATCAAGTTAATACACTCTAAAGCAAACACAATACAGCACTAACAATGATGACTCTCAAGCATACTAAATCAAATCAAAATTCATAACTATGGCTTGCCTCCCATAAAGCGCTTGGTTTTAACATCGTGGGCCTGACAAATGATTCCTCCTGGATCAAAATTTCAATTAAGTAATCTTCGATCAATCATCCAATCCTTTTTAAATCCAGGGATTCCTACAAAATCCTTAAATTGTAGTTTTTCTTTCAGCTCTTCCTTTTTAGATTAATTCATATCATTGTTCCTCATATTTCTTTCAAGATCCTATATTCTTCTTTTGATTTTCTAAATTTGCATATCAATATCATCCTTAAAAATTTATAAGAAATGGATCTTTATATAATAATTCAAGATCCCCAAAATTTTGGATCTAATTTTCTCTAGATAATTCAGATTCAGGAACAAAATCTTCTATGTTACTCTTATGTTTCAAGTTATCTTCCAATTCTTCCCCTTGGTAATTATTAAATGATGGAGGTGGTCTTTCAATATCTATCTTATTTGAGGAAATAGGTTTTTCTAATTCCTTAAGAATTTCTTCCAATGGTCTTTCAATATCCTTATCCTCTTTTATTAACTCAAAGTTCTTTTGAAATTTATCCTCAAATTCTCTTCCAAGTCTTAGTATAATAACTTTATCTTGTTCATCATTAAATTCAGGTTTTTCTTGTGATTTGAGTCAAATCTAAAGATATAAAGATTGGTGGTGTAGATGAATTCCAAAAATAGGTAGGCTTTAAAATTGAATGGGGTACATCCATCTCATTTTCATGAAATTTTTCACCAAATGGAATTATAAGTTCATTATTTTTTGTAGCATCCATCATTTCACACCTCTCATGAACATACATACAGTCTTCTTTAAACAATGTTTTCAACTCATCATGAATGTCCATTTCGATCTCATCTGTTAACTTACTTTCAAAACTTTTTCGAAAATGGTCTTTAATTAAATAATCAATTTCATTCATCCAAAAACAATCATCATCTTTTCTCTGAGTTGGATCATTATTGCTCTCTTTAGGTTTGATCTCAATGTTGCTAGGATGTATTCCTTGAGGTTTATTACTAAGTGAATTAGCAATTTCTTCCAGTTGATTCTCTATGTTTCTAATCACAGCATTTTGACTTTGCAATTAGTTTCTCATTTGCAATACCACTTCGTCTATAGACTTATTCTTATCCTCAAATTGTTGATCATTGTTAGATTCCAGTGGATATAAAGGTCTATAGCTTTTGTTACCCTGACTTTTCATATTTCCATTAGGATTTGCATGATTATTTTCCCATTTTTGGTTTCCACCCCTAGTAGTATAATTCCAGTTCAAATTAGGATGATTTTTCCAATATGGATTGTAAAAGTTATAATACGGGTTGTTTATGGTATTTAAAGTCTCATATGATAAGTTTGGAATCAATCATATGCCCTAATGAACTTTCCTCACTTTCGGGAGTAAATTGAGGCTGGTTCATTCCAAATTAGTCCCACTTCCTTGATATTGCAGCAACCGGAGATGCAAGAGTTGCAATCACATCTGTATCATGAACACTAGCTACCATTTTAGGATTTACCCTTACAAAGGGCCATTGAATTTTATTTGTAGTCATTTCTTTAATTAATGCATACGCTTCATCAAATGATTTTGACATTAATGAACCACCAGCAGCAGCATCAATAATGGACCTAAGGGATCCTACTAACCCATTATAAAAAGTTTGAATGATTATCCAATATGACAGAGCGTGATGTGGACACCTTCTTAGGAGTTCCTTAAATCTTTCCCAGGCTTCGTATATTGATTCCCTTCATAGTGACAAAATAAGATAATATCGTTTCTAAGTTTAGTAGTCCTTGAAGGTGGAAAATACTTAGCTAGAAATTTCTGAGTTAACTCCTCCCAATTTTTAATAGAACCGAGTGTTAATGAGTATAACCACATTTTAGCCTTATCACTTAGTGAGAATGGAAAAAGCCTTAGCCTAACAACATCATCTGACATGCCATTATAATGAAATGTAGCACAAAGTTCTAGAAAACTAGATAAGTGTAAATAGGGATCTTCCAAAGGAGTTCTCCTAAACTGGTTGTTCTGCACTAGTTGATGATCGCTGGAATTAGTTCAAACGAGTCAGCTTCTACGACAGGGTCTTGTATACTTGAGTGAATTTCATCTGTCATAGGATTTATATAATCCCTCAATGATTAATGATAATTTTCCAAGTTATTATTTTGAATGTTTTCTATTTTCATTTCTAGTTTTTCATGTCCTTTCTATTTTTTAATTTTTTTTCCATTTTTCTAACTCCGGACCATAAGGAAAAAGTCTTACAGATCCTTTATTTTGCATACGTAACACAACAAACAATATATTAATAATAAAATAAATAAAACAAAAAATATATTCAACACAACAAAACATTTTCACAAACACCTTATATTCACACAACAGTTTTTTCACAACACTTTTTCATACAAATAAACTTTTCATACAAAAATAATTTTACGACACTAAATTTTTCCAATTTTGAGCCTAATTACTTCAACTAAAATTCTCCAAAGCTTCTTACAGAAGCTTCCCCGGCAACGGTGCCAAAAACTTGATGCGACTTTTTTATATGCAAGAATTTATAAACCCAGATTTATATATTTATAATGATTTTGTAAATTCACTATTTCAAACGCAAGTATATGTATCGCTCAAGTAATACAAGCCTCTAGTGGAGTTCCGTTTATCGATCCCACAGCGAAGTGAGGTAAGAGGTCCTTAGTCAAATTCTAGTCTACTACTATTAGACTTCAGTTTGGAAGGTCAATATAAGTGGTTTTTTTAACAACTACTCTTAAAGGTAAATCTTAATTTTAAATTAACTAATTACTACTCCTAAAGGAAAATATTAATTCTAAAGATAACCCTTTCTGGATAAATTGGTTTGGAGAATTTTGAGATAATAAAAACTACTATTCTCAAGTAATGAATTGGAAAATGTAGAGGAATGAGATGCATTAAATATTGTATGTGCCAAATAGGAACAATCCTATTCTTTACCCTCTTCTGAGTGCATAAAGAACATTGGCTAATCCTAGGTTTAGTCCTTAAATCTGTGGTTAGGCTGGGAGGATACTGGCTCTCACTCCAGAGCTCCCACTTCCCTTCGCCTGAAGACTAACTTTTGCTTTAGTTTCCAAACACTAGGAACGAATTGGGGATTTTAGTCTGTTACCCTAAAATCTCCAATTTTACCCCATGAGCTACATAACTCGTTCAAGGAAATTGAATATGGTTCCACTTTGTTGAGAATTACACCCCCATTTTGGAACAATGCAATTATAACAAATTTTAACAATACAACGGGCCCTTATTGTAATGTAAATGAAGTGTAAGTAAAAACCATCACATTTATATTTAAATCCACTTATAACATGCATCACAATATCCTATGAATGAATCCTACTCATTGCAAAATAAAAATAAAATGAAAACAATGGAATAATCTTCTTATGCCACTATTTCCAAATAAGAAGAAAGAATAAGAAAAAGACATCACAAAGCACAAAGAAAGCACAACGGAAAACCTCATTTCAAAGCAAATCCACAAAATAAGTTTTTACAAAATCATAAGATAATGAAGAACACAATACTTAGCTTTTTTCCCTTTACAGAAAGATGAAAATATCTCCCATAAAATATCCCGCTGATCCATGCAATGCTAGAATATTATTTTACAAATTCTCTCAAAATCCCCTCACCAATCTCTATAAAAAAGTAGAGATCAACAATTATACTCCTATTCTAAGATCTCTCAACATTCTCCACATTTTTCCTAACATTCCTCTCCCACACACACACCTTTTCTGACCTAAAATTGCTAATTTAAAGTGTGGGGACAAATTTTTAAAGAGTTGTCACAAGAAACCTTTCAAAAAGCATCCAAATACGTTAAATATTGGCCATAACCGCTTCTGGTACGGTTCACTGCTGTTTCTAATGAATTTTTCGTGCTTTATGGACACTGGCATAGTCCGGCACTGGATAGGGAGCCGTCCGGCGCCCTACTCTGCGCAGCTCCACTGTTTTGCTTCGTTTGGCTCCGTTTCAGCTCCGATTCACCCCATTTCAGTTGCATTGCATTCCTAACAAATAGCTCCACAAAATAATCATAAAAACAACCTGCCTTTAACATATAATCTCATTCAAAAATATACAAGATGTTTAAATGACATTAAGCATAGAAAGACTTATCAAAATGTGTCAAGCCAAAATTTGCTTTTTTTTGTTCATTTTTGCTCCTAATTGCATCATTTTCTTTCCTTCTCTCCAAAAGTCCTTTCTTGTACCTAAAACCAAAAAACATGCAAAATACTTCCCTTAAAGTGTAATATCATTAAAATTAAGCATAAAAAGTATATGAAAAACCAAACATTTTTAGACATATCACGAGGGAATTATATAACTATGACCAATCTCAAAGACTGATGGCGGGCAAGAAAGAACTATCAGAATCTTCTTCATGCAGAACTTCCTTCCCCATGGTGGACAGGAAAATAGGTGCAGTGATGGCAAAATTAGTAGTGGTAGGGGTAACAATTCTCCTAAGCACGGAGACAACTGACTTGAGGGGGGCAGTAGAAACCTTCACCTTTTTAGCAAAATGGAAATCCTAGTGGGAGTTTAGGTCAAACTCAGCAAACGGTTCTTGAACTTCGCTGGTTGCAACTTTTACGACAACGAATGGGGCTTTTCCAAGTTCAACTTCAAACTTACAGAAGCCGGTCCCGAACTGGATCATTGGAGCAGCAAGTCGGGCCTCATGGGAAGTAGGTAAGTTGAAAGAGAAAGTTAGAGTAGGGGCCGACATCGTGATTGTCGATGGAAAAAGAATTCTGAAATTTAGCAAGGCTTAAACCCTTTAATCATAGTGCAAACACTACGAAAAAGGTTGCTATGTTAACTTGGCCAAATTTCACTTCATTTTGTATTTAGTATTTTTATCTTGCCTTTGATTTTCTTATATTTGTTAAAAAAGAGTTTAAGGTATAAGAGGGACTGGTTCGAATTTTCGATAGCAAGCTCAAATCTGGGAGGCACAAAGGGAAAGTGAAGTGGGCGACCCTGTCGGGATCCCCTTCACAACGCACATTGCCTTTACAAAACTTGTTCACCAACACACCCATTGAGGGTCCGACCCCACAAGGTTCAAGAAGAAACCTAAAGAATTTTAGAACACTCTATTTAAGGATGGTTAAACATGATGGTCCTGAAATCGATGAGAGTTTATCATACTTTCCCAAGAAAAAAATGGTTAAAGCATATCAACGGAAGAATGGTAATCTGGTCCATGAGGGACATGAACACATTACCAATGTATGAATATAGTATTTACTAATCTTAATAAAGAGAGAAACTATCTCCAGCAAAGTCGCAAGAAAATTGTCAGCTGCAGAAGGGTTTTTTAAGATGGATTTAATTATATATATATATATATATATATATATATATATATATATATATATATATATATATTATTTCATAAAATATCATTTTTAATTTTGAAAAATATGAAATCAAACTAATCCCATATAATCGAAGTTTAAATAATAAAGCACTATACCGCAAGCCATGTATCTATCCAGAAGAATGGATCCATTGCTTGGTGGTGAGGCTTGATCAAATAAATTAAAGGATCCATGACATACATTTGTTCTGCGAACCATTTATGTGAACAAAAAATTCTCCTTATCTATTATGAAGCAACTAGATAGGGTTTATATTAATTTAGGGTCTTTTAGTTTCCTATAAGGGCAAGCCTCTATAGTTAAATACATCTTAAATCAACGAAGTTACTTAAGAAAACTCTTGATGTAGATCAAAAAATATTTATATTCATGACTTCTAAAAGGTAGGATCTTCAAGAAAATGTGGTAATAGGGAGTCCAATAGGTGAGTTACTCGAACTTGGAATGGTTATTATAGGAATCCAAAGGAAACGAAAGCTAAAGGAAGAACATAGATCTGAGAAAAATCTTAGTGTTCTCCTAAACTATCCTACGATTTGGCTTCAATTTGATAATTTTATTTAATATTTCACCCTGCTAATTTTATTATTTAGGGCTTACATTTACTTACTTCTGTGAATAGCTGGGAAGATGGGAGGATTTATGTCTTACCTGATGAAAACCTCAGAACCTATGATGAGTTAAAGCTTATATTACACAAAGTGCAAAGGTATAAAAAGATAAGGTAAGGGTTTATGATGCACTATGCAATCTACCTCAAAATACTATAGCTTGTTGTTTTATTCTAAGGAGTTTTGCTGTTAAATACAACCGTGCTGCCCACTGTGCATACTCCATGCTCCTCGTCGTAGCGGGTTCAGTTTAAAGAAGTGTCAATTGAAGAGAAAAGGGAAGTGTCATGTTTTGGAAATATTTAAATTGAGGTGTCTTAATGTCTTATTGGAGGAATATTTAAGTTGATTATAGTGACACTGGTTAGGATCTCACGGTTCTCTCATTCCAGCACAACTATTTTCTTTAAATTCATTTAGTATAGATGAAGTTACTAAGCTCAACTCAATGAGTTCCATACATTCATTTAGACCATCAGAAAGCACGTTAACAATAGTAGGTTGCATCATCGAAGGGATTCCCGATCATCTAATAGAGGTGTTTTAATTTAGTTGCAATTATGATTTTTGTGTTGTTTGTGATTAAATCTAGAGTTGTCTTATATTTTGATTGTTGTGGCGGTGAATTTTATCTTGTTTTGATTTTAATTTTTAGTTTTGGTTCTTGTTTTGTGGTTATCCTAAAATTTTTGATTTTAATACAGGGTGACATTGTTGTTTATCATGCAAGTTCATAAGCAAGAAAAGTACAGTAAAGAAAGTACAGAAATGAAGGTACTGCCAACTTATAAATGTGTAACTGGCGAGTCTTCTCATTCCTCCACCTGAAACTTTAGTATCTTTTGCAATAAACATTTATAATTTGGAGGAAAAAAAGCCTATGGATAGGTTCTTCATGGGCCTGCTAAGTCCTATGCCATAACTTGGTGGCTCCTATTTATTCATTTAAAAGATGCCTTTCTTTAATAAGTATGATAGGCTCAGTCGTCCTATAAGATGTCCATAATACTTGTGAAAAGTTCGAGAGAATACATAGATATTTCACAACCCTTTTGAACTTTCTTGATTTCATTTGGACTTATCATAATATTAAATGATTCATATATTTCATACCCTTATGCTCAATGAGCTAATGTTTTAATCATCCAAAAAATTTTGGTAACTATCACTTGATGTTTTATTTATGAATTATATATGTGGGGACTTTAGAAAAATTTAATTTATGAAAGAGTTTAATCAATTTTGATGAGCTTGTAGTGTTTGAAATGTGTTTAAAATTAGTTGAGTATTCTTTCTAAACCTCATTAGTCAATACTTGATTAAGCCTAGTCTCACCATCAAGCCCTTAAAACTTAGGTGTGTATACTTATAACTTTTAAAAAATTTTAGTTACATGAACATAGTTCTTGTTAATGTATTGTATCATTATTTTATCATCAACTAGGGGTGTTGAGTTAGTGAGTTATCAACTTCCAAAGTCAACCCCTATCCTTAAGCATCATTTAATTTACTTTTCATCCAAATTAACATGATTAATAAAATCATAAGCTTATCTTTTAATGTGACAAAAATGAAATGTGTTTCTACCATTTATCCCCTCATATATTTCAATCATTCAGACATGTCTATTAAGGTTATCCATTACCCTTTTACCCTGTAAATCAAGCCTAAATGTTTAATTAAGGTTAAATCTTCAAAATTTCACTTTTGCCCCTAAAAGTCTTATCACTTTGTAATTCATTAAATTTAATTCAAATAACTTTAAAATTTTATATTACCCCACTTAAATTTATATTAATTAAATTATTAGAGGAGAAAATATGATTTTTCTTAATTTAATTTAATTTACATAATTATTTGTATGCAAAATAGGGATTTTCAAAGAAAATTCAATAACTTAGTAAAAATGATACATATGTCCCAAAGAAAATTACTGGAGGTTCCCATGGACCAGTGAATCATTTAGAGCAAATTTCATGATTTTTTGAACTTCAATTTATTTATTATAATTATTTCAATTTTTGGATTACTAATTAAATATAAAATAATATTTAATTGGAAAAATATGTTTTATATTTTTCAAAAAGCTCTCTCATGTGAGGGATCCCAGAAAACTAAATTTTATTTTTTTTATTTATCTTTTAATTATTATAATTATTTTAATGAGAAATTAGGTATATTCCATTTTAGCCTTTAAAATTTAATTTTGACCCTTTAAAATTTAATATATTTATTTAGAGAGTTAGAAAAATTACTCCAATTGTTCCTAAGTGATTAGAAGGCAATTTAGAACATTTTCATTAAATTTATTAATTTTGTGATTTTTATTAATTTTTAATTATTTAAATATTAAAATAATATTTTAAAAATGAAAATTTTATTTTAATTACAATTTTATTTTTTAGAGACTCCTCTTATCACAAAGAACTCCCAAAAATAATTTGGTGATTTTTTAAAGTGTATTTTAATTAATATATTTATATAAATGTCAAAGGTGTGATTTAACTTGAGAAATTCCTTTAAGTGTTTAAATTAACTCCAATTGAGTTGAAATTTTGTGGTAAGTTTCTCTGACCTTAAATTACAATGGAGAATTTTTTTAAGTTATTTTCATTTATATTTAATCCAATTTATTTTTCTTTAGAATATAGGGCTTAATAATAGTTAGGGTTATACTTAGTGAATTAAATCCATTTTATATTTTTTCAATGTTCCCCTGGTCACGGTGAACCTAACAAAATTTACTTTGCATTTTTCTGATTAGTATTATAATTATTATAATTTTGATACCAAAATAAATACAATAACTTGAAAAATAGAAATCTCCTTATAGAGATCTCCCATGACCTTAGAAAAATCAGGGAAGATCCCCCATGGCATAGAGAACAAAAACCCTAAATTTCAAGACATGGTGAAATATGTATGCAAATGGATAATAAAATACTCAAAATAGTATTTAATTAATTAAAATTAAAATATACATTAAATAATCTTAAAACCAATTCCACATTGTTTTCCTTTGTTCACTGAGCAAGAGGGTATTTTTCTTTTATTTTTTTATTTTTCTACACCAAGTTATGGATTTTTAAAGTTCTTGGAATTAAATAAATTCATTAAGTCCAAAATTTTCTACTTAAGTTATGCGGCGCCAGCTCAACCTCAGTAGCTCTGAAAGACCACGCGGCACTCTCGGGTTCGACACCACCATCTAACAGGGCAACCACACATCCGCACTTTATACACCGTGCTTCCGTCCAACTCCATCATGGTCGTCTGTTCGATGCATACGCGATCCAACGGTAGATAATATTCATCCCCAACTGGTGTGCACAGAGAACCGTCCACACTAAAACTTTAAAATCTCAAGCTCGACTCAACTAAATCTCTTAGGGTTTCTTTCCATGGACTTATCTAACCTAGAAGAACTATCTCTATGATTAACTTATCCTGAAATCATTTCAGCATGCATGGAGAATCGAAGATGGCTCGAGAAAAAAGAGAGAGTTCAATACCTCTGTCTGTGAACATCCAGATGAAGTCTCTTGCCCTGGTGAAATGTCTGGACCCAAGTTCGACCAGACCCAATTTTCAAGTGTTGATCAAATTCTAGTATGGAGGCTCTCTGTGATGGAGCTTTGATGGGGGAACCTCTTCTTAAGTTTCTTTGAAGGTATGGGCACAGTTAAATTGATTTTAGTTCAGTGTAGAGTGGTAATGGAATGTGTCCTAGTTCCAGCATAGTTTTGAGCTTCATATTTGAGATCAGGCAGTGGGGGAAATGGCAAGAAAGTGGATGGGATGAGCTTAGGGAGGTTGCAATTGTCATTGGGAATAATTTGGCAGAGTTTCCCCTAAGTTTTTTGCACACTAATTTCTGGTCATTAAGAATGGTGGACTAAATAGAGGAGCATAGAAGGGCTGTCATGCCTTGGATTTTGGTGAGTTCAAGTGCTTAGGTGGAGGGTAGCAAGGATAAATTAACCAATCAAGGCGAGACATCTTGGATGGTTCAATTTGAGTTTTTTCCATGGGAGGTGGCTCTCAGTTTTGCCTCCTTCGGAGACTAGGCTGGCCGACCAGGCTAGAGGAGGTGGCCAGCAGTCAGGTAAGCCAGAGGGCAGGTCATAAGTGGGGTGAGCTTAAGTGGTTAAGTGCTCATTGCAATCCTCTTTAAGTTTTACCCATTTAAGGGAGGGATCCCCTAAATCATGGGTCCTTTGGTCCATGGCTCCACTAGAGTTGGCTAGGTGGATCTAGCTCAGTCCTAGGGGTCCAATGGCTAGCTATGGTGAGCTTAGATTGGCTCATGGGTTTAATTTTGGGGCATGTGGGTTCAAATTGCGCTAGGTTAGGAGTTTGGGTTATGTTCAATTGATTATTCAAAATGATGTATATGATTATCATAAAGTGTCTAGAAGATGATTGGGGATGTTTTGAATGGGTTTGGGAGATCAATTTGGCTAGATTTAGGTATTTGGTCAATTTTAGGCATGTTTGCTTGGCTTGGGTTAAGGTTAGGCTAGAGTGGGTTCAAAGGCAAATTCATGGTTTCAAATGGTCTACGGGGATGTCTTGAAGAGTTTTCAACATTAATTGGGTGTCAATTATGGGGTGAGGGCATTCAATTTGATGGATTTTAAACATGTGACAAATTTGGGGTAAATTTGTAATTTTTGGATTTGGTCGGACTTAAGTGAGGTTTGTGCTCAAATTGGGGGCAATTAATGGTTTAATTTTGTTTAGGGGAATGTAATGAGGAGTTTAGGATCAAAATTGAGGAAAATTAATTGACATTGGGTTCAATTTGGAGAGATTTGGTCACATAGTCAAAATTGGAGCTTTTTGGTTTCGGTTCAAATTAGGTTCAAATGTGGGTCGAACTGGACTTGGATTTGGTTTGGGATGAGATTAAGAATTGTTAATTTGAGTTTAGAATTGAAACTGTGGAGAATTGAGGTCAATTTGGTAGGCATTGGAAGTAATTTAGGCATTTTGGGCCTTAAGAGGCAATTTAGGCCTTTTGGTCAAATTGGGTTAATGTGGTGGTTCAAAATTAAAATTGGGAATATTTGGAGGGTTTTAGAAATTTTTTGGAATTTTTGGAATTTTTTGGAATTTTTAGGTTAGGAGGGTTATTTTAGTCATTTTGGGTTTTTTGTAATTTTGGTAAATTTGAGATGTTTTGGGTATTTTGAGTGGTGAAGAATGTTTTGGGGTGATTTTTGTGGGATTTTGACATTTTGGTTGGTCTAGGGAAGTTTGGGGATAAATTGGAATTTATGGACAATATGGTAGTTTGGTGGAGTTTTTAGAGGTAAGGGATCAAAGTTTAGAATTTTTTGGTAAAATTGGGGTTGAGTGAGATTAATAACTCATTTGAGCCATGGACCAAGGGAATTCCACACTTGGATCCTCCAAGTTCTGGTACTTGTCAAACCCTAGCCTGGGGCCTAAGAGCTTGGGGAAACCACTCGCTTTAGTTTCCAAAAGATTGGGGGATCAAGTGTGGAGAAGTTTGGTTTATGGTTATGAGTTAGTGTGTGAGTGCAATGTGCAAGTGTGTGTGTGAGCCTCACCCAGACTACCCAAGGTCAGTCCTAAGGCTTAGCGAACCTATAGGGAACTCCTCTTGAGTTTTCTTTTGCTTTCTCTCATCCTCCTAAGCACTTAGAGGTTAGACTTTAAACATTTGAAAACTCCATGTGAAGCAAAGAAGTGTTTAGATTTTTTATGGGGTGAGGGTTCCATTGCTAGTCTTGTAAGATAGTCATCAGGAAAGTCTTATGGCTAGACCCTAGGTTATTCTAATAAAAGACTAGACCTCAACCAAAAGTGAGGTCAACATTGTTGGACAGTCATAAATATTAGTTGGTTCCATGGGCTTCCAAGCGAAAAGCACTTTTTCCCAAATTTTGTAAGGCACTTGTGACTGGCTGCAAAGAAGAAATATAGTGGAAGGATGTCCCGAACCATAATTTGATCCATGCACAATCAAACCCAGAACAAATTTCACAATTATGGTGTCAATATCAATTGGCCTTCCAGTTTCAATGCAATAGTTTAATATTGCACTTTCCTTCATCACTTTACTAATTTTCATGGTCGTGAGTAATTTTGAAGATATAATGAAATTTCATTGCCTCAAAACAGGATTCAATAAGGTTGTAGAGAAATTGACATACTCGTTGTCTCTCATCTCCCAATCTTCACCTTCATTCATCAAAAATCAATAGATTTCATTCATGTTGTCTCTCGTAGGGACAAAATTGGTGTAACGATAGATTAGCACATTATCTATTATATAAAGTTCATTAATCTTGGAATGAGTGAATGATATCCACCTACTTCGCACATAGACAACGCCTTTGTTGATTCCATGAAGATTTGCATAAAATTCCTTCACCACATGAATGACTACTGCGACAGTAGTATAAAAAAACACTTTCCTTTGCCGCTACATTCTAATTTTTTCTACTCGAGTACTAGGAACATTCATACCTCAATTGACAAAGCCTAGTTCCTTGATAAGCCTCCTCTTTATAAGAACTTTGTTGCAAAGTCGCTGCACCTCGAAACTGACAAAATTTCTCCTGTTGAGAAATCTAAATCTTAGAGATTCAAAGAAGTTGGAAACCATATAATGCAAATTTTGGGACTATCCTTTTATTTTTTTTTTGGAGTTATTTGGTTTTAAAATGAGTTTAGAGAGTTATATAGGTGAATCTCCCACTCAAAAACTGCCAAAATCCGCCAATTGATACTCCAAAAATCGCTGCTCAGCCGTTAGTGCCGTCGATGCTGGATAGGGTGTCGTCAGCACCCAAGCTCCAAAAATTATCATTCTTCTTTGGAAAAGATTGTCGTCGGAGCCCATTCTAGTGTCGTTTGTGTGAGAGCATAGTTTTTCTACAACAACATTTTCGTCCAAATAAACTATGGATCTTTGATGCAATTTAAAAATTATCACCATTTAGGATATTTATGAATGAGTAGGACTCAAATAAATAACTATCTAATAATAATATCAACTACAACCAAATCAAACAAACTAAACACAAAGATAATTATGGGTTGTCTCTCATAAAGCACTTGGATTAATGTCGTCGGCCCGACAAACATTAGTTTTATTCAGGATGACTTAACATTAAAACCTCTTTAATATTTAATCACAACCCCTCAAAATAGGTCTTCATCTATGCTCATTAACTGCAAATATTCTTCCAGTTTTAGGATCTTTAATATTTCTAAACTGATAAACTTTTATAACAGTGAAAGGTCCTATCCACCTAGACTTCAGTTTTCTAGAAAAAATTTCAACCATGTATTATATAACAAAACTTCTTATCCAGGTTCAAATCTCTTTCTCATAATCTTCTGATAATGTCATATCTTCATTATCTCCTTATAAATTCTATCATTATCATAAGATTCATTTCTAGTATCTTCCAAATAATTAAGTTGTAATAATTTTTTCTCACTAGCATCCTTTAAATAGAAATTGAACTTTTTAATCGTTTAATATGATTTATGTTCCAATTCAACTAGTAAATGACAAGTTTTTTCCCAAAAATCAGTCTATAAGCTGACATTCCTATAGTAGTTTTATAAGTAGACCCATGTGCCCAAAATGCAGTATCTAATCTCGCAGACTAATCTAATTTATGAGGATTTACAGATTTCTCCAATATTCATTTAATTTCACGATTAGATACTTTAACTAAACAACTTGTTTGGGGATGATAAGCAGTTGAGATTATATGCATAATATTATATTTTTTAGTCAACCTTTGAATTAGATTATTTCTAAAATGAGATCCACCATCAGTAATGATAACTCTCGATATTTCATATCTTGTAAAAATATTTTTCATTAAAAATTTTGAAACACTTCGAGCATGACATTTAGGTAAATCTATGGCTTCAATCCATTTTAATACATAATCCTCTGCAATCAATAAATATATATTCCTAAATGAAAAAATAAATGGTCTCATAATATCTAATCCCCAAACATCAAATATTTCAATTTCCAATGTAAAATTTTGGGTCATTTCATTTCTTCTAGAAATATTACCTACTCGCTGACATTGATCACAAAGTTTAATATATCAATTAACATACCTAAATGGAGTAGGCCAATAAAATCCAAATTGTAAAATCTTATGTGCAGTTTTGTTAGTTCGAAAATGTCCCCCAAATTCAGAATCATGGCATCTCTGAATAATTGGTTCAATTTCTTCATAAGGCACACATCTTCTAATAACTAGATCCTTGTATAGTTTATATAAATATGGGTCATCCCAAAAATAAAATTTGGCATCATACATAATTTTTTTCTGTTCTTTCTTAGTTAATTTAGGTGGTAAGATATCACTTAAAATAAAGTTCACAATATCATCATACCACGATAAATTTCATTCCATATTATTATAAAGTTGTTCATCAGGAAAAGTTTTTTGCGATTTCATCTTCAAAGTCAAATAATTCATGTTGTTCTAGCCTAGATAAATGATCAGCTATTTGAATGTCACATATTTTTCTATACAATATAATGAAGATAAATTCTTGCATTAGAAGTACCCAACTGATTAATTTTGGTTTAACATTATTCTTTTGCAATAAATACTTGATAGTAGAATGGTTTGTATGCACTATACATTTAGTCCCAATTAAGTACGGCCTAAATTTTCCAAAAGCATATACAATCACTAATAACTCTCTTTCAGTAGTGTATAATAAATTTGAACTTCATTAAGAGATTTACTAGTATATTAAATAACTTTGAAAATTTTATCATACATTTGTCCTAAAACAACTCCAACTGCATAATCACTAGCATCACATATAAATTCAAATGGTTTCTCCTAATCAGGTAAAGCTATTATAGGGCAGTGATTAATTTTTCTTTCAATAATTCAAAGGCATTTAAACATTCTTCATTAAAATCCAATTTCTTATCTTTTTCTAAAAGTTGGCACAGAGGCTTAGTAACTTTTTGAAAAATCTTTAATATAACGTCAGTAGAAACTAACATATCCTAAAAAACATCTCACACCTCTCACAGTACTTGGAGGTGGTAGTTTCATAATGATTTGAATCTTTGTAGGGTCTACTTTCATGTTATATTCAGAAATTTTATGCCGAAGCACAATTCCTCCTGCAACCATAAATTGACATTTCTCTCAATTTAGAACTAAATTTGTTTTTTTTTCATAACTCCAAAACTTTTTCTAAATTATTTAAGCAAGAGTGAAATAATGTTCCAAATATGGAAACATCATTCATAAAAACTTCTATTCCATTATAAATCATAATACTAAAAGTTGACATCATACATCTTTGAAATGTTGCAGGTGTGTTACATAATCCAAAGGGCAATCGTCGAAAGGTAAATGTTCCATAAGGACAAGTAAATGTGGTCTTTTCTTGATCCTCGGAAGCTATTAGTATTTGATGATAGCCGGTATATCCATCTAAAAAGCAAAAATATTTATGCTAAGCAAGCCTATCCAACATTTGATCTAGAAATGGTAAAGGAAAGTGATCTTTTCTAGTGGCGGCTTTTAAATTTATATAATCAATACAGATTCGCCAACCAGTGACTTACCTCGTGGTTATTAATTTATTTCTTTCATTCATCTCAACTGTCACTCCTCCTTTCTTAGGAACACAATGAATAAGACTTACTCATGCATTATCTGAAATAAGATATATAATTCTATAATCTAACCATTTTAAAATCTCTTTCTTTAATACTTCCTCCGTCAATGGATTTAATCTCCTTTACGGATCAGCTTTAGTTTTTTGTTGTTCATCCAATAGAATTCTATGCAAACAAATCGAAGGACTAATTCATTTAATTTCAGCTAAAGTCCAACCAAAAGCTTTTTTATCTTTTCAATGTATCTATTAATTTCTGCTATTGTAAATCATTTAAATCTGAGGATACAATAACTGGTAATGTAGATAATTATCCTAAGAACACATA
This sequence comes from Papilionanthe hookeriana x Papilionanthe teres, assembly GCA_022702705.1. Classification (NCBI taxonomy): domain Eukaryota; kingdom Viridiplantae; phylum Streptophyta; class Magnoliopsida; order Asparagales; family Orchidaceae; genus Papilionanthe; species Papilionanthe hookeriana x Papilionanthe teres. The sequence goes on along the minus strand of CM040424.1, from coordinate 147,130,514 downwards.
CTTCAAATGGTTAGGAAGTATTTTCATCTAGTATTTTCATCTCAATTGTTATCCTAAGAACACATCAATTTCTGTAACATCCAACATCTCAAATCTTTCCTGAACATAATCCAGTTTCTCATTATCTAACTCATCATATTTATCTTCCATTTCATTTTCATCCTCACATTTCAAATCTTCTTGTTCCTTTTTTTCTTCAAACTTTTCCTTAAAATTCTTATCCATTAAGTAGTCACAAATGTCCATTCGAAAGCATTCATCATCTTTTTCTGTTGCAGGGTATTTCATAGCTTTTGATATATTAAATGTCATCTCTTGATCATTAACTCTAATAGTTAATTCTTCTTTTTGAAAATCTATCATAGCTCTTCTATTTACAAGGAATGGTCTTCCTAAAATGATAAGAATTTCTTTATCTTTCTCTATATCTTAAACAATAAAATCCACAGAGAAGATAAATTTATCAACTTCACAAGAATGTCTTTAACAACTCCTTTAGGATAAGTAATAAAACAATTAGCTAACTGAAGATTTACTGTTGTAGAGTAAATTTATCATATTCTCAACCTTTTAAAAGTTGATAGAGGCATGAGATTAATACTGGCTCCCAAATCACATAAGGCTCTTCTAAAAAACTTTTCTCCAATAGGACAAAGTATAGTAAAGCTACTAGGATCTTTGAGTTTTTCAGGAAGCTTTCTCTGAATGATTATGCTACGCTCTTCACTAAGTGCAACAGTCTCCTTATTTGTAAACTACCTTCTCTTATTTAATATATCCTTCATAAACTTCACATAATTAGGCATTTGTTCTAAGGCTTCAACAAAGGGAATGTTTTGTGTTAATTTTTAAAGGATTTCTAGGAATTTTGAGAATTATTTGTCTCTCATTTGTTGCTTCAATATTTAAGGAAATAGAGGTGATAAACTTTCAAGTGTAATGTTCATCAGTTTAAGCAAATATTCTAAATTGGGCTATATATTATCATTACCTTTTTCAGTTTCCACCATCTCTTTTTCAACTTAAACATCTTTTTGTACTCTTGATTCCAAATCTTTTCCACTTCTTAACTGTATAGCCTTAATTTGTTCTTTATTTTAATCTTTTTGGTTGATTTTAACATTACTAGGGAAAGTTTTTGAAGGTCTTTTACTAAGTGTAGTAGCAATATGTCCTAATTAATTTTCAATATTTTTAATAGTAGCTCATTGACTTTGTAATTAGTTCCGTTGACTTTGTAATTGATTACTCATGTTTAATATCTATTCTTTCTTAGACAACTTCTTTCCTTAAATTGGAGGTTACTATTGAAATGTGGAGGATTAGAAGGTCTATAACTAGTGTTTCCCTAGTTGTTTGATATTTCCAATGGGTTTACAGAATTTTTTCCACACTGTGGATTAACAGTAGCAGGGTTATTATTCCAGTATAAGTTTGGGTGGTTGTTCCAATCAGGATTATAATAATTAGAATAAGGATTGTTGGGTCTATTATTTATAGCATTCAAAGTTTCATAAGATGACTGAGAATCTGTTATTTATACCAATGTATTTTCCTCTAACACCTCAGGTGTTTGGGAATAGTTCATTCCCAATTGATCTATTCTCTTTGAAATCAGTGTAATTTAAGAAGCCAACATAGATATTGCATCAAAATCATGAATACTAGCTACTCTTTTTGGATTTACCCATTTATAGGTTGTAGAGAATTATTAGTAGCCATCTCTTCATTTAAAGAGTATGCCTCATCAAAAGGTTATGACATTAACGATCGACCAGCAGCAACGTCAATAATCGATCTAAAAGATCCCACTAACTCATTATAAAATATTTGAATTATTAACCAATCTGATAAAGCACGATGTGGGCACTTCCTAAGGAGATCCTTAAATCTTTCCCAAGCTTCATATATTGACTCCCCTTCAAACTGACAGAAAGATGAAATATCAATTCTAAGCTTAGCAGTTTTTTATGGAGGGAAATATTTTAACAAAATTTTTTATGATAGTTCTCCCCAAGTTCTAATAGATTCAGGTGCTAACAAATTTTACCATGCCTTAGCTTTTGTCCCTTAATGAAAAAGGAAAAATTATAAGCCTGACAGCGTCATTCGACACTCCGTCATATTTAAATATAGTACACAATTCTAGAAAACTAGCAAGATGTAAGTTAGGATCTTCATTCAGTGTTCCACCAAATTGATTATTTTCTACCATTTGGATAATAGCAAGTTTAAGCTCAAATGAATTAGCAGCTACATCCGAATTTTGACTATTTTAGTGAATTTCATTTGTTGCAGGGTTAGCTAAATCTCTTAAAATTCTAGGTTGATGTTCATTTTCATTTTTTTAATTATCTAAATTGTTCATCATTTTGTTCAAATTTTTAGATTCTTTTTTTTTATTTTTAAAAATTTTCTAACAGTACGTTCTAACTCCGAATCATAAGGTTCTAGACCTTCTAATCCAAAACTACGCTTACACAATTACAATAATTACACTTAAAAGCAATCACATAGAAATAAAAATTATGAAACAAAGGTTTTTAGTTACTACTCAATTTACTCTTGCCTCCCTGGCAACAATGCCAAAAACTTGATTGAGGGCTGCTGACTGCGACTTTATATATTAAGCAAGAATTTATGAAGTCAAATGTATATATTTAGAATGATTTAGTAAAGTCACAAATTCACTGCAAATATACTTATCGTATCAAGTAATACAGGGCTCTAATGAAGTCCTGGTTATCGATCCAACAGGGAGGTGAACGTTTTTTAAATCAGATCATATAGCACTAAAATCCAATACCCAATGTAACAATGACTTAAGTGTACTACCAATAGTTAATGCAAAGTATAATAAAGCTACTACAATTACTTCTAATTACTGAACTATATTAACTAACAAACACACTAACTTATGTGATTTATAAGATATTTCTATATGAAAAGTGTCTTTCTTCCTGCATAAAGATTATTATGTGTGGATGATGAGGAATGGTAATTATTTGTGTTGTGCCAAATAGGAGTATATTTGCTTCTTTACCTTTAAAAGAGTACCTCCTCTTCCAAGCAGGTAAAGAACATTGCCATATCTTAAGTTTATTTACTAAATGTAAGGCTAGGCTGGGAGGATACCGGCTCTCACTTTGGAGCTCCTACTCACCCTTCACCCAAAGGCTAACCAAAGGCTTTAGTTACCAATCTTAAGGCCAAATTGGTGATCCCATTCTGTCACCATGAAACCTCTAATTTGAAGTCCATCAAAACTCATTTCCCTGTTTATTTGTACTTAATCTCCATGAACTAAGCAATTCATTCACGGACATTAAATGGTTTCATCATTCTTGTTGTAGAACATTCAATTCTTTTGGAATTAATGTTCCTGAACATGTTTTAACAATTCAATTAGCCAAATTGAAAAGTAAATTAAGTTCCAAATTAAAGAAACATCACAACTTTTATAACACTTAAAGGGCACATCATTTCCATATCACCACATCATAATTACTTCATGCAAGAAGAAAGGCAAGGGAGACTACTCACTAACCATGGAGAAGATATAAAAACACATGGATTTTATATATAAAAGAAGAGTCATAGAAACTACTGATAGTAAATACAACTTATCTCTTTCTCTCCCACAAGCAAATTCCTTCAAAGTCCCCTTGATTCCTTTTCTCTTCCTTGCAACACTTGATTCTCTCCTTGGAACAAAGATGAAGGAGCAATCTCTCACTTTACTCCCCTCCTTAGAGAAGAATTTCTCTTAAAATCACAAACCCTAACTCTCTCTCACACTTTCCTCGCACTCTCTACAGAAATTCTCTTCTCTTCCACCTCTCTATTTTTTTCTTGGACACTTAATTTAATGTTAGGAACGAATTCCCAAAGAGTTTCTTCAAGCACCTCTTCAAAAATCCGCCAAAACTTTTGAATTCGAAGTGAACTGATATAGGGCGCCGGCGGTGCCCTATCATGCCAATTAATTTTGGAGTTCTCTGGAATAGGGTGCCGGCAGTGCCCATTCTAGCGTCGGTGGTGCCCATTCTGGCGCCGGCGGCGCCAGCAGCTGTTTTCCTCCAATTTGCTCCATTTTGTTCCAAATTTGTTCATTTTTGCATCTTATTGCTCCAATCACCTATAATCATTATACCTGCAACAAATCATGGAAAATACTTTTCTTTAAAGTGCAATATCACCAAAAATAAGTAAAAACATATAGTTAAAAGAGTATATATTTTTGGTGCATCAAAATCCCCTAAACTTAAACTATTACTTGTCCTCAAGTAATCCTTTTACTACATAAAAATATAACTCTAGGCAATGTACTTTTCAATTGTAAGAGACCAAAATTTTTCATTCAAAAGAATATATTGTTTAGATTTTCAGAAAAAGTTTAGTAACTCAGGTCAACATTACAGGTATAAGAATATTCAGTACTTAAGTCTAAGAGTTCTAGTCTTCTATTTATTTCAAGATGAACCATAATTTGTTATATTAAGAGTGCTTTAAAGGACTATGTGAAAAAGGAGTTCATGCAAACTTTATTAGAATGTAGGCTAGTACCTTAAACATAAATTCAGAAATGAAATAAAGCTCTCCCGTTAAGGTGATTCAAGTGAAGCCAATTTTTGATTAGACATCTCCTCAAGCTTCTCCTCATAACTTTTTTCTTTTCTTTTCTTTTTCTTTTTCTTTTTCATTTTTTTTCCCTTTTCTTTTCTTTTTTTCTGAGGATTACTATATCTCGATAGCCTTTAATGATTTTGAACTTCACTCTCCTCTTATAAAGTTCAAACTTAAATCATCTTTTTATTTTATAGTTAAGTACAAGCTTTATTATTCATCATAAAGGTACAATCTCTTCCTAACACACAATACTTTAAATCCATTAACATTTCAAAAATACAGTTTTCTTTACTTTAAATAGTTGACTATAATCAAATCCTTTCATACCAAATATCTTACTTCTATAAAATCAACTTTTATCACTAAAAGTTTTCATCCTTTCCTTCCATAATATTCAACTGAATTGAAAAGTTTTAGTAATCTTATAATGAAGTTCAGCTACCAAAAGTTATGCTAATAATTTTTGAAAATATAATAATTGAGAAAAATTAAAATTTTAGCATTTCTCTACCCTCCCCCAAACATACATTTTTCAATAAATTTGAAATAGTTGAGAGTAAAAGAAAACTAACCTTTATGTGCTGAGATTTTGAAATCTTCAAAATTTACCTGGTATTAATCAAAATTTACAGCCAGCAAGCATGAAACAATTAATAGCAGTGATATAACAATTTAAATATTTGCATGGGTAAAGAGAAATAAACATTAAACAACTAAATATCCAACATAACACTATAACATAAAGCAAATTATCACACCACATAACAATACAACTAACAGTTCAACATAACAAAATAAATGACACTACATCACATAGTACAACACAAGGTTACACATCACATGAAAAGTAAATGTCTACTACATCACATCAGTACATCTCAACAGACTAAGAACAATATAAATAAAATAAACAAGCTATCTGCCAGTCTCCATCACCAGGATCAGCAACAAGGTCATCAACAGGGTCAGAAGGTCCAGGCCTGTATGGTGTATAACTAGGGTAAGAAGGAAATGTCACATCGGACTCCCCCCTCATAAATCTGACCTGAGAATCGTAATAATCCATATCAAACTCCACTCTTCCCTATAAATAGTCTTCATTCACATCACTTCGGGCCTCAAATACATCCATCCTATGATGCATCCTATCCATACTATCACTCTGCAATCTCAACTGCTATATGATATCAGATAGTGTCGGGGACTCAGAAGTAGATGGAACATCATAACTCGTGGTAGGAATATCAGTACTCCTACTCTCCTCTCTTGCACCCACATGAGCCTCATAAGAACGAATAATGGTCTTCGTAATCGGCCTCAAAGGTATTGCCACTTTTTCATAACTACTATACTCCACTCCAAACTGAACACAAAGCACATGAATCAGGGCAGGATGTCCTAATCCACCAGTGGTTTCTCCTTTGGCAATAGAGTGAATGCTCTTAAAAATAATGGCTCCAATATTAATCTTCTTCAAATTCTGGATGCAATAATTTAAAATAGCTCGATCCCTAGTAACTTCACTGTGATGATAAGAAGGCAATAGTCTTACAGAAAAGAAATAATGTGATGCTTTAGAAGCAACATTTAAAGTAGAAGCAGGGAAGTTAATCATATGTCTCTGATTCATCTTCCATTCCCCTCTTCCATCGGTCAGATACGTGATTACACTCATCAAATTCCCCTCACTAGTATCAAAATTTTCAAATTCACAAACAAAAGGTTCTCGAATTTGATAAGATGCATTGATTCATTGTGAGGTGAACTCAACCAGTTTCCCTTGGACTAGCACATATTCCGTTTCAAACCAGAGCACGTTAGTATAAAATTCTCGGACTACTCCCAAAACAGCATTAGCAGAAAAGTAACAGAAATGTTCCCTATTTCGCTCAGAAATCAACTATTCTATAGATCCACCAGGATTTTCAAACGCTCGATCTTGAATACACTTCTTGTTTTGCAATTGAGAGTTGAAGCGAAACTGAGCCTTAATATTAACAAATCTTTCATCGTCCCAATCAAATTTTTGCTTCCCCTTACTCATTCTAGGAGCCATGTGGATTTCTAGAAAAATTGCAAAAATTTGTCAACAAATTCTAAATCCACAATGTATTAACTCCAAGCGTTAATCCATTCAAGTAAGAACAAATTCTACCATATGAAACTTTACTTCTTCTCAAAAATCTCCAAAAATATCATCCAACTATGTGAGAGTTTCACATGGAAAAAATCCAAAAAATTTAGGTTAAAGTAAAGCTCTTACAAAGAGAAGTGCAGATCCGGCCTCTGAAATCCTTGAAATCCTCTCTAATCTGAGATCTAGCAAGCCCTAAAGCTTCAAAATCGTGAATATGGAGGTCGGAGACGAAATGGCGGAAAAATGGGTCCCAGACAATTTTCAAGAATTTTTAAGGGTCCCGAGCTATTTTCAGAGTTTGGGTGCCGGTGGTGCCTAGTAGGACACCGGCGGTGCTCTATTCAAAATAATATCCCGCTCTCTGGATTTGGGCACCGGCGGTGCCAGTCCAAAATTCTATTGGCTTCAAAAATTTTTGTCGCAAATTCAATCGTTACAAACCTCTGCATTCCTATTTAACACATCAACAGGCATCTATTTCATCTCACAAACATTAAACAACATCACTTCATACAAGCAACACATCACATTACTTTTATATATATATAATCCACGATACAACGATTACACACATATGTTCATCAAATAAAAGCAACACTCCTTAGATCCTTAGTGTTGCAAGTACACTACGATAAGCAAACACTAAGTCCTAAGTACACACAAGAAATCAAAGCAAAGTCCAAACACACGCTACTAAAACAAAGCAAAGCAAACAACATAGCAATCAGAGCGAACACTTAAACATAATAAAGCAGCATACAGAATCCACTAATTACTCCTCATCAGTCTCAGAAGTCTCATCCTTTCTAATGTCTCCCATTGATTGATGATGAATGAACAGATTGTAGAATGGACGATGTGGGAATTCATCAGATGAATCTTCAGCCACCACAGCATTCTTCTTCAACAAATTAACCAAACCCAACTCAATTCGACCAGTATGATCAAATTGCTCTTTCATCCTTCAATCAATGTGATCAAATAAATCCGAAATGTTATTAATTGCATTCATAATATTCCATACCTCATTTTCCAACTTATTTATCTTCTTCAATATCACCCTCAAACTTTTAGAATAGTAAGGTTGAATAGGCTGTGAACTCTCAATGGGCTGATCAGCAAGCACATCCATTTCTCCTTCATCACCAACTGTTCTGTAGTCATAAAGATCATTGGGATCAATAGGTCTCCAGGGTAGAAGAACTTTTTCCCAACTTTCATATGGCACTTGTGATTGATTATATAACAGAAATATGGTGGACGGGTGTCCAAGCCCATATTTAGATCCATGCACAATTAATCTCAATACAGATTTAGTAATGATTGATCCAATATCCACTGGCCTCCCAGTTTGTATGCAGAAATTCAGAATAGCACTTTCCTTCGTTACCTTACTTATTTTCATAGTTGGAATTAATTTTTCCGAAATAAAGTAATGCCACTGCTTTGATATCGGATTCAAGGATGAAGAAGAGAAACTGACAATCCATTATACCTTACTTCCCTTTCATCATTCTCATCCGTCAAATAATGATAGATTTCGTTCATATCATTGCTCGTCGCATTAAAATTTGCATAATGATAAATAGGTAAACTTTCTTTCATGAAGAGATCATTTATCCTCGCAGGAGTGAATGGTACATACCTTCATCGTACAAAAACACATCCTTGGTTGATCCCATGCAGATTTGCATATAATTCTTTCACGACAGGAACAACCACTGCGATGGCAGTGCAGTATAACACTTCCCAACGTCTTTTTTTCACTCCCTCTTCAACTCTTGTTGTCGGACTCTCCAAACCTCGATTCACAAAGCCTCTTTCCTTGATAATCCTACTCTTCATCATCACTTTATGGAATAGATGTTGCGCATTGAAACTAACAAACTTCCATCGATTGTAGATGCGAGATCTAGGGAGTTCAATGGAGTGGGAATCCATGGGATGCGAATTGAGAAAGGGAGTTTTCATTTCTCTTGTGGTTATGGATTTAAAATGGAGTTTTGGGGTGTTTTAAGGAAGAAAATCCTGCTCAAAACCGCCAAAAACCGCATTTTAAAATGTAAAAACCGTCACCCCGAATTTGGGCACCGGTGGAGCTCGATAGGGTGCTGGCGGAACTCAAACTAGAAATTCGGCTGTATAAAAGAATAGGGCGCCGGCAGTGCCATTCTGGCACCGGCGGCGCCGATGACAAAAATTTTCACCGAACTTTGTTTGGCTCGAAATACTTCATTTCCTCGATACGATCCAATATATTTTTAATTTTTAACTTATTTAGGGGTAATTAGGATTCTTAAATATCAAACTAAAAGCACAAACAACAATAAGCAAGTAAACTTAACATACAAACAAACATATGGGTTTCCTCCCACAAAACACTAGGTTTAACGTCATCAGCCCGACAAACCATTCAGTTAACTAGGATGACTTAGTAATAAAACCTTTGAAATCAGGTAAAGTCCCTCCAAAGTAAAGTTTTAAACAATGCCCATTAACCTTGAAAATATTTCCAGTTTTAGGATCCTCAATATCAACAGCTCCGAAAGATTGAACTTTTACTACAGTAAAAGGTCCTATCCATCTGGACTTAAGTTTTCCTGGAAATAATTTCAATCTCGTGTTATATAATAAAACTCTTTGTCCCGGTTCAAATCATTTTTTCAATATCTTCAAATCATGCCACAATTTCATTTTATCTTTATAAATTTTGTCGTTATGATATGATTCATTGCTAATTTCTTCCAACTCATTTAATTGCATAAATCTTTTTTCTCCCGCATTTCTTAAATTAAAATTCAACTCCTTAATCGCCCAATATGCTTTATGCTCCAATTCAAACGGCAAATGGCAAGTTTTGCCAAACACTAATCTATAAGGAGACATTCCAATAGTAGTCTTAAAAGCAGTCCTATAAGCCCATAATGCGGTGTCTAATCTAGCAGACCAATCCAATTTATGAATATCCACAGTTTTCTCCAAAATTATTTTAATTTCCAGATTCGATACTTCCGCTAATCTACTAGTCTAGGGATGATAAGTGTCGGCATATTTTTAGGTTGTGTGTTTTATTTTGAAAAGGGGTCGCCTAATAGAAGTTGTCGGCGAATTTAAATTTTAAATTTAATTTAAATATATATATAATTTAGAAAGTAGTATTTGATTTTGAAAATAATTTTAAATTTAAAAATTTTAAGATATGAAATCAAGCCGATCTCACATCCCAAATAGTTTATATAAACGAGCACCGCACCACTGAGCCGTGTATCTATCCCTAAGGATAGACACACGCTTGATGGTGGGGCTCGATTAAATAAACTAGAAGATTTGTGACATCCGTTTGGTACGCGAACCAATTTTATAAGCCGACAAATTCCCTCGCTTAGTATGAAAGCATTAAACGGGGTTTATATTACACAGGTTCTTTAAAATTCCCTATAAGGGCAAGCCCACTATAGTTAATTACATCTTAAGTGACGAGAATCACCTAAGAAAACTCTCGATAATAATCAATAATTCTGCTCTCAAGAATTTCAAAGTTTAAGTTCTCGAAAGGATTGAAGTTTGGAATTTCGATAGGGAATGGATCAAATTTGGAACATTTTGTTTTGGGAATTCAAAGGAAGAAAAGTAGGAGAAATCACGGATTCGAAGTGAACTTCGGTAATCTCCCGACTATCCTATTGTTTGGCTTGAATTTAGGAAAGTCCTAATGTTTATTTGATGTTTTGATCTTGCCGATTTTAATTAATTAGGACTTATATTCGTATGACACAATCATACAAATAGCCTCGAAGATGTGAGGGTTTATGTCGTATCGGACGACTACCTCGGAATCCTAAAACCGGTTAGGGCTTAATTTGCGAGTGCAAATGCCTAACAAAAGGTTGAGGATTTATGTTGCACTAGGCAAACTACCTCGAAATCCTATGGCTTGGTTGTTTAATTCTAAGAAAGTTTCTGTGATGTAGATTCGAGTTTTGCTTGATGACGATGGTCGTGCTGCCCACCATGCTCCGAGTTCCTTGTTGTCGCAGAGGTTTAGTTTTAGAAGTCATAAATCAGAGGATGAGAAAAGTGTTTTGGTTTAGAGAAAATCTTAATTTCCAAATGTTTTCAATATATTAATTAAAACAAATCTTAAAGTTGATTATAACGACACTGGTTAAGATCCCACGGTTCCATCCTTCAGGCATCATTATTTTTATCGGATTCACTTAGTCCGGATGAATTTGCTAAACTCAGTTGAATGAGTTCCACACTTTCATTTAGACCGTGGGAAATCCCGTTAGCAACACGTAGGTTACATCATCAGAGGTATTCCGATCATCCAACGGGACATTTTAATTTAGTTGTAATTGTAGTTTTGTGTTACGTTTGTGATTAAATTTTGAGTTGTTTTATATTTTGAAATGTTGTGGCGGTGAATTTTATCTTGCAATGACTTTTAACTTAGTTTTGGTTTCGGTTTTAGGGACTATCCTAAAGGTGTGGGTTTTCATGCAACGAGTTGTTTATCATGCAAGAAAAGTAAGTGCGATGCGATTAATGAAATTGCAATAATGTAAATTGCAAGAAAGTAAATTGCGATAAAATAAAAGCGTACTGGAGGGTCTTCCCGTCACTCCAAGCTGCACTTGAAACACAATTAGAATATTTAAGCAAGTTCTATGTAAAGCTAAGGTAAGGGTTATGGTTTTCTACCAAATTCTTAATCCTATAGCTAGTCATTTCTATGACGTCTAGGTTCTTGTGTTTTGGTTTGAGGACGATTTTCTTCATCGAAGAATAATTAAATTTAGTTGTTCTTATAAACATCCTATCATATCGAGGAAGTGCTTAAGACAAATCTTAAACATCTTTTCGATATTTCTAGGATTGTTTTAAGTCGAAATGAATTTAATTATATAAATGAATTAATCGTCAGGGATTAAATTTTGTTGTCTTGCTCAGTGAACTAGGACATTTGAATATCCTATAGGTGAAGTAACATTTCATTTAATATCCTGTTTAGGAGTTATGATAACTAAAGCTTTCGAGGGTAAATTTATGATTTAGTTTGAATTCGATTAATGGGTTTAAATTTGGAATAGTGTTCAAGTTATTTTAGATTTATTTTGAATTCTTTATGTCTTTGGTGATGTTATATTTAATTCAACTTAATTTAATTTAATTTAATTTAATTGAGTTTTAATTTAATTTTAATTGAATTCGATTCGATTTAGTTTGATTTGATGTTAAATTAATTTAATTTGATTTGATTTAATTTTAATTTAATTTGATTTAATTTAATTTAATTTAATTTAATTTAATTTAATTTAATTTAATTAATCTTTAATTTAATTTGATTTGATTTAATTCAATTTAATTCAATTTAATTTACTTAATTTAATTTAATTTTTAATTTAATTTTATTTTTAATTTTAATTGAAATTTTTTAAAAAGTTTAATAATTTGATTTTAGTTTAATGATTAAGTCTTTTAATATTTTGAATTTGAGTTATCATTTTAATTAAGAATTGAATATTAATGAGATAATTAATTTAGGGATTTTTAAATTAAAGAATAAATCTCTTCCTAATAATATCCCTATTTTAATAATTCCAATTTTATTATTCTTCCCAAATTTAATCAATTATTTAATTAAGGTTTAATCATTTTAAATTGTTTAATGGGTTTCTACCCTTTAATTATTTAAATTTCAATCATCCAAATCAGATTAGGATCAAATATTTTACTTGTTAATTTTTTTATTAAACCTAAAGTTTTAATTAAGGGTTAAAATTTTAATTACCACTTTACCCTTTAAGCTTAATAATTTCATAACTCACTAAATTGAACTCAAATGAACTTGAAATTTTTATGTGACTTCACTCATATGTCAATAAAGACATGAGAGGAGAAAATGTGATTTTTCTGTATTTAATTTATTTATATAATTATTTTTGGTAGAAAATAGAGATTTCCAAGGAAAATTTAATAACATGACCAAGGGAAAGTTTCTATTCTTAAGAAAATTAGGGGACATTCCTAATGACTAGAGGACCACTTGGACCAATTTTGGTGATTTTTTGAATTATATTATTTTTATTATAATTATTTTAAGTTTTGGAGTGTTAATTAATTTAAAAATAAAATAAATGTTGAAAAATGAATTTTATATATTTCAAAAATCTCTCTGATATCAGGGAAATCAGAGAAGCAAATTTTGCAATTTTCTGATTTTTCTATGATTTATTATAATTATTTTAGTGAAAATGCTAGAAAATACATTTTTTTAATTTTAAAATTACCCTAGAGCTTTAAAATTTAATATCTCACTAAATAGACCTAAGAAAAATATGGGGTTTGTTCCTAAGTGATTAAAATTCAAAATGTGACATTTTGGTGAATTTTATTATTTTTGTGATTTTTATTATTTTTTAATTATTAAAAATATTAAAATAATATTAAAAAATCAACTTTTTTAGAAAATTGAAATTTTAATTTTCTTAAATTCCCCTAATATCAGAGAGGCTCCAAAACCAATTTGGTGAATTTTTGAAAGATATTTTGAAAGTTATGAATTTTTAAAGTTTAAAATGACTAAGTGGGTTAATCGACCCGATTAGTAGGGCTAACAAGTCCAATTGACCTCAAATTTTTATGGTGGGTTCCTCTGATCCTGAAGGTCAGTGGAGAATTGATTTCAAGTCAATTTGATGTATGGTTAGCTCTAATTAATTAGAGATCCATTTTGGGTGTTTAAGCCGATTAGGGTTGTTTTAAATGAACTAACTCAAAACTTATTTTTCACTAGGGTCCTCTGGTCATAAGGAACATCACCAAATTTTCTTAGAATTTATTTCACAACATGCTATTTATTGGAATTAAAATACTCAAAACAGTAACTTGAATTTGAAAAATCAATAACTTTTCATAGGGATGGCCTCTGACTTTGGAAAATTCAGGGAATGTTCCCAAGTCGGAGGCTTCAAAGCCCTATGGTCTCATGCCATGGTGAATTGTATAAATGCATGGAGAATTAAAAATATGCAGAGAGTAAATAAATTATTAAAAATAAAATACTTGATGAAATTAAATGATTTCTTTTCCACATTATTCTCCTCATGTTCAGCTGAGCGAGAGGGTATTTTTATTTTATTTTTCGATTTTTCTACACAAAGTTATGAATTTTTGAAGTTTAGGGAATTAAATAAATCAGAAAAATCCCTAATTTTCTATTTATCCATGCGGCGCCGCGTCGGCCTCGGCGGCTCCGAAACGCCGCGTGGCGCGCTCCCGTTCGACGCCGCCATCGACTCGGCGCTCCGGGGCCCGGCTGTATCGTTCCGTCTTCGATCCGAGCGCGATCACGGCCGTCCGTCCGCGCGTGTATTGGATGGACGGCATCCGTTCATCGTCCCCAGTGTCCTCGCCGAGAGCCGTCCACACTAAATCCCCAATATCTCACTCGATACTCGATGGATTTTCATGTTCTTATGCTCTATGGATTCGTCTTGAAGAGACGAACACATCTATACGGTTATCATGCATTGAAATTAAAGCATTTGAAATGGAGAATCTCCAGAAGCTCGGGATGAAGAATTAGCTCGTACCTTTGCTCAGAGAAGTGTGGCTTCGATGCGAGGGTTGTTGCACCTTCGATTGGATCCGACAAGCTCCGGATGAAGTCTCTGGTGCAGTGAATTGTCCAGGTATGATTTCGACCACGGCCGATCACAAAGCTTGGAGGACTGGAGCAGGCAGGTGACTTGGAGATGGGGCTTTTCTTTGGTGGACACCTTCCCTTGGTGCAGTGAAGGTGTAGAACCAATCGATTTGGGGATTGGCTCCTTTGTGGAGAAGTGTCCTGGTTTTGGGTGGAATTTCGGTTGAGAAATTGGATTTTGTCGAGTGGGGATTAGGGCAAATTGACACTTGGGGATCAAGCTACTCTAAGGGTGGAGAAGGGTTTGGAACAATTTTGGCGAGTTTCGGCGAGGTTTGTGCAACTCTCCTCTCATGGCCGTGAGGGGGTCGGGTTTAAATAGAGGTGGGCTGGAGAGCCTCACGGGGATGACCGAGGGTTGGGATCGAGTTGCTCTGGTCGTGGGAAGAACGGCCATGGTGGCCATTGGGCATGGGGCGGCTCGGCGAGGTGGAATTCCAAAGTTTGGCTCCTCCCGAGGTCTCGGCCATGGTGTTTTCCGGCGACCCGGGCGGGTGGCCGGCGGGCATGGGTCACCCTCGGGTCCGGGTGGGTCGAGGGCTGGAGGTTTGTGCGATCGATTGGCAATTGCCATGTGTAAAGGCTTTGAATTAAAATGGAATGGGGAAGGGGTCATTTTGGCTTCAATTTGGTCGACCCATTGGTTTGGGTTGGGTGCACCTCCCCATGGCTCTGATTTTGGGCTGAGAGGATCGGTTGGGTCGACAAGAGAGAATGGTATGGTCTCTATCCATGATGAGGTGGCTAAACATGGTTTAGTGTGTGTCATGAATAAGGTTAAAAAGGCTTAATGAAAGATTAGGAAAGGAGCCCCTCCTTTTACCATTAATGGCATGGTCGCATGCCAAACTTTCATGGCTTCATATGGCTTGTGAATGGCTCATTCATGGCTCCATTTGGCTTGGGAAAAGTTTAGTCGACTTCATAAAAATGGATTTTAAGGATTTTGGACATTTTGGTGGAAAGTTGGATGAAGCTTTATTTAGAATTATTTGATCATTGGATTAGGACTTAGGGATGATTTTAATTGAATGCATGATGAAGAGAATTTGTCATATGGGCCTTAGATTGATTTTGCCCCTTTGGATTTTGGTGGAGATGGGCTTTAGGAAGGTTTAAGAAAGTGGGCTTTTGGTTTGGAAATAAATTTATGGATGGGGAATTTGTGAAGGATTGGGCCAAACAAATGTTGTTTTTAGCTCATGGATGAGTCATGAGTGACTTGAAGCAAATTGGGAGTGATTTGGGTTTGAATTGGGTTGAATTTGGGTTCTTTTGGTGAATGGGCCAACATAGGCCCAAGTGGGCCAAGTTGGGCCAATGTTGGGCTAGGGTTGAAATTGATGTAAAATAAATGTTGGGAAATGTTTATGAGAGTGTTTCAAAGAGGTTTTGACTTTGGTTGGGCTTTGATTTTGGGGTTTGGGCTCATTTGGGTTAGGTTTGGTTTTAGGTCGAAATAGGGCCTTTTAGCTTTGAGTTGAAGTTGAGTGGGGTTTGGGTCTAAATGTTGGGAAAATCATGTTAGTGTTTTGTTTGTGGGAATGTTAAGGAAGATTTGGAAAAGATTTGGGGTTAATTGGAGTTGAATTGGGTGAGTTTGGGTTAAGTTTGGGTCATGGGTCCAAATTGGGCTTTAAGGCCAAAAGTGAAATTGGATCCAAATGTCAATCAAATTGAACTTGGATTTGGTCTAGATTGGTATTGGGAATGTTGAATTGAAGTTTAGAATTGAATTGGACCAGAATTTGGGTCAATTGGGTAGGTTTGGTTTGACATTGGGTTCACTTTGGGTTAAAATGGGTCGAATTGGGGGTTTTGACAAAAGTAGGGTAAATTGACAAAATTGTCCCATGGTGTAGTTGGACAAAATGAAATTGGGAATATTTGGGATTTTCTGGAATTTTCTGGGAATTTTCTGAATTTTTGGATTTTTTGGGTCGAGGGGTATTTTGGGTATTTGGAGGGTATTGGGAGGTATTTTTGGAATTTTTGGTATTTTTGGGTATGGATGATCAATTTGAGTGGAGAGAAATGTTTGGGATTGATTTTGGGGAATTTTGAGCAATTTAGGTGATTTTGCAAATTTTGGGTAGTTTCGAGGGTTTTGGGTAGGTTAGACGGGTGTAGGGTCCGGGGGTCGAAAATTGAAAATTTGGAAAATTGAAGATTGGGTGAATTTGAGTGGAATGAAGTCATTTTGGTTGAGCCATGAAGTCACATCAAGCTCACATGAGCCATGAAGGGACTCATTTGAGGCATCCATTTATGTTGTTCCTAACCCTCTTAGCCGAGGGCTTAGGGGTTAAGGACCATCCATGTGAATCACCTACATGAGTCGGGAGGTCAAGTTGGGTATGGGTGTGGTTTTAGGAGGTGTGTGGAAGTGTAGTGTGTAGGTGTAGTGTATAAGTGTAGTGTGTGTGTAAGTCGGCCCCTTCACTGAGACCGAGGCCGCCGAGGCGGTCCTAAGGCGAAAGAGTCCTATGGGAACTCATCCTTTAAACTTCCACATTTGATTTCAACCCTCTAGGTGATTAGGGGTCTACGGTCGAGTTTGTGGAGTTTGCGGGGAGTTTAGAAGTGGTTTGAATTTCTAAAAGGTGGGTCCCAATTCTAGTCCTCTAAGATAGTCAAAGGAAAAGCCTAAGGCTAGATCCTAAGCACTAAAAAGAAGAAGAGAAGACCTCATAAAAAATGAGGTCAACAATAAGCAGTAGAGATTCTATGAATAATGTTATATTTTCCAGTTAATCTCTTAATTTGATTGTTTCTAAAATGGGATCCATCGTCAGTTATAATCACTCTCGGCATTCCATATCTTGTAAATATATTTTTCTTTAAAAATTTAGAAACACTCCGAGCATCACATCTTGGTAAAGCAACAACTTTAATCCATTTCGAAACATAATCAATAGCGACCAATGTATATAAATTTCCAAATGAAGGTGTAAATGGTTCCATAAAATCTAATCCCGATACATCAAAAATTTCAACTTCCAAATTGTAATTCAGATGCCTTTCGTTTCTTCTAGAAATATTACCTACTCTTTGACATCGATCACAAAACTTAACATATTTATAAACATCACGAAAAAGTGTGGGCCAATAAAATCCAGATTGTAAAATCTTATAAGCCATTTTATCAACACCAAAATGACCTCCAAATTCAGAATCATGACATCTCTGAATGATTGGATTAATTTCTTCATGTGGCACACATCTTCTAATAATCAGATCCTTACACTGTTTATATATATAGGGCTCATCCCAAAAATAAAATTTAGCATCATATTTAAACTTTTTTGTTGTTGCCTTGTTAAATCTGATGGTATAATATCACTTACAATATAATTCACAATATCAGCACACCAAGGAAAATTCTTTTCCATAAGAATATACAATTGTTCATCGGGAAAAGTTTACTGCAACTTCCTTCTCGAATTCAGAAAATTTATCATGTTCTATTCTTGACAAATGATCAGCAATTTGATTATCAGTTCCTTTCTTATCAACTATCTCAAAATCAAATTCGTGCAAAAGGAGTATCCATCTAATCAATCTAGGTTTAGCATCCTTCTTTTGCATTAAATACTTGATAGATGAATGATCAGTATGCACTATACTTTTAGTTCCAATTAAATAAGGTCTAAACTTATCGAAAGAAAATATTATAGCTAATAACTCTCTTTCGGTAGTGGTATAATTAATTTGAGCATCATTAAGAGTTTTACTAGCATAGTAAATAACTTTGAAAGTTTTATCATACCTTTGCCCCAACGCAACTCTAATAGCATAATCACTAGCATCACATATTAATTCAAAGGGTTGCTCCCAATAAGTTGAAACAATTATAGGAGTAGTGATTAATTTTTCTTTAAGAAATTCAAAAGCACACAAACATTCATCATTAAAATCAAACTTCCTATCATTTTTTATAAGTTGGCACAAAAGTTTAGTAAATTTTAAAAAAAATTTTAATATAACGCCTGTAAAATCCAGCATGTCCTAAGAAACTCCACACCTCTCTCACAGTAGTGGGTGGTGATAATCTCTCCATCACTCAAATTTTAGCAGGGTTGACCTCCATACCATATTCAGAAATTTTATGCCCAAGCACTATTCCTCCTGCAACCATAAATTGGCACTTCTCCCAGTTCAGAACTAAATTTGTTTTCTCACAGAGTTCTAAAACCTTTGCCAAGTTTTCCAAACAAATATCAAATGAAGTTCCAAACACAGAAAAATCATCCATGAAAACTTATATTCCAATATCTATTATACTACTAAAGATAGACATCATACATCTTTGAAAAGTTGCAGGTGCGTTACACAATCCAAAAGGCATTCTTCGAAAAGTAAATGTTCCATAGGGGCTAGTAAATATTATCTTTTCTTGATCCTCAGGAGCAATAGGTATTTGATGACCAGTATATCCATCCAAAAAGCAATAGTACTTGTGTCCAGCAAGTCTATCCAACATTTGATCGAGAAAAGGTAGAGGAAAGTGATCTTTTCGGGTAGCGGCATTTAGTTTTCTATAATCAATACAAATTTTCCATCCATTAACTTTTCTAGAGGTAAAATTTCATTCCTTTCATCCACTTCCACAATCACTCCACCTTTCTTCGGTATAGAATGAATTGGACTTACCCAAGAACTATCCGAAATAGGATAAATAATTCCAGCATCAAGCCATTTTAAAATCTCCTTCTTAACTAGTTCTTTCATTATAGGATTTAATCTCCTCTGCGGATCAATTTTAGGTTTATATTCTTCATTTAATAAAAATGTATGCATACAGATCGAAAGACTGATTCCTTTGATATCTGCCAAAGTCCATTCAAAAGCTCTTTTGTATCTTTTTAAGATTTCCAATAATTTTTGTTCTTGATATTCAGTTAATTCCGAAGATACAATAACTGGTAAGGTAGATGATTCTCCTAAGAACATATACTTTAAATGTTTAGGGAGAATTTTCATCCCAAGTTCAGGAGGTTTAACAATAGATGAAATTAGACTTTTATCTCCACCTTCCATGGTATCTAACACTTCAAATTTCTCCTGATTATACTCCAATTCCTTATTCTTCTCATTATTTGAATCTGTTTCATTTTCAGTTTCATCTTCAATTATATTTTCATACTCCACTTTCTTTTCAAACATCTCTTTAAAATAATCATTTCTCAAATATTCACATACTTCCATCCTAAAACATTCATTATCTTTTTCAAGCGAGGGATACTTCATAGATTTCAAAATATTAAAGGTCACCTCTTGATCATTAACTCTCATAATTAATTCCCCTTTTTGAACATCAATTACAGCTCTTCCAGTAGCTAGGAATGGTCTTCCTAAAATAATTGGAATATCTTTATCTTCCTCCATATCAAGCATAATAAAATCCACAGGAAAGATAAATTTATCCACTTTTACTAACACATCTTCTACGCTCCCTTATGATAAGTAATAGAACGATCAGCTAATTGAAGAGTTATAGATGTAGGAGAAATTTCTCCATTTTCTTTTGAAAGTTGATAAAGGCATAAGATTAATACTAGCTCCCAGATCGCATAAGGCTCTTCCAAAAAACTTTTCACCTACAGCACATGGGATACTGAAACTACCAGAATCTTTATGTTTTTCATGAAGCTTTTTCTAAATTATTGCACTACACTCTCCGCTAAGTGCAACAGTCTCATGATCCGTGAACTTTCTCTTCTTTTTAAGAATATCCTTCATAAATTTTGCATAATCAGGCATCTGTTATAATGCTTCAACAAAAGGTATATTTATTGTTAACTTCTTAAGGATTTCCAAAAATTTTCCAAATCTATTATCCGTATTCTTCTGCTTCAATCTTTGAGGGAATGGATGAGGTGGTTTCTCAACAGTAATCTTCATTGGTTCAGAGGATATTCCAAGTCTGGATAAATCTTATTTGAACCTTTTTCAATATTCACCTTCTCCTTCTCTTCTTCAACTTCTTTCTGCGTTTTAGTTTCTAATTCTTTTCCACTCCTTAATTGAATAGCCTTAAGTTACTCCTTGTTTTGATCTTTTGGATTGATCTCCACATTATTAGGAAGTATTCCAGAAGGTCTATTATTAAGCGCAGTGAAAATATGTCCCAATTGACTTTCAATATTTTTGATTGTAACACATTGAACTTCTAATTGGTTAGTAATATTGAAAATCATTTCATCTATAGACTACTTCTTATCCTTAAACTGTGGGTTATTATTAAATACAGGAGGATAAGATTATCTAAAGTTGGTATTTCTTTGGTTGGTTGAGTTTCCAACTAGTTTTATAGAATTGTGTCCCCATTGTGGGTTCACATTAGCATTATTATTATTCCAATTGAAATTTGGGTAATTCTTCCAACCAGAGTAATAATAATTCGAATAAGGGTTATTAGGTCTATTAATTGCGTTCAAAGTTTCATAAGGTGTTTGAGATTCAGTTATCTACCCAAATGAATTTTCCTCTAACACTGGGGGTGGTTGAGAATAATTCATTCCATACTGATCTATTTTCTTAGAAAGTGCTGCTATTTGAGAAACTATCATAGTCATCATGTCATAATCATGAACACTAGCTACTCTTTTAGGATTTACCCGTTCAGAGTGCCATTGAAAATTATTAATAGCCATCTCTTCAATTAATGAATATACTTCATCAAAAGGTTTTGACAATAATGATCCACCAATGACGAGCATCAATAATTGATCTTAATGATCCCACTAATCCGTTATAAAAAGTTTGAATTATTAACCAATTTGGAAAAGCATGATGTGGAAACTTCGTAAGAAGATCTTTAAACCTCTCCCAAGCTACATATATTGACTCTCCTTCAAACTGACCAAAAGATGTGATATCATTTCTTAATTTAGCAGTTTTCGATGGAGGGAAATATTTCAATAAAAACTTTTGAGACAGTTCTCCCCAAGTTCGAATATATCCAGGTGCTAACGAGTTTAAACACGCCTTAGCCTTATCCCTTAAGGAAAAAAGGAAAAATTCTAAGTCTGACAGCACATTCGACACTCCGTCATACTTAAAAGTAGCACACAGTTCTAAAAAACTAGCGAGATGTAAATTTGGGTCTTCATTAGGTGCTCCTCCGAATTGATTATTTTCTACCATTTGGATAATAGCAGGTTTAAGTTCAAACAAATTAGGAGCAACATCAGGATTTTGAATAGTTATATGAATTTCATCTGCTGTTGGGTTAGCATAATCTCTTAAAGGTCTTGGCAAATTTCCAACATTAATCTTCTGATTCTCTTGATTATTCGCCATTTCACAATAATTTTCAGTTCGTTTTTGTTGTTTTCTAATTTTTCTAATAGTACACTCTAACTCTGAATCATAAGGAATCAAACCTACAGATCCACTACTACGCATATAAAATTACACTACAAAGTAAAGGTTTTCAGTTACTACATTATTTATTAATAAGTACCATTTATCTACCTACCCGGCAACGGCGCCAAAAACCTGACCGTGACTTTATATATTAAGCAAGAATTTAATAAGTCGAATTTATATATTTAGAATGATTTAGTAAATTCACAAATTCAATGCGAGTATACCTATCGTATCAAGTAATACAGGGCTCTAATGGAGTCCTGGTTATCGATCCCACA
This sequence comes from Papilionanthe hookeriana x Papilionanthe teres, assembly GCA_022702705.1. Lineage (NCBI taxonomy): Eukaryota > Viridiplantae > Streptophyta > Magnoliopsida > Asparagales > Orchidaceae > Papilionanthe > Papilionanthe hookeriana x Papilionanthe teres. The sequence continues at coordinate 147,108,385 of CM040424.1, read as the reverse complement.
GGGAGGTGAACGTTCTTTAAATCAGATAATATAGCACTAAAATCCAATACCCAATGTAACAATGACTTAAGTATACTACCACTAGTTAATGCAAAGTATAATAAAGCTACTACAATCACTTCTAATTACTGAACTATATTAACTAACAAACACACTAACTTATGTGATTTATAAGATACTTCTATATGAAAAGTGTCTTTCTTCCTACATAAAGATTATTATGTGTGGATGATGAAGAAAGGTAATTATTTGTGTTGTGCCAAATAGGAGCATATTTGCTTCTTTACCTTTAAAAGAGTACCTCCTCTTCCAAGAAGGTAAATAACATTGCCATATCTTAAGTTTTGTTACTAAATCTAAGGCTAGGCTGGGAGGATACTAGCTCTCACTTTGGAGCTCCCACTCACCCTTCACCAGAAGGCTAACCATAGGCTTTAGTTACCAATCTTAAGACCAAATTGGGGATCCCATTCTGTCACCATGAAACCTCTAATTTAAGTCCATCAAAACTCATTTCCCTATTTATTTGCACTCAATCCCCATGAACTACGCAATTCATTCACGGACATTAAATGGTTTCTTCATTCTTGTTGTAGAACATTCAATTCTTTTGGAATTAATGTTCCTCAACATGTTTTAACAATTCAATTGGCCGGATTGAAAAGTAAATTAAGTGTCAAATTAAAGAAACATTACAACCTTTATAACACTTAAATGGCACATCATTTCCACATCACCACATCATAGTTACTTCATGCAAGAAGAAAGGCAAGGGAGACTACTCACTAACCATGGAGAAGATATAAAAACACATGGATTTTATATATAAAAGAAGAGTCATAGAAACTACATTAGTAAATACAACTTATCTCTTTCTCTCCCCCAAGCAAATTCCTTCAAATTCCCTTGATTCCTTTTCTCTTCCTTGCAACACTTGATTCTCTCCTAGAAACAAAGATGAAGAAGCAATCTCTCACTTTACTCCCTCTTCTCCCCTCCTTAGAGAAGAATTTCTCTTAAAATCACAAACCCTAAATCTCTCTCACACTTTCCTCACACTCTCTACAACAATTCTCTTCTCTTCCTCCTCTCTATTTTCATCTTGGACACTTAATTTAATGTTAGGAACGAATTCCCCAAGAGTTTCTTTAAGCACCTCTTTAAAAATCCGCCAAAACTTTTGAATTTGAAGTGAACAGACATAGGGCGCCGGTGGAGCCTGATAGTGTGCGGCGACGCCCCCGATAGTGGCTCCGGCGACGCCCCCGATAGTGGCGCCGGCGGCGCCCCCGATAGTGGGGCCGGCGGTGCCCTATCATGCCAATTAACTTTGGAGTTCTCTAAAATAGGGCGCCTACGGCGCCAGGGTTGTTTTCCTCCAAATTGCTCCATTTTGCTCCAAATTCGTTCCTTTTTGCATCTTTTCACTCCAATCACCCATAATCATCATATCTGCAATAAATCATGAAAAATACCTTCCTTTAAAGTGCAATATCACCAAAAAAAGGTAAAAATATATAGCTAAAAGAGTATATATTAGTGCATCAACTGCCTTTGGGTAAATTGTTGAAAAGTAATTTTTCAGTTCAGTCGCAAAGTATAATTTGTCTAATAAGAAAGCAGCCAATCTTTACGCAAGTTTACGTATCGCTAAAGTAATACAAGGCTCTAGCAAAGTCCTGGTTATCGATCCCACGGGGAAGAAGCAAACCTTAAAGTGTAGCACAGAAATACATTATTCAAATTTGTAATGCCCTTAAAGTAAACACTAAAGTTACTAAAGTTTAATGATTCTCGAGATTTTAAGATCACTCAAGTACTATTTAAACTTCAAATTAAAGTTAAATTCAACTACAATAATTTTTGTATTACAAGTTTCAAATTTCAAGATAGTGTCCTCCCGTTTACAATGATGTTATGGTGAGTGAATGATAAAGATTAGTAAAATTCTTGTATTGTGCCAAATAGAAGCATTCCTATTCATTACCCTCTTTTGAGTGTTATAAAGAGCATTGGCTAATCCTAGGTTTAGTCCCTAAATCCATGGTTAGGCTAGGAGGATACTAGCTCTCACTCCAGAGCTACCACTTCCCTTCGCCTAAAGGCTAACTCTCGCTTTAGTTTCCAAACACTAGGACCAATTGGGAATTTTAGTCTGTCACCCTAAAATTTCCAATTCTACGCCTAATAAGCATATTTCCATATTTATTTGCACCCAACCACCATGAACTACATCACACATTCATGGACATTGAATGTAATCTTCACTTTTGTTGTTGAAAGCATAGTCCTTTCGCATCCTATGTTTCACAACATATTTTAACAATTCAATCGGTCAGATCGAAAAGTAAATGAAGTGCGGAGTGAAAATCATCACAATTTCTTAACATTCATATGGCACATCCAATCTAAACCATCACTTCACCATATATCATTACATTAAGAAAGACAAAGAAATCTACTCATAATTCATGAGGAAGATACGACAAAACAAATATTATATATATGAAAGCAAAGTCATACAAACAATAAGAAGTAAATACAACTTATCTTAATTTCTTCCCCAAGAAAATCCATTGAAGTTCCTTTGAATTTCCTTCTCTCTTCACAACAACACACAACTCTCTCTTAGAATAGTGGGTAAGAAGCAATCCCTCACTTTCCCTCTCCTTCTACAACTCTTTCAAGAAGAATCCCTCACAAAATAACACTTTGCACCAAACCCTAGACTATAAACTCTTTACGAACACTTACTCTCAACTCACACACTAATTTACTTCACTCTCACCACTTCTTCTCTTGCCTCCCCTTTTGAATTGTGGTGTCAAAATCATGTTAAAATAGCCTAAGGACAATTTCCCCAAGAGATGCTTCAAGAATCCTTCCAAAAGTCATTCAAATACATTGAATCTAGCCTTCACTGACATTGGTCATCATCGGTGCCCATTCTGGCGCTGTCGCCGCCAGAACTTCAAAATTCTGGTTTTTACCCTTTTCGCTCCAAATTCATTCCTTTTTGCTTTTTTTACTCTAATTTCCTAAAATCATTATGCCTACAATAAAACATGAAAAATATTATTCTTTAAAGTGCAATATCACAAAAATGAGTACAAAATATATATGAACAAGCAAACATATTTATGGTGCATCACTCAGCACTAGGAAAAATTTTGCTACTTCACTGCTGAAATGATTTTTGGCATAGTACAGGAGTTCTATGAAAATTAGAGAGAAACATCTGATGAACATGTCTTTGTACGAGGTAAAATGATAGAGTTTACCCCTGAGAGAGTTATTGCTTTATACCTGTTGAGGGTTGGATTTTGTGAATACACTAGATTTAGTGCTAATGATTCTGCCCTAGATGAAGTCATTGCCTATCTGACCAATGGAAAATGACTTTGGATGTTGAAGCATAATCAAAAGGTAATTTTTTCCGCTTCAATGTTAAATGTTCTATCAAAACTTAAAATTATTTCATTTCTGCAAGATTATTTCCTAATTACCACATAGCAAAGTGATAAGAGATAGAGCAATTTTAAATTTATGTATTCAACAACTGAAAATGATTAATATTGGCTCGGTCATCTATAGAAATATTTGTGCTATTTCTATGGGTGAGACAAGTGGAGGTTTAGGTCATCCTACCCTGATTTTCACTTTATATGAACAATCGGGAGTTGATTTTGATAAGGTGGAAGAATTAGTTAAGCCTCTTAAGCCTATTGGAAAGGCTAATATCAAAACATATGAGTCTCATGTTGGATGGAGAACTGGAAGTAGTAGTCGATGATCCAAAAAGGAAATATTGTGCAAGTATAAAAATAAGATCGAAGGTTTAGAGGCTTCAAATGCTTATACTGGTGAATCTATGGTGAGGAAATTTGAATATGATGCTGCTTATAATGAAGCTATGATCATATTTATGAGGGGTAATCCTACAGTTTTGAATTCCCTACTTACCCTAGCTTCACTCCATATCAGCAGCAAGAGCTTGATGTAGAAGAAGAAGATGATGATAACAAAGAAGAAGAGCATGATGGTAGTGATTAGTGTTAGTGCTTTACTGTGGTTGTGATATTGATTTTTTGTATTGTTTGTAGTGGTACTTGCATTTTATTTTGCATTTTTGCATAAGTTAAACTTTGTGGCGTTGAGGAAGATGTTTGATTTCATGCTACTTTATTGTTTAGATTTAGATTTGAGCTGTTATTTTCTCTCATATTATTGTTAAATGTTTAAATTTTATCTTTTATTGTCTCTTTACCCTACAAATCTTTGATATACTAGGTTTAGCAAGCGTTATATACCTGTTAATGTAAATCTCTAATCAACACCTGCATAGCTTTAAAGAAAAGAAAATGAAAGACCAGTACAAAAATGTTAGTTATTTTTATTCTTTCTTCCCACATTTTATATTTTAATGTGCTATAAAAAAAATTAAGCTTTGGGGGGAGGAGAAAAGAAAAGACTAAACTTTATTTGTCCTTAATAAACTATATTTTTAAAATTAATTTTAACCTTATTATTGGTAAGAATTTAACTATAGAAAGTTATATTTTTTATTTTATTCAAATATTATAGTAGACTTGAGAATTAAGTTTTGATAAATAAAGTTAACTATAGGGTTAAGATATTTAGTATAAGTGTATAAGTCTATAGTTTACTATTTAAAGTATAGAAAAAGATTTTATTGAAATGTTAGGAATTTTAAAATTACATGTAAGAAGAAAGGATTGAAACTTTATGAATTAAAGTTAACACTAATATTGATCTATAAAGAAAGAAATGTAATGAGTTATAACTTTAGGAAGAGGATGGTGACGTTTAAAATCATTAAAGGCTATCTAGATATAATAATCCTCACATGAAAAGAAAAAAAAATATTGAAAAACAATCCATATATGATCCGAGAGCAGTATATGTTCTACAAGAAAGTGAGAATCGCATTCAATTATATGGATGAGAATGTAGTCCATGGGATTGAGTGCAAATAAATAAGGAAATATACTTTGTTGGGTGTAGACTTGGAGATTTTATGGGTGAGAGACTAAAATCCCCAATTCTGTCCAAGTGTTTGGAAACTAAAGTGAGAGTTAGCCCTCAGACGAGGGGGAAGTAAGAGCTCTGGAGTAAGAGCCAGTGTCCTCCCAACCTAACCACAGATTTAGGGATTAAACCTAGGATTAGCCAATGTTATTTATACACTCGGAAGAGTGTAAAGAATAAGAATACTCCTATTTAGCATAATACAATTTGCAAAAATCTAAATCTTTCATTAACCATAATCTCATTGTGAAGGGAAGGATACTTTCTCCAATTTGAGCCTTTTGTTACAAAAGAGTAAAGATTTATTTAGAATTGGTAATTTTAATTTAAAGTTTATAGAGTAGTTTGGTAACTTATTTCTATTAGCATCATTAAACACAATAACTTCTGCTTTTTCACTTTTATGCTTTATATAGTTTGAACATTGTGGTTTAGTGCTACTATCATAAAATAATACCTTCACTGTGGGATCGATAACAAGAACTCCACTAGACCCTGTATAACTTGAGCAAAATGTATACTTGCATTTGTATTCCATTGATTATAAAAAATATATATATTGAATATAAAAACACCGCATCAAATATCATCGTGAAAGCTCACATTTTCTTTCAAGGACACTTACTCTCTAAAATTTGACTAAGCTCATTTTACAAACATACAATCATAGGAAATATGAACATAACCTGCAACAATCTTGTAACACCTGCAATTGAATCTGAGTAGGATTTCCAGGAGAACTCACCAGAGATTATCGGCATATTTTTAAGTTGTGTTGTATTTTGAAAAGGGGTCACCTAACAGAAGTTGTCGGCGAATTTTTAATTTAATTTAAATAAATAATTTGAAAAGTAGTATTTAATTTTTGAAAATAATTTTAAATTTGAAAATTTTAAGATATGAAATCAAACTGATCTCACGTCCCGAATAGTTTATATAAACTAGCACCACATCACAAATCGTGTATCTATCCCGAAGAATAGACACACTGCTTGACGATGGGGCTCGATTAAATAAACTAGAAGATTTGTGACATCCGTTTGGTCTGCGCACCAATTTTATAAGCCGACAAATTCCACTCGCTTAATATGAAAGCATTAAACGGGGTTTATATTACTCGGGTTCTTTAAAATTCCCTATAAGGGCAAGCCCCTATAGTTAATTACATCTTAAGTGATGGGAATCACCTAAGAAAACTCTCGATAATAATCAATAATTCTGCTCTCAAGGATTTCAAAGTTTAAGTTTTCAAAGGATTGAAGTTTGGAATTTCAATAGGGAATGGATCAAATTTGGAACATTTTGTTTTGGGAATCCAAAGGAAGAAAGGTAGGAGAAATCACAGATTCGAAGCGAACTTCGGTAATTTCCCGACTATCCTATTATTTGGCTTGGATTTAGGAAAGTCCTAATGTTTGTTTAAATGTTTTGATCTTGTCAATTTTAATTAATTAGGACTTATATTTGTATGATAAAATCACACAAATAGCCTCGAAGATGTGAGGGTTTATGTCGTATAAGACGACTACCTCGGAATCCTAAGACCGGTTAGGGATTAATTTGCAATGCAAATGCCTAACGAAGAGTTGAGGATTTATGTTGCGCTAGGCAAACTACCTCGAAGTCCTATGGGTTTGTTATTTAATTCTAGGAAAGTTTTGCTGAAGTAGACTCAGGTTTTGCTGATGACGATGGCCGTGCTGCCCACCATGCTCCGAGCTCCTTGTTGTTGCAGAGGTTCAATTTTAGAAGTCATAAATCAGGAGATGAGAAAAGTGTTTTGGTTTAGAGAAGTCTTAATTTCCAAGTGTTTTTTATGTTTTAATTAAAACAAATCTTAAAGTTGATTATAACGACACCGGTTAAGATCCCACGGTTCCATCCTTCCGGCATCATTATTTTTATCGGATTCACTTAGTCCGGATGAATTTGCTAAACTCAACTGAATGAGTTCCACACTTTCATTTAGACCGTGGGAAATCCCGTTAGCAACACGTAGGTTACATCATCCGAGGTATTCCCGATCATCCAACGGGACGTTTTAATTTAATTTTAATTGTAGTTTTGTGTTCTGTTTGTGATTAAATTTTGAGTTGTTTTATATTTTGACATGTTGTGGCGGTGAATTTTATCTTGCAATGACTTTTAATTTAGTTTTTGTTTCAGTTTTAGGGGTTATCCTAAAGGTGTGAATTTTCATGCAACAGTTGTTTATCATGCAAGAAAAGTAAGTGCAATGCAGTTAAGTAAATTGCAATAATGTAAATTGCAAGAAAGTAAATTGCAATAAAATAAAAGCGTACCTGGAGGGCCTTCCCGTCATCCCAAGCTGCACTTAAAACACAATTAGAATACTTAAACAAGTTCTTAGGTAAAGCTAAGGGAAGGGTTATGGTTTTCTACCAAGTTCCTAATCCTATAGCTAGTCATCTCCTATGACGTCTAGGTTCTTTGTGTTTTGGTTTGAAGACGATTTTCTTCATCAAAGAACAATTAAGTTCAATTGTTCTTATAAATGTCCTATCATATTGAGGAAGTGCTTAAGAATAATCTTAAACATCTTTTCAATATTTCTAGGATTGTTTTAAGTCCAAATGAATTTAATTATATAAATGAATTAGTCAGTCTAGTGGATTCAAGTTTTGTTAACTTGCTTTCGATGAATCTAGGACATTTGAATGTCCTATAAATGAAGTAACATTTCATTTAATATTCTGTTTAGGAGTTATGATAACTAAAGCTTTTGAAAGTAAATTGGTGTTCAAATGGTTTGATTTAAGTTAATGGGTTTAAATTTGGAATAGTGTTCAAGTTGCTTTATATTTAATTTTTTTCTGTTTTAGGTGATGTTATTTAATTCAATTTAATTTAATTTAATTTAATTTAATTGAGTTTTAATTCTATTTAATTCAATTTAATTCAATTTAGTTTGATTTGATGTTACATTAAATTAATTTGATTTGATTTAATTTTAATTTAATTTGATTTAATTTAATTTAATTGAATTTAATTTTTAATTTAATTTAATTTAATTTGATTTGATTTGATTTAATTTAATTTGTTTATTTAATTTATTTTAATTTTATTTATTTAATTTAATTTAATTTAGTTTAAGTTATTTAATTTAATTTAATTTGTTTATTTAATTTAATTTAATTTTTAATTTAATTTAATTTAATTTAATTTAATTCAATTTAATTTACTTAATTTAATTTAATTTGTTTATTTAATTTAATTTAATTTTTAATTTAATTTAATTTAATTTAATTTAATTCAATTTAATTTACTTAATTTAATTTAATTTTTAATTTTATTTTATTTTATTTTTTTTTTAATTGAAATTTTTAAAAGAGTTTAATAATTTAATTTTAGTTTAATGATTAAGTCTTCTAATGTTTTGAATTTGAGTTATCATTTTAATTAAGAATTGAATATTAATGAGATGATTAATTTAGGGATTTTTTAAATTAAAGAATAAATCTATTCCTAATAATATCCCTATTTTAATAATTCCAATTTTATTATTCTTCCAAATTTAATCAATTATTTAATTAAAGTTTAATCATTTTAAATTGCTTAATGGGTTTCTACCCTTTAATTATTTAAATTTCAATCATCCAAATCAAATTAGGATAAAAAATTTTACTTATTAATTTTTTTTAAACCTAAAGTTTTAATTAAGGATTAAAATTTTAATTACCACTTTACCCTTTAAGCTTAATAATTTCATAACTCACTAAATTGAACTCAAATGAACTTGAAATTTTTATGTGACTTCACTCATATGTCAATAAAGACATGAGAGGAGAAAATGTGATTTTTTTGTATTTAATTTAGTTATATAATTATTTTTGGTAGAAAATAGAGATTTCAAAGGAAAATTTAATAACATGACCAAGGGAAAGTTTCTGTCCTTAAGAAAATTAGGGGACATTCCGAATGACCAGAGAACCACTTGGACTAATTTTGGTGATTTTTTGAATTATATTATTTTTATTATAATTATTTTAAGTTTTGGAGTTTTAAGTAATTTAAAAATAAAATAAATGTTGAAAAATGAATTTTATATTTTTCAAAAATCTCTCTGATATCAAGGAAATCAGAGAATCAAATTTTACAATTTTATGATTTTTCTATGATTTATTATAATTATTTTAGTGAAAATGCTAGAAAATACATTTTTTTAATTTTAAAATTACCCTAGAGCTTTAAAATTTAATATCTCACTAAATAGACCAAAGAAAAATATGGGGCTTGTTCCTAAGTGATTAAAATTCAAAATGTGACATTTTGGTGAATTTTATTATTTTTGTGATTTTTATTATTTTTTAATTATTAAAATATTAAAATAATATTAAAAAATCAACTTTTTAAAAAAATTGAAATTTTAATTTTCTTAGATTCCCCTAATATCAGAGAGGCTCCAAAACCAATTTGGTGAATTTTTGAAAGCTATTTTGAAAGTTATGAATTTTTAAAGTTTAAAATAACTAAGTGGCTTAATAAACCCAATTAGTGGGGCTAACCAAGTCCAATTGACCTCAAATTTTTATGGTGGGTTCCTCTGATCCTAAAGGTCAGTGGAGAATTGATTTGAAGTCAATTTAATGTATGGTTACCTCTAATTAATTAGAGATCCATTTTGAGTGTTTAAGCCAATTAGGGTTGTTTTAAATGAACTAACTCAAAACCTATTTTTCCTAGGGTTCTCTAGTCATAAGGAACATCATCAAATTTTCCTAGAATTTATTTCACAACATGCTATTTATTGGAATTAAAATACTCAAAATAGTAACATAAATTTGAAAAATCAATAACTCTTCATAGGGATAGCCTCTGACTTTGGAAAATTCAGGGAATGTCCCCAAATTCAGAGGCTTCAAAAGCCCTATGGTCTCATGCCATGGTGAATTGTATACATGCATGGAGAATTAAAAGTATGCAGAGAGTAAATAAATTATAAAAAATAAAATACTTGATGAAATTGAATGATTTCTTTTCCACATTATTCTCCTCCGTTCACTCGAGCAAGAGGGTATTTTTATTTTATTTTTCTGATTTTTCTACACAAAGTTATGAATTTTTGAAGTTTAGGGAATTAAATAAATCAAAAAATACCCTAATTTTCTATTTATCCACGCGGCGCCGCGTCAACCTCGGCAGCTCCGAAACGCCGCGTGGTGCGCTCTCATTCGACCCCGCCATCTGACTCAGTGCTCCCGGGCCCCGCTGTATCGTTCCGTCTTCTGATCCGACGCGATCCTGGCCGTCCGTCCACGCGTGTATTAAATGAACGGCATCCGTTCATCGTCCCAAAGTGTTCTCATCCGAGAGCCGTCCACACTAAATCCCTAATATCTCACTCGATACTCAATGGATTTTCATGTTCTTATGCTCTATGGATTCATCTTGAAGAGTCGAACACATCTATACGGCTATCATGCATTGAAATTAAAGCATTTGAAATGGAGAATCTCTAGAAGCTCGGGATGAAGAATTAGCTCATACCTTTGCTCGTAGAAGTGTGGCTTCAATCCGAGAGTTGTTGCACCTTCGATCGGATCCTAAGCAAGCTCCAGATGAAGTCTCCTGGTCTGGTGAATTGTCTAGGTTGGATTTCGACCACAGCCGATCACAAAGCTTGGAGGCTGGAGCAACTGGGAGGCCTGGAGATGGGGCTTTTGTCTGGTGGACACCTTCCCCTGGTCTGGTGAAGGTGTTGAACCAATCAATTGGGGATTGGCTCACCGTGGAGAAGTGTCCTGGTTTTCGGTGGAATTTCGCCGAGAAATCGGGTTTTGTCGATGGAGATTAGGGCAAATCGACACCTGGGATCAACCGCTCTAAGGGTGGAGAAGATTTGGAACAATTTTGGCAGAGTTTCGGCAAGGTTTGTGCAACTCTCCTCTCATGGCCGCGAGGGGGTCGGGTTTAAATAGAGGTGGCCGGAGAGCCTCGCGGGATGGCCAAGGGTCGGGATCGCCTGCTCTGGTCATGGGAAGAACGAGCCATGGTGGCCACTGGGCATGGGGCGCCTCAGCAAGGTGGAATTCCAAAGTCTCGCTCCTCCCGAGGTCTCGGCCATGGTGTTTTCCGGCGATCCAGGCGGCTGGCTCGCAGTGCATGGGTCACCCTCGTGGTCCGGGAGTCCGGGGCTCGAAGTTGGTGAAGTCAATCGGAGTTTGACATGTGTAAAGGCTTTGAATTAAAATGGAATTGGGAAGGGGTCATTTTGGCTTCAATTTGGTCAACCCATTTGTTTGGGCTGGGTTCACCTCCCCATGGCTGGTCTTGGGTCGAGAAGATCGGCTTAGGCTAGCCGGTCAAGAGGTGGTGATGTCCTTATCCAAGAATATTTGGATTAAATCTTGGTTAAGGGGAAACATGCTTAAGGCTAATGACTTTTAGGAGATGGTTAAAGGACCTCCTCCTTTTGCCATTTAAGGAGGGTTGACCATTTAGAAATCCTCATGGCTTGCCAATGGCTTACATGTGGCTTCATGGCTCCATGTGGCTTGGGAAAAGATTGGGTCAATTTCATAAAAAGGGATTTAAGGAAATTTTGATATTTTGATGGGAATTTGTATGGGGCTTGATTTGGAATTGTTTAATTGATGACTTTGAAACTTAGGGGCAATTTTGATTAAATGGATGATGAGGGGAAGTGCCATGTGGGCTTTAGATGAATTTGGGCTTTTGAACTTGAAGGAAGTGGCTTTTAGGAAAGTTTAAGGGGAATGGGCTTTTTGATTTTAGGATGGGCATTTGGGTGAAGATTTTGTGAAGGACCTTGTCAAATAAGTGTTATAATTGGTTTAGGGATGTTCTATGAAGGGTTTGGAGTCAATTTGGTGTGATTTGGAGTTGAATTGGTTTGAATTTTGGTTTATTTGGTAAGTGGGCCAATGTAGGTCAAATTGGGCTAACTTGGGCCAATGTTGGGCTAGGGTTGAAATTGATGTAAATTTAATGTTGAGAAATATTTATGGGAGTGTTTCAAAGAGGTTTTGACTTTGGTTGGGCTTTGATTTTGGGCTTGGGCTCATTTGGGTTAGGTTTGGGTTTAGGACAAAAATGGGCCTTTTAGCTTTGGGTTGAATTTGAGTGGGGTTTGGGTCTAAATTTTGGGCAAATCATGTTAGTGTTTTGTTTGTGGGGATGTTAAGGAAGATTTAGAAAAGATTTGGGGTTAATTGGAGTTGAATTGGGTGAGTTTGGGTTAAGTTTGGGTCATGGGTCCAAATCGGGCTTTAAGGCCAAAAGTGAAATCGATCCAAATGTCAATCAAATTGGACTTGGGTTTGGTCTAGATTGGTATTGGGAATGTTGAATTGAAGTTTGGAATTGAATTGGACCAGAATTTGGGTCAATTGGGTAGGTTTGGTTTGACATTGGGTTCACTTTGGGTTAAAATGGGTCAAATTGGGGTTTTTGACAAAAGTAGGGTAAATTGACAAAATTGGCTCCTGGTGTAGTTGGACAAAATGAAATTAGGAATATTTGGAATTTTCTGGAATTTTCTGGGAATTTTCTGAATTTTTGGATTTTTGGGTCAAGGGGGGTATTTTGGGTATTTGGAGGGTATTGGGTGGTATTTTAGGAATTTTTGGTATTTTTGGGTATGGATGATCAATTTGAGTGGTATGGAAATGATTAAGATCAATTTTGAGGAATTTTGGGTGATTTAGGAAATTTTGAAAAATTTGGCTAATTTCAAGGGTTTTGGGTAGGCTAGGCGGGTGTAGGGTCCCGGGGGTCAAAAATTGAAAATTTTGAAAAAATGAAGATTAATCAAATTTAAGTGACATGGAATCGTTTAGGTTGAGCCATGAAGCCATATCAAGCCCACATGAGCCATGAAGGGACCCATTTGAGGCATTCACTATGTTGTTCCTAACCCTCTTAGCCAAGGGCTTAGAGGTTAAGGACCATCCATGTGAATCACCTACATGAGTCGGGAGGTCAAGTTAGGTATGGGTGTGTGAAAGTGTAGTGTATAAGTGTAGTGTGTGTGTAAGTCAGCCCCTTCACTGGACCTGTGCCACCCAGTAGGCGGCCCTAAGGCCAAAGAGTCCCATAGGAACTCATCCTTAAACTTCCACATTCGATTTCAACCCTCTAGGTGATTAGGGGTCTATAGTCAAGTTTGTGGAGTTTGCAGGGAGTTAAGAAGTGATTTGAATTTCTAAAAGGTGGGTCCCAATTCTAGTCCTCTAAGATAGTCAAAGGAAAAGCCTAAGGCTAGATCCTAAGTACTAAAGAGAAGAAGAGAAGACCTCATCAAAAATGAGGTCAACAGAGATAGTGCCACAACCAAAGATTAAATCCATAGTGGTGAAGTGTACACTCACCAGGACTTAATGAAAGAATAAGAATCGAACAACAAAAAGAAAACACACCAGAATTACAAAAGAAGTAGAACCAAAAAAAAAGACCATTGTTAAAAAGCATGTGTTTTTTATAGTAAATTAAAATACATTCCACCTTCTTTCTTTCCTTAGAGACTTGAAACACCTTTAGCTGATGATCCTCTCACTTGACATAAGAAGGAGAGAACATAGATCCATGAGTTATACGAATAGATTAGAGGAAAGCACATCAATGTCGTGGAAGGACTATAACTCTTCGTTGGATTCTTTTTAGATATGGAGCAGCAGAAGATTTTTCAAAAGATTTGTAGTATCCAAGATAGAGTTCATAAAGAGGAACTTAAAAGGTGCACCTATAGCAAGCCTACTAGATGGATGAAAGAAAAAAGAAAAGGCAACCTTTCAATATGGACCATATATGAGATAGTGAAGGGAACTTGATCCTCGATAAATATATGTGCGCCAAAAACTTGACTTCACACCAAATATATATATGTGTTGATGATTTAGATATGAAAATTATGATTTTATAATATGGGATACTACTCAAGTATACGTATCGTTTATCAAGTAATATAGGACTTTCTGATTAAGCCTCGAGATATCGAACCCACAGGGAAAATTTAAAAATCTTTAAAGGAATCAGAAAATTATCTTTTTACTTTTTTTATGGCTTTTGAAAGTATGTCTTGATTTTGAAAAGTTTTGAAAGTTGATTTATCTTTTGAAATTTCCTTAATAAATTGTTAAGCAAGAAATTAAAATTATAATAACTAATAACACTGTATGAAAAACACTATTAACTAGAATATCTTTTTCTTTACTTTTATGAAGTAGTAATTATTAAAGTATTGCTGTGGAAGTATTTAAATTTGTTATGAAAGATAGAAGCAAATGTGTTCTTTACCCTTACTTGGTTCTATAAAGAACATAGGTTAATTTGAAATTTTTATCATTTTGAACATTTTTAGGCAGGGAAGATACCAGTCTCTCACTCTAGAGTTCCCTCGATTCCCATCAACTGGGGGCTAACTTCTCATAACAAAACTCAAAACTTCAAACCAAATTAGGGGTTTTAGCCGTCACTCTAAAATCCTCTAATTTTACTCCCTTCCATAAAAATATCTTCTAATATTACATTCAATTATATGTACTACTATTCTCACCCATATAATTGCATGTGATTCTTACAAACTTTTATGGGACAATACCGCATTGGATCTTACATAATCTCAAGAAATTCTACAACTTAACAGGACAAATAAAGAAGTGAACAAAGTTTTCATAATCAATCTTCACAACTTCTTCCAATTTTAAACACTGATACTTTCCACAATAATTCTCCATAAATTAATTACTTCTCCATTTAAGAAAGAAAAAGAAAAAGTAAACTACTCAAAATGCATTTAGAAAATATAATAACACATTGATTTGAAATTAAAAACCATAATAAAAACAACAAACAAAAACAAGTATTAATTAAAAAAAATTAAATATAAGAACAAAAGTAAACAGTTATCTGAAAATTCTATCTACAAGACTCAGGAAGTTCCTCTGAAACTTTAACTCTTCACTAAACTACTCCTCAGAGCAGATCTCTCAACTCCGATGACTCAGAATAAACTTCAGACTTCAATAGAAACTAAACTAAAAGAAAGAAATGAAGTGGGAAGAAGAAGACTTCATTCTGACCATTTTCCCCTTTCTACTCTCTACTCCTACTCTTAATAAAAGCTCTTGCAAAATAAAAGTAAAATACTATAAAATACGAGGAGCTCCAGTCACAATAGAGTTAGAGCCTTCAGACTCTGAAGCTAATCCGGAAGAGCCTGTCATTCCGATTCAGGAAGAAACACCAGCAAGCTCAACACTAGATTCAGAAGAAATTACAGAAGTCAACTTAAGAAGCGGAAGAGTTTTACCTCCGAGAATAGGTCCAAAGGACAAAGGAAAGCAGGTGGTTGTTCAAGAAGAACCAACCCCAGCAGAAGAAATACCCATTTGAGAAGAAGCCGAGACACATGGAAATAAAGTGGACTACAACGTGCTAGCCCATCTTAGGAAACTACCGGCCAACCGAGCATTCTACGACGCTCTCATCTTATCAAAGGAGATGAGAGAAGCTCGATCAAGGCCTTACTTGATCCGGAAATTTGCTTAGCTCAAATGGCCGGAGATTCCTTAGATGAGGTTTGCTCGTTAAAGGAACAACTGAGGCGTTACCTTCACGGACAATGACCTACTACTTGGGACAGCGAGATCACAACCGACCGTTGTACATTTCAATTACAATTGGGAAGTTTACGCTCTCCAGAGTATTGGTGGATCCAGGAGCATCAATCAATATAATGAGTCTTCGAACACTAGCATATTTGGAAATTGATGCTCGTGAGCTCGAGGCCGACAAAATGTTATTAAGAGGATTCAACCAGAAAGGAGAAAGAGCCCTCGGGTCAATAACGCTACTAATGAAGACCGGTGACTTAGCAAAGACAACCGTAAAATTTCACATAATTAATTCAGAAACGTCGTTCAACGCTCTATTGGGCCGACCATGGATACATGAAAATAGGATGGTACCATCATCTCTACATCGGTGCATCAAATACTACGATGGAGGGGAACGAGTGCATCAAAGGTGACTTACAACCATTCTCCGTACATGAGATTGGAATCCATGAAGACGCGACTTTATTATGCACCATCGAAGAAAACAATCTTCTCCAGAGATACCATAACGAATGAAGCAAAGAAAGTTCGGGACAATGAAGAACCTGAAGTTCTAGTCCAACAGTCACTCACCACTCCCTTACGGCGAGATGGTGAAAGTTTCTCCAACAACTCGCATCCGAGGTCGAGGCCGGGGACGAGGCCGTGGTAGAGACATTAGGACAGTTGGACAGAGGAAACCAACCATCAATGTTGATTGGGAAGATAGTTCTGAAGAAGAAAAAGAAATCAAGCAAGAAGCAACAACAATAAGTCGGAAGAAGCCGCAATTCAAGATCTCCCTCGAAGATGAAAAGAATGAAGAATACAAATCAATGTACGAGAAGATTAACCACTACGTACATACTATGACCCTAACCCCGATCCATTCTAACAAGATCGAGGGTATGGTGGTCAAAGAGGTACGTAGCGGCGGTGCAAAGCCAATCAAATTCTACCATGGTGCTTCTTCCTCCAAAACTGAAAATAATGTACAATTTGAAGAAGTCACTTCATCAGAATTAATGGAATTACCTTTTGAGTAGTACTCTCCCTGTGTTCAAAATTTAATTCAACGTGGTTTCTTACCTCGACAATGGACAAAAGGTCAATCACAGCATTTTGAAAAGTTATGGAATAACTCCGGTCGTCCACCCAATTCAAAGTATGGACTCGGATTTGGCACAGTAGGATCAGTTGACGATACTGAATTTTGCTTGGTTGTCACTTGCGAATCTAATGAAAACTGCATGGAAACTACAGACGAACTCGAAGATTTATAAATTGGAGACGCTCCACCGAATTTGAAGAAGAGATTAAATCTACAATAGATGAACTAACGGAAGTTAACTTAGGTACTAGTAGAAGAGCCTAGACCTACCTTTGTTAGCTCCTTACTCAATAAAGAAGACTCCGAAGAAATAATCAAGTTATTAATGGAATTTAAAGACTCGTTTTGCTTGGAACTACGATGAAATGCCGTGATTAGCTCCGGAGGTCGCAGTCCATAAGCTAGGAGTGGATCCTACTTCGTCCCGGTCGGATAAGGTCCCGTAAGAATGCGTCTAGAAATCGAACAACAAGTCATAGCCGAAGTTAAAAAGCTAATAGACGCCAAATTTGTCCGTGAAGAACAATACCCGACTTGGTTAGCCAATGTGGTGCCGATCGAAAGAAGAATGGTCGGATCGAATTTGTGTGGACTTCGCAGATTTAAACAAGGCATGTCCAAAGGATGAATTCCTCTACCGATCCCGGAACTAATGATCGACATTGCTTCGACACATGAGATATTTTCATTCATGGATGGATCTTCGGGATACAACCGGATAAAAATGGCTCCGGAAGATGAAAAGCTTACGGCATTCGAACGCCGATCGGAGTATTTTGCTACACGAGTGATGCCATTTGGACCGAAGAACGCAGGAGCAACATACCGTAAAGCGATGACAAGAATTTTTGATGACCTCATCCACAATCAAGTCGAATGCTACGTGGACGATGTGGTCATCAAAAGCAAAGTAAAGGAAAACCACCGGTATGATTTGAGAATTGTTTTCGAACGATTAAGACAATTTAACCTTAAGATGAATCACTTAAAATGCGCCTTCGGCGTCACCTCCGGGAAATTCTTAGGATTCGTTGTCCGACATCGTGGGATTGAAATCGACCCAGAAAAGATTAAAGCTATCTTAGAAATGCCGCCTCCCAAAACCTTAAAACAACTACAATCTTTTCAAGGGAAGTTGGCATATCTTCGACGCTTTATCTCAAACTTGTCAGGTAGGTGTCACCTTTATCGGCACTAGTTAAAAAGGACGCCAAATTTATTTGGGAAGAGAAATGCCAGAAGGCCTTCGAGGACATTAAACAATATTTAATGACACCTCCCGTCTTAGCGGCCCCGAGTCTCGGGTAGACCATCGATACTTTACACCGCGGCTTTAGACGACTCTCTCGGAGCCTCGTTAGCCTGTGTCGATGATGAGGGTAAAGAAAACGCTCTTTACTACTTAAGCCGTCGTTTACTTCCGACGGAAGTAAGGTATCCCGCAATTGAAAAGCATTGTTTGGACTCGATCTTCGCCGCTCAAAAGCTCGTGCACTACATGCTTTCTCACAAGGTCAACCTTATATCGAAGTTTAATCCATTGTAATACTTGATGACCCGTCCAACTCTTTCAGATAGGTTGGTTAATGATATTATTGCAGTTCAATATAACATTTCTTCCCCTTCGTGTCGTAAAGGGACAATTCTTAGCGGACTTTCTCGCAAGCACACCCTTTGCCTGGCAGAATCTCCCTCAACGACGATTTGCCGGATGACCAAATAATGAGCCTAGAAGACCCCGATGATCGACATTGGGAATTATATTTCGACGGAGCATCTTCAGCACACAAAGATGAAGAATCGCAAGTGATAGTGCCAGGTAAGGCAGGAATCGGGCTAATCTTTATAACACCGGAACGGGGGATGTTAAGATACTCCTACCACTTAACAGAACCATGTACAAACAACGAAGCAGAATACGAAGCCCTCATAACCGGACTGGAATTAACTATTCAAATGGGGATAACAGACATCAACATCTACGGGGATTCGCGATTAATCATTCAACGGATCGCCGGACAAGTATGGAATTTTAAAGCCAAGACTCGAGCAATACTTCCAAGTATGCCATACGGTTGTTGGAACAAATTCCAAATGTGACGATCTACAAAATTCCCGTAAAAGAAAATGCTTTAAGCAGATGCTTTAGCCCGTCTCGCAAAAGAATTTGCATGTTTGCAAGATGAATCGGTGGAAGTGTCGGTTCACGGACGTCGGGTCCTATCACGGCTCGACATGGACACAATACACAAATCGAAAAAGAAAAAGAATCGGCTTGCAACGAAGTGATGTAAAACACAGAAGATTGGCGATGACCATTAATGGACAACCCGCAAACGAGAAAACTACCAGACGATAGGTCGTTGGCCCATCGCATCAAGAAAAGAACTCGTCCTACGCATTAATAAATAATACGTTATACGTAAGGTCTTTCGATCAAATGTGGCTAAGGTGCCTAAGCGGGTCCGAGGCCCGTGAAATTGTTAAAGAGGTGCATTCGGGACTCGTGGCGCTCACCGGTCGGGTCCGAAGATGAAAATGAAAATTAAAAGACTAGGGTATTATTGGCCCTCGATGATGACCGACTGCATGAAAATCGCCAAGAGCTGTCACCAATGCCAAGTGCACGGAGTGGTTCTATACCAACCTCCAAATGTGCTACATTCGACAATTGCGTCGTGGCCATTTGAATGTTGGGGCACATATATAGTGGGTCCGATAGAACCACCATCTTCGAAAGGACATCGCTTCATTCTTGCGGTTACAGATTACTTTTCCAAGTGGGCAGAGGCAGTTCCACTTAGAGAACTGAAAGCACACCACGTGCTACGGTTTTCAAGAACCAAGTTGTCTACCATTTCGGAGTGCCGCGCAGGATTATCTCGGTTCAGAAGCACGCAAATCAATAATTTTGTCAGGAGACACGGAATCGACTGGCGATACTCAACAATTTACTACCCAAGAGCAAACGGCCTCGCTGAGGCTTTTAATAAAACTCTCGTTCAAATTTTAAAAAAAACTTTGGACGATAATAAGAGAAATTGGCACGAGAAGTTGTTAGAAGCCTTATGAGCCTACCGGAGAACCTTCAGAACTCCTACTCAAGCTACACCTTACGCTCTGGTGTATGGGTCTGAGGCAGTGTTACCTTTAGAGGTTCAGCATCCTTCACTCAGAATTGCAGTTGAAAACAAGATCACGACAGAAGAGAATGCCAAATTACGGCTAGAAGAATTAGAAAGCATGGAAGGGAAAAGACTTGCAGCGCAACAAAATTTAGAACTATACCAAGCTAAGATGGTTCAAGCCCATGACAAACTGGTCCGCCCAAGGACCTTCAAAGTTGGTGGCTTAGTTCTCGTTCTCAAGAGACCTATTCTTGCACACCGCTAGATAGGAGGAAAATTTGAACCCACTTGGGAAGGACCATTTGTGGTTGAAGCAGTATACTCAGGAGGTTCCTACCAGCTAGTGAATTGCCAGGGAGAACGACATATGCTTCCGATCAACGGACGATACTTGAAAAAGTATTACGCTACCTGATGTTTCGAAGGAATGGATTCTTCATCCCTAAGAAACACGGGCGAAGTAATTACTTATGATTGGGTCCGAACCCAAAAAAATAATAAAATGTGCTAAGATAAATAAAATCATAATAATAAAGTTTTCCTTATTTTCTTTTCCAAATCAAAATCTCTTCCCTGATCTTATCCCACTTCATTCCTGTTAAATTTAAAAATACAAGAAGTAATAAAAAAAAATGTCTTTTATAAACATTTTCTTAATGTTCTTGTTCTTAGTACAGCCCCTGATCCTTTTCCTTGTCTTTTTGCAGGGAAATGTCAAACGGGCGGTTGGTCCTGAACTTTAGAAATGGCGTAAGCCTTGCACTCGATGAAAAGAGGGTGAAAGATGGAGCGATAATCGAGATTGACTCGGATTTCGGACCAGCAGGCCTACAGTACGAGGAAAGTGACCGGGTCCCGGTTGACCGAGAAGAACTGCCCGGCGACAGAGATAAAAGTGGGTGGCCCAAGCCACCAATCCAACGACGAAGAAAAGAAAGACAAATACTGAAGAAGACAAGAAAATGAAGTCTATAGTCGCTACAGCAGAGGGCAGGCTTGTCAGCGCCGCGCCCACAGAGATTCAAGAAGTTCAAAGAGCTACTCTCACAGCAACGCAACGAAGAAATAAGAATCACCGTATCCGTAAGATGTTAACAAAACTAGCTGCGGACCAGCACGACGAGACAGTTGCTACTGCTAGTACGTACACTTCAAGGACACCGGTACACCAGGAACCTGAAGAAAGGAGGCTAGCTCCTAGGATAACAGAAAGGACCAGGGAAATCTCACAAAGACCAGAAGAAAGAAGGCTACCACGCCACCGGATAGAACCACCGTAATGCATGACCTTGTTGCGAAGCAACCCCGGGGATGTCCCGACGGACATCATCCCGAGGAGCCGAGGTATGCAGGAGAACGTGAAGGGATTAAACCGTATATCCCACAATATGTCACTAGGCCTCGCCATCTGCAGATCATTCCGGAATACGAGCTGGAGAGAATGCAGAATGTTGAAAAGAAGACCTTTGAATACTTCGAGAGAATTAGAGGCAGAAGGATCAATATACTAGAGGGCCTCGAGCTACATACAGACGTATTCTCAGAGTATGAACAACAGCAAATCGTGGATTGCATCCGGGATTTGAAAAGAATGGGCCGAGTGGGCCGCCTAAGGGAAAACACATACTCAGAACCCCGGAGATGGATGCCATGGAAGGGAAGAATTACATTACAATGTCGATGCTGTTACAACTTTGCGGAGGAGAGGAAGGGAAACCCACCGGGAATACTCTGTCATGGCCAAGTGGATCCGATGCCATTAGTCATCAAGAGAATGGTAAAGAGATTGATAACATGGAGGGTACTGCCGCAGATTGCATACCCAATAGCTGCATTATTAACATCTACAAGCGGGGTGACTGCATACCCCCACACATAGATCACCACGACATTATCGGACCTTTACGCACGGTCTCTTTCCCGAACGAGTGTAACATCATGTTCGGATCCGACCTCCGGATAGCGAGGCCCGGGTGAGTTCCGAGGGCCGGTGAAGATACCATTACCGGTAGGTTCCGTCATGATGCGAAGGGCAACGGAGCGGATATCGCTAAGCATTGCATACCGGGAGTACCGGTGAAGCGGATCTCGGTTACTTTCGGAAGGATGGACGACGGGAAGACACCTTACCATTTCCGGCCGGACCGGAGCTAGAGAGCCTCCGGCCTTACGAGTTGTGAGTTACATGGAAAATATCACACCTCCAATGTACATTTATACGGCATCCTTGCCAAGGATGGCTTGGAAGGTGATGTTATTGACCATGTACCCCACTATTCAGACATGGATCTTTGACAGATGCTTCTTTGGATGGATCGACGAAGATCATACATAGTCCGTTTTGAGTTTACATGGATTGTATGAAATATATGCCAGATCAAGTTGTATGATGTATCTTCGACATGATTGGAATGAAAGTGACCATGTCACATTTTTTGGCCTTCACCTCTTTTGTGCAAATTGATTAGGAAACGCCATTAAAGTTAAATGAACTTCGAACAAAGAACGAGAGAAGAAATAAAAAAAGAGAATAAAAGAAAACTTTCCTTTTAAAAAAAATCTAAAAATGTCGAACACCAAATCCACATGAACACCAAATAAACAACAAAAAACGGGATAGTTAAAGGACAAACAAAACAAATTTAAAGCTCAAATTGAATTCCAGTTTAAACCCATCTTCTCAAACCCTCCAATCCTTCTTCAAATCAAGATCTATTCTAGACCTC
This sequence comes from Papilionanthe hookeriana x Papilionanthe teres, assembly GCA_022702705.1. NCBI lineage: Eukaryota > Viridiplantae > Streptophyta > Magnoliopsida > Asparagales > Orchidaceae > Papilionanthe > Papilionanthe hookeriana x Papilionanthe teres. The sequence goes on along the minus strand of CM040424.1, from coordinate 147,085,794 downwards.
CCTTGAAACCCCCTCTCGGGATGATTTCAGAATCAAGAAGAATTTTCAATTTGATCCGGATGGCATGGGTTTGTACCCTTCGCCAAGTAATCGGACTTTGACTGATTCCCATGGGATATGAAACACTTTCATATCTCATTTCGATCTCCCGCTAAATCCAAATCTCCACGGTAAATTTCAATTCAAAATTTCCGAGACTCGGTACCTAAATTCCGAGTTCTCATTCCGAGATCGATACCTAAATTTCGATTCTCATCCGAATTGATACCTAAATTTCAATTCAAAATTTCGAGACTAGTACCTAAATTCTAGTTCTCACTCCGAGATTGATACCTAAATTTCGATTCTCATCCGAATTGATACCTAAATTTCAATTCAAAATTTCCGAGATCGGTACCTAAATTCCAGTTCTCTCGATATCCTAAATTTCGATTCTCATCCGAATTGATACCTAAATTTCAATTCAAAATTTCCGAGATTGGTACCTAAATTCCAGTTCTCATTCCGAGATCGATACTTAAATTTCGATTCTCATCCGAATTGATACCTAAATTTCAATTCAAAATTTTCGAGACTGGTACCTAAATTCCAGTTCTCATTCCGAGATCGATACCTAAATTTCGATTCTCATCCGAATTGATAACTAAATTTCAATTCAAAATTTCCGAGACTGGTACCTAAATTCCAGTTCTCATTCCGAGATCGATACCTAAATTTCGATTCTCTTTCGAATTGATACCTAAATTTCAATTCAAATTTTCCGAGACTGGTACCTAAATTCCATTTCTCATTCCGAGATCGATACCTAAATTTCGATTCTCATCCGAATTGATACCTAAATTTCAATTCAAAATTTTCGAGGCTGGTACCTAAATTCCAGTCCTCTTCCTTCGAGGTCGGTACCTAAATTCCGGCTCTCATTCGAGATCGATACCTAAATTTCGATTCTCTTTCGAATTGATACCTAAATTTCAATTCAAAATTTCCGAGACTGGTACCTAAATTCCAGTTCTCACTCCGAGATCGATACCTAAATTTTGATTCTCATCCAAATTGATACCTAAATTTCAATTCAAAATTTCCGAGGCTGGTACCTAAATTCCAGTCCTCTTCCTTCGAGGTCGGTACCTAAATTCCGACTCTCTTTCGAGATCGATACTTAAATTTCGATTCTCTCCCAGGATTGATACTTAAATTTCAATTCCAGCTTCATTTAAACTTTCGAGATCAGTACCTAAATTCTGATTCGCATCCTTTTCAATCGACACTTAAACTCTGATTCTCACTCCGAGGCCGGTACCTAAATTCCAGTTTTCTTTGCAATCCAGAGATTGGAACCTAGGTTTCAATTCTCGTTTCAAATCTAAATTTTCTCAAATTAATTTTAAATCAAACTTCAATCTAAAATAAAAAAAATCAAAATCTAAAGTTACACATCCAAACTTAAATTGAAACAAAATGAAATCTAAATCGAAATTCCCCCAGATCATGTGATTTGGAATTCACCTCCTTTTCCTTTCCCCAGCGAGAGTTCAGGGATCTCCAGTTTCAGAGATATACTTGACACTCCCCAGCGGAAACTTTTCTACTTCGTCCTAAGTTTGTCACTTGGACATCTGTGTTGGTTTTGCTGATCGCTTCGGTCAACACCAATACGCGCGGTGTGCTCCGTCAGCTCACCACACCTATTGAGGTCCATTTGTTGACCTCATTTTTGATGAGGTCTTCTCTTCTTCTTTTTAGTACTTAGGATCTAGCCTTAGGCTTTTCCTTTGACTATCTTAGAGGACTAGAATTGGGATCCACCATCTAGAGTTTCAAACCACTTCTTAACTCCCTGTAAACTTGACTGTAGACCCCTAATCACCTAGAGGGTTGAAATCAAATGTGAAAGTTTAAAGGATGAGTTCCTATAGGACTCTTTGGCCTTAGGACCGCCACAGGTGGCACGGTGCAGTGAAGGGGCTGACTTACACACACACTACACTCAAACACTACACTTTCACACACCTCCTAAAACCACACCCATACCTAACTTGACCTCCTGACTCATGTAGGTGATTCACATGGATGGTCCTTAACCCCTAAACCCTTGACTAAAAGGGTTAGGAACAACATAGTGAATGCCTCAAATGAGTCCCTTCATGGCTCATGTGGGCTTGATGTGGCTTCATGGCTCAACCAAAATGATTTCATTCCACTCAAATTTAGCCAATCTTCAATTTTTCAAATTTTCAATTTTTGACCCCCGGGACCCTACACCCTGCCTAACCTACCCAAAGCCCTTGAAATAACCCAAATTTTTCAAAATTTCCAAATCACCCAAAATTCCCCAAAATCATTCATAAACATTTCCACATCACTCAAATTGATCATCCATACCCAAAAATACCAAAAATTCCAAAAATACCTCCTAATACCCTCCAAATACCCAAAATACCACTCTAGACCCAAAATTTCAAAAATTCCGAAAAATCCCAGAAAATTCCAGAAAATTCCAAATATTCCCAATTTTATTTTGTTCAACTACATCATAGCCCAATTTTGTCAATTTACCCTACTTTTGTCAAAACCCCTAATTTGACCCATTTTAACCCTGAGTGAACCCAATGTCAAACCAAACCTACCCAATTGACCCAAATTCTGGTCCAATTCAATTCTAAACTTCAATTCAACATTTCCAACACCAATCTAGACCAAATCCAAGTCCAATTTTATTGACATTTGGATCCAATTTCACTTTTGGCCTTAAAGCCCGATTTGGACCCATGACCCGAACCTAACCCAAACTCACCCAATTCAACTCCAATTAACCCCAAATCTTTTCTAAATCTTCCTTAGCATCCCCACAAACAAAACACTAACATGATTTGCCCAAAATTTAGACCAAAACCCCACTCAAATTCAACCCAAAGCTAAAAGGCCCAATTTTGGCCTAAACCCAAACCTAACCCAAATGAGCCCAAACCCCAAAATCAAAGCCCAACCAATGTCAAAACCTCTTTGAAACACTCCCATAAACATTTATCAACATTAATTTTACATCAATTTCAACCCTAGCCCAACATTGGCTCAACTTGGCCCACTTTGACCTATATTGGCCCATTCACCAAAAGAGCCCAAATTCAACTCAATTCAAACCCAAATCACCCCCAATTTGCTTCAAGTCACTCATGACACATCCATGAGCTAAACCCAATAATTATTTGGCCCAACCTCTTTACAAAATTCCCATCCATAAATTCATTTTTAAACTTAAAGGCCCATTCCTTAAACCATTTTAAAAGCCCATCTTTTACCACATCCAAAGGCCCAAAATTGGTCCCAAAGCCCATATGACATTTCCCCTCATCATACTTTCAATTAAAATCATCCCTAAGTCCTAAACCAATGATCAAAAAATTCTAAATGAAGCTTCATCCAAATTTCCACCAAATTATCCAAAATCCTTAAAATCCATTTTTAAGAAATTGACCAAACTTTTTCCAAGCCAAAGGTGAGCCATGAAGCCATGCATGAGCCACATGTGAGCCATGAGAGCCTTGGACACTCCACCATGCCATATTGGGTAAGAAGAGGGAGGGCTTTCCTTAATCCCTAAAGCTCATTAGCCTTAATCATGATTCACACTAAACTTAAATTTAATCCAAATATATTTGGATGGAGACTTCTCCATGCCAAACCAGCTGATCCCTTTGATCCCCCACAGCATCCAAAGCCACCTTGAGGGGTGCACCAAGCCCAAATGGGTGGACTGACCCATTTAGACTCAAAACTAGCCATGCCCCATTCTACTTTGGATCAAAGCCTTTACACATGACAATTGCCGATTGCTTGCACCAAGTCCCAGCCACGACCCACCCGACCTTGAGGGTGACCCATGCACGGCCGGCCGGCCACCAGGTCGTCGGAAAACACAATGGCAGAGAGCTCACATGTGAGCCAATTTTGGAATTCTCCCTTGCTGAGTTGCCCCATCCCCAATGGCCATTGTAGATGTTCTTCTCTTGCCAAGAGCAGCTGATCCCAAGCCCTAACTCTCCCTGGGAGGCCCTCCACCCTCTCCTATTTAAACACCACCCCTTCTCGGCCATGAAAGGTGCTGAAACAAATCTTAAGGAAACTCTGCCAAAATTGTTCTAGACTACTCCCCATACATAGAGCATTTGATCCTCACTGAAATCCCCATGCCATTTCCTCTCTGTGAGCTCAATTTCAGAGTTGAAATCCAAGCCCAAAACCAGGACACTTCTCCACAGTGAGCCAATCCCCAAATTGATTGGTCCTACACCTTCACCAGACCAAGAGAAGGTGTCCACCAGCAAAAGCCCCATCTCCAGGCCACCCAGTTGCTCCAGCCTCCAAGCTTTGTGATCAGCTGTGGTCGAAATCCTACCTAGGCAATTCACCAGACCAGGAGACTTCATCTGGAGCTTGCTGGGATCCAATCGAAGGTGAAACAACCCTCAGATCGAAGCCACACTTCTCTGAGCAAAGGTATGGCCTCATTCTTCTTCCCGAGCTTCTGAACATTCTCTATTTTTATTGAGTAAATTTCATCCCACATAAACCGTATGGATGTGTTCGTCTTCTCGAGACGAATCCATATAGCATAAGAATGTTAAATTTGGTCAAGTATCGAGTGAGATCTTAGGCCTAGAAGATGGACGGTTCTCGGGCTAGGAGGCTTGGGGACGATGAACGGATGTCGTTCATTCAATACACGCGCGGATGGACGGCTCAGATGGCGTCGGACCAGGAGATGGTACGTGAGCCGCGGGGCCCGGGCTGTTGACTCAAGCGGCGGCGTTGAATGAGAGAGCGCCGCGTGGCCGTTCGGAGATGCCGAGGATGACGCGGCGCCGACTCGGATAAATAGAAAATTAGGGATTTTTCCTATTTATTTAATTCCCTGAACTTGGAAAATTCATAACTTTGTGTAGGAAAATCATAAAAATAAAATGAAAATACCCTCTTGCTCGGTGAACGAGAGGAGAATAATGTGGAAAAGAAATCATTTAATTTCATCAAGTATTTTATTTTTAATAATTTATTTACTGTTTGCATTCTTTTAATTCTCCATGCATATAGGAAATTCACCATGGCATGAGACCCTAAGCCTCTGAATTTGGGAACATTCCCTGAATTTTCGAAAGTCAGAGGCCATCCCTATGAGAAGTTATTGATTTTTCAAATTCATGTTACTATTTTGAGTATTTTAATTCCAATGATTAGCATGTTGTGAAATAAATTCTAGGAAAATTTGGTGATGTCCCTTATGACCAGAGGACCCTAGGAAAAATAGGTTTTGAGTTAGTTCTTTTAAAATAACCCTAATTGGCTTAAACACCAAAAATAGATCCCTAATTAATTAGAGCTAACCATACATCAAATTGACTTGAAATCAATTCTCCATTGACCTTTAGGATTAGAGGAACCCACCATAAAAATTTGAGGTCGATTGGACTTGGTTAGCCCTACTAAATGGGTTGATTAAGCCATTTAGTCAATTTGAACTTTAAAAATTCATAACTTTCAAAATATCTTTCAAAAATTCACCAAATTGGTTTTGGAGCCTCTCTGATATTAGGGGAATTTAAGAAAATTAAAATTTCAATTTTCTAAAAAGTTGATTTTTAATATTATTTTAATATTTTTAATAATTAAAAAATAATAAAAATCACAAAAATAATAAAATTCACCAAAATGTCACATTTTAAATTTTTATCACTTAAGAACAAACCCCATATTTTTCTTAGGTCTATTTAATGAGATATTAAATTATAAAGCTCTAGGCTAATTTTAAAATTAAAAAAATGTATTTTCTAGCATTTTCACTAAAATAATTATAATAAATCAAAGAAAAATTACAAATTGCAAAAATTGATTCTCTGATTTCCTTGATATCAGAGAGATTTTTGAAAAATATAAAATTCATTTTTCAACCTTTATTTTATTTTTAAATTAATTAACACTCCAAAACTTAAAATAATTATAATAAAAATAATATAATTCAAAAAATCACCAAAATTGGTCCAAGTGGTCCTCTGGTCATTAGGAATGTTCCCTAATTTTCTTAAGGATAGAAACTTTCCCTTGGTCATGTTATTAAATTTTCCTTGGAAATCTTTATTTTCTACCAAAAATAATTATATAAATAAATTAAATACAGAAAAATCACATTTTCTCCTCTCATGTCTTTATTGACATATGAGTGAAGTCACATAAAAATTTCAAGTTCATTTGAGCTCAATTTAGTGAGTTATGAAATTATTAAGCTTAAAGGGCAAAGTGGTAATTAAAATTTTAACCCTTAATTAAAACTTTAGGTTTAATAAAATTAACAAGTAAAATATTTGATCTTAATTTGATTTGGATGATTGAAATTTAAATAATTAAACGGTAGAAACCCATTAAACAATTTAAAATAATTGAAATAAACTTTAATTAAATAATTGATTAAATTTGGGAAGAATAATAAAATTGGAATTATTAAAATAGGGATATTGTTAGGAAGAGATTTATTCTTTAATTTAAAAATCCCTAAATTAATCATCTCATTAATATTTAATTCTTAATTAAAATGATAACTCAAACTTAAAATACTAAAAGACTTAATCATTAAACTAAAGTTAAATTATTAAACTCTTTTAAAATTTCAATTAAAATTAAAAATAAAATTAAATTAAAAATTAAATTAAATTAAATAAATCAAATTGAATTAAAATAAATTAAATTAAGGATTAATTAAATTAAATTAAATTAAATTAAATCAAATTAAATTAAATTAAATTAAATCAAATTTAAATTAAATTAAATCTAACAAATTAAATTAAATTAAATTAAATTAAATTAAATTAAAATTAAAAGTAAAATTAAATTAAAGATTAAATTAAATTAAATTAAATTAAATTAAATTAAAACATATTAAATTAAATTAAATTAAATTAAATTAAATCAAATTAAATTAAAATTAAATCAAATTAAATTAAATTAAAGGAAATTAAATCAAATTAAACTAAATTAATTTAACATCAAATCAAACTAAATTGAATTAAATTAAATTAAATTAAAATTAAAATTAAATTAAATCAAATTAAAGTTAAAATTAAATTGAATTAAATAACATCACCTAAAATAGAAGGAAATTAAATATAAAGCAACTTGAACACTATTCCAAATTTAAACCCATTAATTGAAATTAAATTAAATCACAAACCATTTGAACACCAATTTACCCTCGAAAGCTTTAGTTGTCATAACTCCTAAACAGAATATTAAATGAAATGTTACTTCACTTATAGGACATTCAAACATCCTAGTTCTCTGAGTAAGACAATAACAAAACTTAACTAAACCTCGGACGATTAATTCATTTGTGTAATTGGATTCATTTGGACTTAAAACAATCCTAGAAATATTGAAAAGATGTTTAAGATTTGCCTTAAGCACTTCTTCGATATGATAGGATGTTCATAAGAACAATTGAACTTAATTGTTCTTTGAGGAAGAAAATCGTCTTCAAACCAAAACACAAGGAACCTAGACGTCATAGGAAATGACTAGCTATAGGATTAGGAACTTGGTAGAAAACCATAACCCTTCCCTTAGCTTTACCTAGGAACTTGTTTAAATATTCTAATTGTGTTTTAAGTGCAGCTTGGGATGACAGGAAGACCCTCCAGGTACGCTTTTATTTTATTGCAATTTACTTTCTTGCAATTTACATTATTGCAATTTATTTATCCGCATTGCACTTACTTTTCTTGCATGATAAACAACTGTTGCATGAAAACCCACACCTTTAGGATAGTCCCTGAAACTGAAACCAAAACTAAATTAAAAGTTATTGCAAGATAAAATTCACCGCCACAACATTCAAAAATATAAAACAACTCAAAATTTAATCACAAACATAACACAAAATTACAATTACAACTAAATTAAAACGTCCTGTTGGATGATCAGGAATACCTCGGATGATGTAACCTACGTGTTGCTAACGAGATTTCCCACGATCTAAATGAAAGTGTGGAACTCATTCAGTTGAGTTTAGCAAATTCATCTGGACTAAGTGAATCCGATAAAAATAACGATGCCGGAAGGATGGAACCGTGGGATCTTAACCGGTGTTGTTATAATGAACTTTAAGATTTGTTTTAATTAAAATATTGAAAACACTTGGAAATTAAGATTTTTTCTAAACCAAAACACTTTTCTCATCCCCTGATTTATGACTTCTAAAACTAAACTTCTGCAACAACAAGAAGCTCGGAGCATGGTGGGCAGCATGGCCATCGTCATCAGCAAAACCTGAATCTACATCAGCAAAACTGTCTTAGAATTAAGCAAAAAAAAAGCCATAGGGCTTCGAGGTAGTTTGCCTAGTGCAACATAAATCCTCAACTCTTCGTTAGGCATTTGCATTGCAAATTAAGCCCTAACCAGTCTTAGGATTCCGAGGTAGTCGTCTGATACGACATAAACCCTCACATCTTCGAGGCTATTTGTATGATTTTATCATATAAATATAAGCCCTAATTAATTAAAATTTTCAAAATCAAAACATTAAATAGACATTAGGACTTTCCTAAATTCAAGCCAAACAATAGGATAGTCGGGAAATCACCGAAGTTCACTTCGAATCTATGATTTCTCCTACTTTTCTTCCTTTGAATTCCCAAAACAAAATGTTCCAAATTTGATCCATTCCCTATTGAAATTCCAAAATTCAATCCTTTGAAAACTTAAACTTTGAAATTCTTGAGAGCAGAATTATTGATTATTATCGAGAGTTTTCTTAGGTGATTCCCGTCACTTAAGATGTAATTAACTATAGGGGCTTGCCCTTATAGGGAATTTTAAAGAACCCGAGTAATATAAACCCCGTTAAATGCTTTCACATTAAGCAGGGGAATTTGTCGGCTTATAAAATTGGTTCGCGGACCAAACGGATGTCACAAATCTTCTAGTTTATTTAATCGAGCCCCACCATCAAGCAGTGTGTTTATCCTTAGGGATAGATATACGGTTTGTGGTGCGGTGCTCGTTCATATAAACTATTTGGGATGTGAGATCAGTTTCATCTCATATCTTAAAATCTTCAAATTTAAAATTATTTTCAAAATCAAATACTACTTTTCAAATTATTTATTTAAACTAAATTAAAAATTCGCCGACAACTTCTGTTAGGCGACCCCTTTTCAAAATAAAACACACAACCTAAAAATATGCCGACACCAACATTTGATCCAGAAAAGGGAGTGGAAAATGATATTTCCTTGTGGCAAGGTTTAATTTTCTATAATAAAGGCATATTCACCACTTTGTAACTTGTCTTGTTGGTATCATTTGATTCTTTTCATTAACAGTCACAGTTACTCCTCCTTTCTTAGGAACACAGTGAATAGGACTAACCCATGCACTATCTGAAATAGGGTAGATAAATCCAACATCCAACCATTTTAAAATTTCTTTCTTAATAACTTCTTTCATGATAGGATTTAATCTCCTTTGGGGATTAGCCCTCAGTTTGCAATTATCTTCCATAAGAATTCTGTGCATACAAATTGAAGGATTGATTCCTTTAATATCAGCAATTGTCCATCCAAAAACTTTCTTGTGCTTCTTCAAAATTTCAAGCAAACTCTCTTCTTCTTTTTCAGTTAATTAAGAAGAAATTATAACAGGCAAGGTTGAGGATTCACCTAGAAAAACATACTTCAAATGATCAAGAAGCATTTTTAGCTTAAGTTCAGGAGGTTTTTCAATTGATGGACCATAAGATTCATCTTTTTCAGTCATATCCAACAATTCAAAACTTTCATGAACATACTTTAAATCTTCCTCTTGAAATTCTTCAGAATCAAATAACTCCTCTTCTTGCTTATATTCCAATTCTTCACTTTCAGCTTTCTCTTCATAAGTTGATTTGAAATGACATTCACTTAAATATTCAAAAACATCCATCCTATAACACTCATCTTCTTTACCTCTAGCAGGATATTTCATCGATTTAGAAATATTAAATGTAATAGTCTGATCATTAACCCTCATCGTTAATTCCTTTTTTTGCACATCTATCATGGCTCTGCCTATAGCTAGAAAAGGACTCCCCAAAATTATGGGTATGTCTTTATCTTCCTCCATATCTAATACAATGAAATCATAGGAAAAATAAATTGATTCACTTTTACCAAAACATCTTCTATAACTCCTTTAGGATATGTGATCGAACGATCTGCTAATTGCAGAGTTACAGTAGTTGGGGTTATTTCTCCTAGTCCCAGTCTTTTGAATATTGATAGAAGCATAAGGTTAATGCTTGCACCCAAATCACATAAAGCTTTTCCACAGAATCTTTCTTCGATTGCACATGGAATTGTGAAACTACCGGGATCTTTAAGTTTTTCGGAAGCTTTTTCGAATTATCGCACTTGCACTCTTCACTAAGTGCCACGAGTCTCATTTTCTTCAAACTTCCTCTTTTTATTAAGAATATCCTTCATAAATTTTGCATAGCTTGGCATTTGTTCTAGGACTTCAGCAAATGGAATATTAATGGTAAGCTTCTTTAATATCTCCAAGAATTTTGAAAATTGCTTGTCCAACTTATGTTGACGAAGTCGCTGAGGAAATGGAGGTGGTGATTTTTCTAAATCAACCATAGGTGGAGAAATACGTCTTTTAAAATCGTTTGGAGCTTCCTCTTTAGGTATTTCAATCTCTTCTTTCTCTACTTCAGTTTCTTTTTGAACTCTACCTTCCAATTCTTTTCCACTTCTCAGTTGAATTACTTTTACTTGTTCTTTATTCTTTTCTTTTGGATTTACTTCAGTATTACTTGGAAGTATTCTTTGGGATCTATTAATTAAAGCATTTGTAATTTGTCCCAATTGATTTTTAATATTTCTGATGGTTGCTCCTTGAATTTGTAATTGATTTCCCATATGTGATACTACTTCTTCCATAGACAACTTCTTCTCTTTATTTTGTAAAGCATTATTATAATTAGAAGGATAAGTTAATCTATTATTATTATTACCTTGGTTGTTCCAATTCCTCAATGGGTTTACTTGGTGGTTCCCCCATTGTTGATTAACACCACCCTGATTATTGTTATTCCAGGTTAAAATTTGGATGATTCTTCCAACTCGGGTTATAATAATTGGAATATGGGTTGTTAGGTTTGATTATAGCATTCACAGTTTCTGGAGAAGAATAAGAATCAACCATTTGGCCTAATGAATTTTCTTCAATCATGAGATTTGGCTGAGAAAAATTCATCCTAAATTAGTCTATCTTCCTTGATACAGTAGCAACTTGATTTGTTAACATTGTAAAAGCATCATTTTCATAAACACTAGCTACCTTTTTAGGATTTAACCTTTCAGAAGGCCATTAATAACTATTAGTAGCCATTTCTTCAATTAAAGCATAAGAATCAGAAAATGGTTTATACATTAATGATCCTTTAGCAGCAACATCGATGATTGATCTAAGAGATCCAACTAATCCATTATAAAAAGTTTGAATTATTAACCAATCTGGTATCACATGATGTGGACATTTCTTGCGGAGATCTTTAAATCTTTCCCATGCTTCATATATTGATTCCCCTTCAAACTGAAAAGAATATGTTGTATCATTTCTTAAATTAGCAGTCTTAGATGGTGGAAAATATTTAGCAAGGAATTTTTGTGACAGTTCACCCTAAGTTCTTATTGATCCGGGTGGTAACGAATGTAACCATATTTTAGCTTTATCCCTTAGTGAGAAAGGAAAAAGTTTAAGTCTAATAGCATCATCCGAAACACCGTCATATTTAAAAGTAGCACGCAACCCTAGAAAATTAGCAAGATGCAAATTAGGATCTTCAGTTGGTGCTCCCCCAATCTGATTATTAGACACTATTTGGAGAATAGCAGGTTTAAGCTCAAAAGAATTAGCAGCTACAACAGGATTTTGAATACTACCATGAAATTCATCTACTGTAGGGTTAACATAATCTCTTAAAGGTCTTAATTCTTGATGGATGCCTTCATTTTGATTTTGATGATTTGCAATTTCTTGAATATTTTTATCTTTTTCTATATTTTTAATTTTGTTTTTATTTTTCTGATAGTTCTTTCTAATTCAGAATCGTAAGGCACAAGTCCCTCAGAACCTGAACTATGCATACAACAATAAAACAACACAAAAACACAACACACTAACAAAAACAAAGAAAAGTAAAAATTTAAAATTTATTAATTCTCTTTAAAATGTAATTTAATTATTTTTCTTTCCCCGACAAAGGCACCAAAAACATGATCCCCGATAAATATATGTGCGCCAAAAACTTGACTCCACACCAAATATATATATGTGCTGATAATTTAGACATGAAAATTATGATTTCATAATATGGGATACTACGCAAGTATACGTATCGTTTATCAAGTAATATAGGACTTTCTGATTAAGCCCCGAGATATCGAACCCACAGGGAAAATTTGAAAATCTTTAAAGGAATCAGAAAATTATCTTTTTACTTTTTTTATGGCTTTTGAAAGTATGTCTTGATTTTGAAAAGTTTTGAAAGTTGATTTATCTTTTGAATTTTCCTTAATAAAATGTTAAGCAAGAAACTAAAATTATAATAACTAATAACACTGTATGAAAAACACTATTAACTAGAATATCTTTTTCTTTCCTTTTATGAAGTAGTAATTATTAAAGTATTGTTGTGGAAGTATTTAAATTTGTTGTGACAGATAGAAACGAATGTGTTCTTTACCATTACTTTGTTCTATAAAGAATATAAGTTAATTTGAAATTTTTATCATTCTGAAAATGGTTAGGCAGGGAAGATACTAGTCTCTCACTCTAGAGTTCCCTCGATTCCCACCAACTGGGGGCTAACTTCTCATAACAAAACTCAAAACTTTAAACCAAATTAGAGTGTTTTAGCCTGTCACTCTAAAATCCTCTAATTTTACTCCCTTCCATAAAAATATCTTATAATATTACATTCAATTATATGGACTACAATTCTTACCCATATAATTGCATGTGATTTTTACTAACTTTTATGAGACAATACCGCATTGGATCTTACATTATCTCAAGAAATTCTACAACTTAACAGGCCAAATTAAGAAGTAAATAAAGTTTTCAGAATCAATCTTCACAACTTCTTCCAACTTTAAACACTGATACTTTCCACAACAATTCTCCATAAATTAATTACTTCTCGATTTAAGAAAGAAAAAAGATAAAGTAAACTACTCAGAATGCATTGAGAAAATATAAGAACACATTGATTTGAAATTAAAAACCATAAGATAAACAACAAACAAAAATAAGTATTAATTAAAAAAACTAAATATAAGAACAAAAGTAAACACTTATCTGAAAATTCTCTCCACAAGACTCAGGAAGTTCCTCTGAAACTTTAACTCTTCGCTAAACTACTCCTCAGAGCGGATCTCCCAACTCCGATGACTTAGAATAAACTTCAGACTTCAATAAAAACTAAACTAAAAGAAAGAAAAGAAGTGGGAAGAAGAAGACTTCACTCCGACCCTTTTCTCCTTTCCACTCTCTACTCCTACTCTTAATAAAAACTCTCGCAAAATAAAAGTAAAATACTATAAAAACTTTCTTCAAAATGCAAGTGGAAGAGCCCTTCGAAAGGTAAAGGAAGAGCTCCTTAATCTTTCCTAAGACTCTCTTTAAATAGTAAACCAAAAGGTGCATTGGTGTCTATTCAAATGTGTCCAGATTCAATGTATCCACCAAAGAATGCACCCCTTCATTCAAACTTGCCACCCAAAGGAAGTTATGGAAGTTACCACCAAGAGTTGCATCCCATCCCCTTTGAAATTGGCGTCAAATTCCTTTAGAATTCGATTTTTAACTGTGGCGGCTCAGCGCCGGCCCAGTGGCGCTTAGCCGCCAGTGCCCAAATTTTCAGTTTTAATCTTCTTTGCTCCAAATTTGATCCAATTTTGTTCCTTTCATCATGACAATCTATTTTTGTAATACTTGCAATAAAAACACAAAATACCTTCCATTAAAGTGCAATATCATTAAAAATAGGTATAAAAATGTGCATAAAAATACTATATATTTTATGTGTTTCAGAACTCTTCTAGGATTTTACAGAGTAAGGAAATGGATGACATTCCTTAGGTACCCTTGCTTATGATCAAAAGTTTGATGTCATGGTAAGTCTTACCTCCTTCATGCATACTAAACAGTTGTATTATAGATATTTGTGACATTGATGATTGCATCCGACCACATGTGGATTCCCATGGTTTGGAGTGCCCTTTCTGCATGGTTTATTTTATGATTCCATCTGGTGTGGTCTTTGGTAATGAACCTAAGGTAATTGGCCCTAGTGACTTTACATGGCCTCATCACATTACATTGTTTCTAGCATCAACGTTACTATTCAGCGGGAAACAATACCGATTTGGCCAAGCACTATGCACCTTCAATTCATGTAAAATAGGCATCTATTACCTTCAGAAAAATAAATAATTCGAAGTGACATTTCAACTAGTTTAAGAATTTGTGTTGCAGAAAACCAAACCACCGCAGTTTTAAATGTTTGATGACTGCTCATATGTTGTGACTGTTGATATTTATCATTTGTTATATAAGTAAATAGGTGTCATTCAATTATATGAATATATCAAATCTGTTGAATATGTCTACAAATGAATTGATTTTTATTTTGTTCAAAAGTAATAACCTTTTCTAGATGAATGAATGTGATGCAAAATGAGTCTTGAACTCTTATCACGAAGATCTTCAGATGAACAAAGAAATTTCTAGTTTGACACTGATCTGAAGACTCTTGAATTTGGTGGAAAATTTTTTCTCAAAATTATGAAATTCCCTAATGTTAGGCAAATTATAATTCCTCTAAGGTGTTTTATACCCAACGCAACCAAGAAAATAAAGTTCATAGAAACACTTCAATTAAATCAAACCAAACATTCAAGAATAAACAAACCAACAAACATTATCACTAAAAAAATAATCAACATCTTGAAAGACAAAAATAATTATTATATTACTTTTAAATCTCAAGCAACTTTCAAAACATAGAAAACATGACAATCAAACCAAAATATATATTAGTCTTAAGGACATTGCCCTTAAACTATCAGTTATTGTCTGGACAAGATATAATTCCAAGAAAAATAGTATCCTACATTCAAGAGTAATTTTTAAAAAAAATTACAAATTTCCAAATCAAATTAAACACTTATCAAACCTACTTCATTGGGTCAGTCAATAGATGGAGCAAGCCTCATACAGCACCAACATGATGGGACCAGGTTGATTGGTCTCAGACCAGTTAAGAATGGTTTGGAGATCAATCCTTTAGGCTAAACATCTTCTTAACCTATCAAATACTAGAAAAACCTTATCTTTGATCCAACAAAAGTTGGGGTATGCCCCACGTGGTACTATCATGATGTGTTCATCTTGATTGACTTTGAATTAGTAGGGACTGATTTGGTTGTCATTCTTTTGAGTTAGTAAATCTGAAAGGTGGCGACACATATGTCTCTTTTAGTTTAGATCATCTTAAAACTCTATTTTAATCTTCTTCTTTTTTAGATTGTAAGTTAGAGCATGATCCATGTGGCACCAGTGCAATGTGATTAGGTTGATTGACTCTCTCATTGATGTCAATCCTTTGAGTTAGTAAATCTTGGTTAAGTTATGTAAAATTAACTCATTGCACAACTTTTGCACTTCTTCAGATTCATCATGGCACCGGCTTGATGGGGCCAGGTTGATTAATCTCATACCAGTTGGGACTATTAGTTGAGGTTGATTCTTTAAGCTTAAGTGCCTTCTTAATTTTGTCTATCAAATAACAAAAGAAGTTCACTCTTGAACTATCGAATGTTGGAGTATGCTTCTTTGTGGCTCCATCATAATGTGGTCGATTGACTTTGGATCAGTTAGGCCAGATTTGGTTGTCAATCCTTTGGGTTAGTAATAAATTTGACACGTGATACAAGTCTCTTTCAGTGTAACCCATCCTAAACTTTATACGAACCTTCTTCAATTCCATTGGAAGTTGGAGCACATCCCATGTGGCACCATCATAATGTGATAAGGTTGACTGACGCTTGATCTACCTAAAATACCCATTTTTATGCCTTATTTATGATTCAATTCTAAAGGATATTATGCTTTAATGAAAGCTATTTTCATGTTTTTGGATGTAGATGATTAAAAAAGAGTCCAAGAAAGAAAAAGAAGGAAAAAGGAGCAAAAATGGAGCTTACTAAGCAAAATATTGGAATTCAGAATCCGGCGCCTATGCGCCAGCTCGATACAGATGCTGTTAAGATTTTTTGATGATTTTGGGGAGTTATTTTGATAAAGTTAAGCGGTTATTGGAGCTTCTAGAAGACTGGAGGTTACTCCTAATATATAGAACATGTGATACAATGCATTTGGACACAAGGAAACGGTTCTAATCGTGAAGAGATGTGATCCAAAGTGAAGAGGTGCGAAGACCTGGTCACGGAGTACGGCGCCTAGGCACCAGATCCCGGTGCCTAAGCACGACAGTTACCTTCTAGAAGATGCATTGAATTTAGATGAATTTTGAAGAGGTGCCTAAAGCAACCCCTGGTCAAATTCAGAGCTCTATAAATATGAGCCCATTCTACAGATAAAATGGCCCCTTTTAGCACCTTCTCCCCTTCTCTAGTTTTACTTAGTTTTTTAAGTTTCTTCCACACTTAGGGAGCCACTTTACTTTGTATCTAGTGAGTTTATTTTGAGTATTTATTGTGTGTTGTTGCTGTTGGATTCTTTCATCATTGCTTTGGAGTCAGTAGAAGTCAGCGGATCAGTTGAAGGAAAACATCAGATAAGTATTTGTACCTTGGTTCAAAGTTTTATAAATATATTTTGTTGTGTGATTTCAATGTGCTTTGAGTAGTTAGTTATCTTTCTCCTTTCAAATATGAAAATATAATAAATTAATTAAAATTTGTAGGAGAATTAAATTTAAAATATTTAAAATATTGTGATGATATTAAAACCTTATCTTAGTTTACTTTTTAAATTGGCCATTTAAATTGTTAAAACCTGTTGAAGAATTTTGAGACTATCTGGAGATAAATTCTTAACTAGTAGATATCACATGAATCTTTAGGTAATCACAGGCTATACGCGGGTTATTTATGGTGAAGTGCAAATAAATAGGAAGATATTATTTATTGGGAGTAAAATTAATTAGTTTTTAGAGTGACAGACTAAATTCTAATAATTAGGTTTATAGAAAGGGAATGGGTCACTGGTAGGGCCGACCATAGTCACCCTTGGACATCTAGTAGTGTGAGCCTTGATTAACCCATTCTACTAATAAAACATCCTGAATCAATCTATAGATTAATCAATGTTCTTTGCACCTGTACCAAAGGGTAAAGAATAGGAATTCTTCTATTTGGAACAATACCATAATCTAAATTCCCCACAAAAGATAATTATTCTAAAAATCTTGGATTAGTTGAAAAGGAGAAAGTCGTTTTTATACTTGCATTGAATTTTAATTATTGCTTACTTTACTTGATTACTGCATACTGCTTACTAGCTTATAGTAAAAATTGTTAGTAAATTAAATTGAAAATAATTAAACAAAATTATATATATATTACTTTTAATTTGAAAAATTCCAAAATATTTCTTACGTTTCTTACTTTTTATAAAAACACTATCCCTGTGGGATCGATAACCAGGACTCCACTAGAGCTCTGTATTACTTGAACGATACGTATACTTGTTTTTAAAATTGTGACTTTTACAATAATTATTATAAAATCTAAATATAAATTCATAAGTAAAAGTAAACATCGCACATCAAGTTTTTGAAGCCATTTGCCAAGAATTAAATATTCTAAAAAGTGGTATCAAATTCTTGTATTTAAAAGCATATATAAAGTCGCATCGCATCAAGTTTTTGGCGCTGTTGTTGAGGATAGAATTGAATAAAAAGTAAAAAAGAAAGATAAAAAATAAAAAACAAAAAATAAACAAAATAAAAATATTTTAAATTTTATGCGTAGTTATGGATCTGAAGGATTACTACCTTTTAATTCTGAATTAGAAAGAAAAATTAAAAGAACTAAAAAAGGAAAAAAATTTCAAAACATCAAGGAATGGCTAACTTACATAACAATAATCATAATCCAATCGAAATTAATGAACAAAATATTTATAAGCCATTAAGGGAATATGTAAACCCTACAGCTGATGAACTTCATGTTAGTATTCAAATACCAGCTGTAGATGCTAATTCTTTTGAGCTTAAACCTTCTATTATTCAAATGGTTCAAAGAAATCAATTTGGAGGAACACCTAATGAAGATCCATATTTACACCTTGCTAATTTTTTATAACTTTGTGTTACCTTTAAATATAATAATGTTTCTGATGATGCTATTAGGCTTAGACTTTTTCCTTTTTCCTCAAAAGATAAAGCAAAGATGTGGCTTAATTCATTAGCAACTTTTTCTATTAAAACATGGGCAGATATGGCACAAAAATTCCTTGCTAAATATTTTCCTCCTTCTAAAACTGCTATATTGAGAAATGATATGTCGGCATATTTTTAGGTTTGTGTTGTATTTTAAAAAGGGGGTCGCCTACAGAAATTATCGGTGAATTTTAGATTTTTAAATTTAATTTAAATATATATATAATTTGGAAAGTAGCATTTGATTTTGAAAATAATTTTTAAATTTGAAGATTTTAAGATATGAAATCAAACCGATCTCACATCCCAAATAGTTTATATAAACGAGCACCGCATCACAAACCGTGTATCTATCCCGAAGAATAGACACACTGCTTGATGATGGGCCTTGATTATATAAACTAGGGGATTTGTGACATTCGTTTAGTCTGCGAACCAATTTTATAAGCCGACAAGTTCCCCTGCTTAATATAAATGAATTAAGCAGGGTTTATATTACCTGGGTTCTTAAAGTTCCCTATAAGGGCAAGCCCCTATAATTAATTACATCTTAAATGACGGGAATCATTTAAGAAAACTCTCGATAATGATCAGTGGTTTTGCTCTCATGAATTTCAAAGTTTAAGGTTTCAAAGGATTGAATTTTGGAATTTCAAAAGAGATTAGCTCAAATTTGGAACAATTTATTTCAAGAATCCAAAGGAAGAGAAGTAGGAGAAGCTGAGGATCCAAGAAGAATCTTGGCAACTTCCCAAACTATCCTATTGTTTGGTTTAGATTTGGGAGTTTATTTAATGTTTCAATCCTGCCAATTTTAATTAATTAAGACTTATATTTGTATGACATGATCATACAAATAGCCTCGAAAATGTGGGTTTATGTCGTACCAAACGACCACCTCGGAGTCCTAAGACCAGTTAGGGCTTAATCTGCATAACATGATCATACAAATGCCTAACGAAGAGTTGAGGATTTATGTTGCACTAGGCAAACTACCTCGAAGTCCTATGGCTTGGTTATTTAATCCTAAGAAAGTTTTGCTGAAGTAGATCCGAGTTTTACTGATGACGATGGCCGAGCTGCCCACCATGCTCCGAGCTCCTTGTTGTTGCAGAGGTTTAGTTTTAGAAATCATAAATCAGGAGATGGGAGAAGTGTTTTTGGTTTAGAAAAAGTCTTATGTTCAAGTGTTTTTTAATATTTTAATTAAAATAAATCTTAAAGTTGTTTAACAGAACCGATTAAGATCCCACGGTTCCGTCATCCCGACACCGTTATTTTCATCGAATTCATTTAGTCCAGATGAATGTGTTAAACTCAACTGAATGAGTTCCACACTTTCATTTAGACAGTGGGAAATCTCGTTAGCAACAAGTGGGTTACATCATCCGAGGTATTCCCGATAAATCAACGAGACGTTTTAATTTAGTTGCAATTGTAGTTTTGTTGTTCTGTTTGTGATTAAATTTTGAGTTGTTTTATATTTTGGAATGTTGTGGCGGTGAATTTTATCTTGTGGTGACTTTTAATTTAGTTTTGGTTTCAGTTCAGGGACTATCCTAATGGTTTTGGTTTTCATGCAACAGTCTTGTTTAACATGCAAGGAAAAGTAAAGTACAGTGCATGTAAATAAATTGCGATAAAGTAAATTGCAATAAAATAAAAGCGTACCTGGAGGGTCTTCCTGTCATCCCAAGCTGCACTTAAAACACATGTTAAGGCATTTAAATATTTCAACAAGTATCTAGGTAAAGCTATGGGACGGGTTTTGGTTGTCTACCAAATTCCTAATCCCATTGCTAGTCATCTCCTATGATGTCTAGGTTGTTGTGTTTTGTTTAAGGATGATTTTCTTCATCAAAGAACAATTAAATTTAATTGTTCTTATAAAACATCCCGTCATACTGAGGAAGTGCTTAGGACGAGTCCTAAACATCTTTTCAATACTTCTGGGATTATTTTGAGTCCAAGTGAACTTTATCATATTGATGAATCAATCATCCAAGGATTTTTATTTTTGTTTTGTTTCTTGCTTAGTGAACTTATGACATTTAAATATCTCATGTGTGACGTGACATTTCACTTAATACTCTATTTAAGAGTTATAATAATTAAAGCCTTTAAGGGCAAGTCGGGTTGTTGAAAATTTTAATCATTCTTAATTTAAAGTTTGAGTTAATGATTTAAAGTGATTTAATTATAAGGTTTAAGTTTGGAATAGTGTTCAAATTATATTAGATTTAATTTAAATCTTTACACTTTCAATTATCTTAGTATTTCAGATTGATGTTTATGTTTTAAATTTACTTAGATAGAAAGAGGTGTTGAAATTATTGATATGTTTTGATTTAACTCTTAATGATTTCATTTAGGTTTATTATTAAGTGATTTTAATTTAATTTTATTTTATTTTATTTTATTTAATTTAATTTAATTTAATTTTAATTTAATTTTTAATTTAATTTAATTTTAACTTTAATTTAATTTTAGTTTCAATATTTTAAATTTGATTTAATTTAATTTTAATTTCAATTTTAATATCAATATTTTAAATTTAATTTAATTTAATTGTTAAGGTGTTAATTTAATTTAATTTAAACCTTGACTTGACTTAATTTGATTTAATTTAATTTAACTCCAAGATTTTAAATTTAACTTTAATTATTATTTTAATTTTTAGTTAAGAACTAAATATTGTTAAAGTGACTTATTTAGAGATTTTTAAATTAAAGAATAAATATCTTCTTAATAATATCCCTATCATAATAATCCAAAATTTAAATATATATATTCTTTCCAAAATTCACATTATTTAATTAATTAGAGTTTCGCTTTAATATTTTTAAGGTGTTTAATGGGTTTCTACCCTTTCAATTTTCCTAAGTTTCAATCATCAAAGGGAAAGTTAAAATCAAATATTTTACCCTCCATTTTGATTAAACCTAAAGTTTTAATTAAGGGTTAAAATTTTTTAATTACTTTTATGCCCTTTAAGGCTTATTTATTTCATAACTCACTAAATTGAGCTCAAATAAATTTGAAATTTTTATCTCACCTCATTCACATGTCAATTAAGACATTAGAAAAAAAATGTGATTTTTTTGAATTTAATTTATTTATATAATTATTTTTAGTAGAAAATAAGGGTTTTCAAGGAAAATTCAACAACATGAGCAAGGAAAGGTTTCTATCCTTAAAAAAATTATGGAATATTTCTAATAATGAGAGGACCACTTGGACCAATTTTGGAGATTTTTTTAATTATATTTTATTTATTATAATTATTTTGAGTTTTAGAGTATTAATTAATTTTAAAATAAAATAAAGTTAAAAAATAGATTTTATATTTTTCATAAATTTCTCTTACCCCAAGGAGTACAGAAAAATAAATTTTATAATTTTCTGATTTTGCTTTGATTTATTAGAATTATTTTAGTGAAGAAGGTTGAAAATTCATTTTTTTAATATTAAAAAATACATTAAGTCTTTAAAATTCAATATCTTACCCTAGGGACTTAGGAAAAATATTTGGTTTGTTCCTAAATGATTAGGAGTCAAAATGTGACATTTTTATGATTTTTAATATTTTTGTGATTTTTATTATTTTTTAATTATTAAAATATTAAAATATTGTAAAAAATCAACTTTTTTAGAAAATTCCAATTTTAATTTTCCTGAACTCCCCTAATATCAGAGAAGCTCCAAAACCATTTTTGTGAATTTTTTAACAGTATTTTTGGAGTTATGAATTTTTAAAGTTCCATTTTGCTTATGAGGCTTAATCAATCCATTTGGTGGGGTTAATCAAGTCCAATTAATTTAAAAATTTTATGTAAGGTTCCTCTGACCCTAAAGAGCAATGGAGAATTATTTTCAAGTCAATTTGATGTGTGGTTAACCCTAATTAATTCAAATTAAATTTTAGGGGTTTAGGCCAATTAAGGTTATTATGAATGAATTAACTCAAAATAAATTTTTCATAGGGTCCCCTGGTCCTAAGAAACATCACCATATTTTCCTAGAATTTATTTTACAACATGCTAATTACCAGAATTAAAATACCTAAAATAGTGACATGAACTTGAAAAATCAATAACTCTTCACAGAGATGGTCTCTAACCTTGGAAAATTCAGGGAATGTTCCCAAGATCAGAGGCTTCAAAAGCCCTATAGTCTCATGCCATGGTGAATTGTCTATGCAAATGGAGAATCAAAACATTGGAAATAGTAAATAAATTATCAAAAATAAAATACTCATCCAATTAACTTGATTTCTTTTCCAAATTATTCTCCTCTATTCACTGAGCAAGAGGGTATTTTTATTTTATTTTTGTGATTTTTCTATGCAAAGATATGAATTTTTGAAATTCTGGTATTTAAATAATTCAAAAATACCCTGATTTCCTACTTATCCGACTCGGCGCCGCGTCATCCTACGGCGAATCGAAAGCCCACGCCTCACTCTGTGATTCGGCACCGTCATCTGACTCAGCGCTTCAGGGACCCGCGGTTCACGTAACATTCCGCTGTCCGGCTTGATCTTGACCGTCTGCTCGATACACGCGCGATCCAACGGCTCCTGGTCATCGTTTACGACTGGTGTGCACCCGTGACCGTCCACACTCAAACCCTAATATCTCTCTCGATTCTCAATGGATTTTTGAGTTCTTATACTCTATCGATTCGTCTTGAAGAGACGAACACATCCATACGGTTTATAAGCTATGAAATTAACTTAAACAAAATGAGGAATCATTGGAAGCTTGGGAGGAAGAATGAGTTCATACCTTTGCTCAGAGAAGTGAAGCTTCGATCTGAGGGTTGTGTCACCTTCGATTGAGTCCAAGCAAGCTCCAGATGAAGTCTCTGGCTCTGGGGACTTGTCTAAGTATGAAAGTGTCCACATCCGATCACAAAGCTTGGAGGCTGGAAGCAATGGCTGGCCTGGTGAGGGGGCTTTTGCTGGGGAACTTCTCCTCTTGGTCCTGTGCAGGTGTGGGTGAGTTTAATTTAGATTTCGTGGAGGTTCTAGAGATGTCCTGGTTTTTGGGTGGATTTTCAACTCAGAAATTGAGCTCTGTTAATGGGGTTTAGGGTAAGGGAACACTGGGGATCAACTGCTCTGGGTTAGGAGAAGGTCTCGGAGCAATTTTGGCAGAGTTTCCTTAAGGTCTGGTTCATCACCTTGTTTGGCCGAGAGGTGAGTGGGTTTAAATAGAGGTGGATGGAGGGCCTCCCAGGGGGGTTTAATGGTTTGGACCAACTGCCTTGACCAAGGGAAGAACAGCTGCAATGGTCATTGGGCATGGGACAGCTCAGCAAGTTCAAATTGAATTTTTGATTCAAATCAAGCCTCTCGGCCTGGTGGTTTCCGGCGGTTGTGGTGGCTAGCCGGCCAGGCATGGGTCACCCTCAGGGTCAGGGAGGTCAGTACTTGAGTTTGGTGCCAACAATTGGCTTTGGACACGTGTAAAGGAGTTGGATTGAAATGGCATGGCGAAGGGTTCATTTTGGGCTTGGTTTTGTCAAAGGCATGGATTTGGGTTTGGTGCACCCACCAAGGCCTGATTTGAGTTGAAGGGAATCATATGGCTCAGCTGAATTGGAGTGGAGAAGTCTCCATCCATGGTAAGGTGGCTAAGCATGGTTTAGTATGTATCATGGATGAGGTTAAAAAGGCTTAAGGAAGGCTTAAGAAAGGGTCCCCTCCATTTTCCATAAATGACATGGTGAGGTGTCAAGACTTTCATGGCTTCATATGGCTTGTAAATGGCTCACATTTGGCTTGCATTTGGCTTGGAAAAGGTTGGCTTGTTTCATGAAAAAGGGTTTTAAGACAATTTTGCCATTTAGGGGGTAATTTGGCATGTGGCTTGATTTGGAATGGCTTGATTATTGATTTAGGACTTAAGTATGATTTCAATTAAAGGTATGATGATAAGAATTTGTCATTTGGGCTTTGGATTGATTTTGGGCTTTTTGAAATGATTTTAGATGGGCTTTTAAAGTGGTTTAAGGAAGTGGGCTTTTGGATTTAAAATAAATTTGGGATGAAAATTTTGTAAATGATTGTGCCAAATAAATGTTGGGTTTAGTTTAGGGATGTTTTATGAATGGTTTGGAACCAATTTGGTGTGGTTTGGACTAGAATTAGGTTGAATTTGGGCTTTTTAGTTAAAGGGGCCAAAGTGGGTCAAATTGGGCTAACTTGGGCTAAGGTTGGGCTAATTTTCTATTTGATGTAAAATTAATGATGGGAAATGTTTATGGGAGTGTTACAAAGAGTTTTCAACTTTGGTTGGGATCTAATTTTGGGATTTGGGCCCATTTGGGTTAGGTTTGGGCTTATGTCAATTTAAGGGATTTTAGTTTTGGGTTAGGTTTGGGTGGAGTTTAGGTTCAAATTTTGAGCAAATCAAGTTAGTATTTTGTTTGTTGGGATGTTAGGATGGTTTTAGAAAAGATTTGGGGCCAATTGGGGTTGAATTGGATTGGTTTGGGCTAGGTTTAGGTCATGGGCCAAATATGGGCCTTAAGCTTCAAATTGGAATTGGGCCCAAATGTCAATCAAATTGGACTTGGATTTGGTCTAAATTGATATTGGGGATATTGAATTGAAGTTGTGAATTGAATTGAACCAAAATTGAGGTCAATTGGGGTGGTTTGGTTTGACATTGGGTTCACTTAGGTTTAAAATGGGTCAAATTGGGGGTTTTGGTAAAAGTGGGGTAAATTGGTAAAATTGGCCCATGGTGTAGTTGAAAAAAATGAAATTTGGAATATTTGGGATTTTCTAAAATTTTCTGGGAATTTTTAGAATTTTTGGATATTTTGGGGTAAAAAGGTATTTTGGTAATTTTTGGGGGGTTTTAGGGATATTTTTGGAAGTTTTGGTATTTTTGGCCAAAGATGGTCAATTTTAGTGGTGGGAAATGTTTGGGATTGATTTTGAGGAATCTTGGGTGTTTTACGTAATTTTGCAAATTTTGGGTCATTTCAAGGGTATTTAGTAGGTTTGGTGGGTCCGGGGCTCCGGGGGTCAAAAACTGAAATTTTGGAAAAATGAAGATTGATCAAGTTTGAGTGAAATAGAATCATTTTGGTTGAGCCATGAAGTCATATCAAGCCCATATGAGCCATGAGAGGGCTTATTTGAGGCATTCACTATGTTGTTCCTAACCCTCTTAGCCAAGGGCTTAGGGGTTAAGGACCATCCATATGAATTACCTACATGAGTGAGGAAGTCAAGTTGGGTGAGAGTGTGGCTTTAGGACTTGGAATGTGTGTGAGAATGTAGTGTATGTGCAAGTCACCCTCACCAGGCCAGGCCATCCAGGGTATTCCTAAGGCCAAAAAGTCTTATAGGGAATCCATCCTTTAAACCTTCACATTTGATTTCAACCCTCTAGGTGATTAGGGGTCTACAACTATGCTTGTGGGGTTTGCTGGGAGTTAACAAGTAGTTTGAATTTCTAAATGGTGGGTTCCATTTCTAGTCCTCTAAGATTAGTCAAAGGAAAAGCCTAAGGCTAGATCCTAAGTACTAAGGAGAGAGAAGATAAAAGACCTCACCAAATTTGAGGTCAACATGATATTACTTCATTTACGCAATTTGATGGAGAAACAATTTATGAAGCTTGGGAATGATTTAAAGAACTATTAAGAAAATGTCCTCATCATGTTTTACCAGATTGGTTAATCATTCAAACATTTTATAATGGACTTATTAGATCACTTAGATCTATTATTGATGCTGCTGCTGGTGGTGCTTTAATAGCTAAGACATTTGAAGAAGCTTACACCTTAATTGAAGAAATGGCTAATAATAATTTTCAATGGCCTTCTGAAAGGGTTAATCCTAAAAGAATGGCAAGTATTCAAGATAATGAAGCTCTTCTATTTTAGCTTCACAAGTGGTTGTGATATCTAAGAAATTAGATAATTTTGCTATTAACATATCGCATGTAAGTAATGATAATTCTGCAAATTCTAATGATTCTCAAACAATGGAAACTTCTCAAGCTATTGCTAGTAAAACTAATAACCCATATTCTAATTATTATAATCTTGGTTGGAAAAATCATCCTAATTTTAATTGGAGTAATGGACATCAACAATGGAATAATAATCAAGTTAATTCAAATTGGAACAATCAAGGAAATTCAAACTATAGATCAACTTACCCTACTGGTTATAACAATCAACAAAAAAAGTTGTCTGTAGAAGAATTGATCTTGCAACTAAGCAATCAGCTACAAAGTCAAAACACTGCTATTCGTAATATTAAGAATCAGATGGGTCAAATCGCTAATTTCATTAATTACAGACCTCGAGGAACACTATCTAGCTATGTCGAAATTAATCCTAAAGAATCTGGAAAAGAACATGAACAAGCAAAAGCTGTACAACTCAGAAGTGGAAAGGAATTAAAAGAGAAAACACAGAATGAGATTGAAAAAGAGAAACAAGTTGAAGAGATTGAAAAACCTAAAGATACCCTTTCTATAAGTAAGGATCAGATTGTAGTACCTATTGAAGTGGAAGTTGAAAGACCACCACCACCTTTTCCTCAAAGACTAAAACAGCAGAAGCTTGACCATCAATTTTCTAAGTTCTTTGAAATTTTTAAGAAATATACCATCAACATTCCTTTTGCTGAAGCTTTGGAGCAAATGCTAAGCTATGCAAAATTTATGAAAAATATTTTAAGCAAGAAGAGAAAATTTGAAGCTTATGAAACTGTTGCATTAAGTGAAGAATGTAGTGCAATAATTCAGAAGAAATTACCTCAGAAACTTAAAAATCCTAGAAGTTTCATTATACCATGTGCTATTGGAGAAAAATTCTTTGGAAAAGCCTTATGTGATTTAGGAGCTAGTATTAATCTCATGTCATTTTCAATCTTTCGAAGGTTAGATTTAGGAGAGATTTCTCTTACTGTTGTAACTCTTCAGTTAGCTGATCGATCGATCACTTATCCTAAATGAGTTATAGAGGATGTTCTTGTTTAGGTAGATAAATTTATCTTCCCTGTGGATTTCATTGTTCTAGATATGGAAGAACATAAAGAAATATCTATCATTTTAGGGAGACCTTTTCTAGCTACCGGATGAGCTATGATTGATGTGCAAAAAGTAGAATTAACCATGAGATTTAATGATCAAGAGATAACATTCAATGTTCTAAAATCAATGAGGTATCCTGATAAAGAAAAATGTTATCGGATGGATATTTTTTATTATATAATTGAAAAGCATTATTAAGAAAAATGTAAGGTCATTTCTGATGATAAAGATAAAGAATCTATGTTATATAATGAGTCATTAAATGAAGAAATTGAAATATTACATGAAGAAAATTTATCTGAAGAATCTCATTATGTTCATGAAAATTGGGAAATTTTAGACACAACTAAAAATGATATATTTTACCCTCAATTGAAAAAGCCCTTGAACTGGAATTAAAAATGTTACCTGCACATTTAAAGTATGCATTTCTTGGAAATTCATTAACTTTACCTGTAATTATATCTTCAGAATTAAGCAAAGATCAAGAAGAAAAATTAATAGGAGTTCTGAAGAATTATAAGAAAGCTTTTGGTTGGACTATTACAGATATAAAAGGAATAAGCCCTTCAATCTGTATGCATAGGATTTTAATGAATGAAAATTAAAAACCCACTATTGAACCCCAAAGAAGATTAAACCCAATTATGAAAGAGGTTGTTAAAAAAGAGATTTTGAAAAGGTTAGATGCTGGAATTATTTATCCTATTTTGGATAGCCAATGGGTAAGTCATATTCATTGTGTTCCGAAGAAAGGAGGAATAACTGTCATTGTTAATGATAAAAATGAATTAACCCAACAAGATAAGTTATTGGATGGCGAATTTGCATTGACTATAGAAAATTAAACAATGCCACTAGAAAGGATCATTTTCCTTTACCTTTCTTGGATCAAATGTTGGATAAACTAGCTGGACACTCATATTTCTGTTTTCTGGATGGATATTCTGGTTATCATAAATTACCCGTTGCTCCTGAGGATCAAGAGAAGACAACATTTACAAGTCCTAATGGAACATTTGCCTTTAGAAGGATGTCTTTTGGTTTATGCAATGCACCTGCAACTTTTCAAAGTTGTATGATGTGAATATTTTGTGATTTGATTGATAAAGGAATTAAAGTACTTATGGATGATTTTTCAGTATTTTGAACTTCTTTTGAATCTTGCTTGGAAAATATAACGAAAGTTCTGAAGAGATGTAAAGAAACAAATTTAGTTCTAAACTGGGAAAATGTTAATTTATGGTCACAGAAGGAATTGTACTTGGACATAAAATTTCACAAATAGGGATGGAAGTTGATCAGGCAAAAGTGAAAATTATTGCTGAACTTCAACCACCTAATACCGTTACTGATGTGAGAAGTTTTATGGGTCATGCTGGATTTTATAGAAGATATATAAAGGATTTTTTTTAAAATTGCTAAACCTCTTTTCCATTTATTAGAAAAAGAAGCTAAATTTGAATTTAATGAAGATTGTCTGAATGCGTTCAATATTCCAAAAGAAAAATTAATCACTGCACCTGTCATTGTTGCACTTGATTGGAATAAACCTTTTGAATTAATGTGTGAAGCAAGTGATTATGCAATCGGAGCTGTATTAGGACAAAAATATGAGAAAATTTTCAAAGTTATATATTATGCTAGCAAAACTTTAAATGAAACTCAAATAAATTACAATACTACTAAATAAGAGCTGTTAGCAATAGTATATGTCTTTGATAAATTTAGACCATATCTTCTTGGAACACAATGTATCGTACATACTGATCATTCTGCAATTAAGTATTTAATATCTAAGAAAGATGATAAACCTAGATTGATCAGATGGGTTTTACTTTTACAAGAATTTGATTTTGAAATAGTAAACAGAAAAGGAACTGGCAACCAAATTGTTGATCATTTATCAAGAACTAAAAATAATAAAGTAAAGAATTATGAAGAAAATATAAATGATAAATTCCCTGATGAACAGTTATATGTCATTCAAGGATTACAAATGCCTTGGTATGCTGATATAGTTAACTATTTGGTTAGCAATATTTTACCTTATGGGATGAATAACAAATATATTAAGAAATTCAAGAATGATTGTAAATTATATATTTGGGAAGATCCTCATTTATTTAAAATAGGAAGAGATTCTGTGATTCGAAGATGTGTACCATATGAAGAAACTTTTGCTATAATTCAAAAATGTCACGATTCTGAATTTGGAGGACACTTTGGAGTAGATAAAACTGCATTTAAAATTTTAAATTTTGGATTTTATTGGCCTACCTTATTTAAAGATGTTGGACATTATGTGAAAACTTGTGATCGATGTTGAAGAATGGGAAATATATCTAGAAAAGTTGAAATGCTTCTAAACTTTATATTAGAAATCGAAATTTTCGATGTATGGGGTTTAGACTTTATAGGACCTTTCATACCATCATCTGGAAAAATTTATATTTTATTAGCAGTTAGTTGATTATGTTTCAAAGTGGATCGAAGCTGTAGCTTTACCTAACTGTGATTCCAAAAGTGTTTCAAAATTTTTAAAGAAAATAATTTTTATAAGATTTGAAATGCCCAAGATAATTATCACAGATGGGGGAAGTCATTTCAGAAATATCATTGCTGGAAAAATTTGAAATTAAACATAGAATTGCAACTGCTTATCATCCTCAAATAAGTGGAATGTCTGAAGAATCAAACTGAGAAATTAAAAGAATATTAGAGAAGACTGTTAATCTTAAAAGAACTGACTGGGTTGATAGACTTGATTCTGCATTATGGGCTTATAGAACAACTTATAAGATACATATTGAAATGTCACCTTATCGATTAGTTTATGGTAAACATTGTCACTTACCTGTCGAACTTGAACATAAAGCTTATTGGGCGATAAAGGAGTTCAATTATAATTTGAATACTACAGGAGAAAAATGATTAATACAACTGAATGAAATGGAAGAGATAAGAAATGAGTCTTTTGAAAATGCAAGAATTTATAAGGAAAGAAAGAATAAATTGCATGACAAAATGGTTTCAAGGAAAATATTCGAGCCTGGACAAGAAGTATTATTATTTAATGCTTGTTTAAAACTTTTTCCTAGAAAATTAAAATCTAAATGGATGGGACCATTTATAACTGAGAAAGTATACCATTATGGAGCTGTGGATATTAAAGATCCCAAAACTAGAAAAGTATTTAAAGTTAACGGATTAAGAATGAAGCCTTATATGGGAGAAATGAAATTATATTAGAAAGAGGCATATGAGCTGAGTCTACCTGATTAATTCAGTTAATTAGGTCGGGCTGACGACGTTAAACTAAGCGCTTTGTGGGAGGCAACCCATATTTATTAGTGTGAGTTAAATTATTGTTGTAAGGTTATGATTTGGTCTTAAATAAATTTGTATATAACTTCTGGAAATAGAAAGCTAACAAGTTTGTATTGGCTTAAGCTAAACATTATCTTGAAGAATATAGAATTTGGACTTGAACCTATCCATGTCAAATGTGAGTAAATAGGAGATCAAGTTAACCTTCGTTTGTGATTGTTTGTGATTTGAATTTTTCATAATTGCGTTTGTGTGTTGATCATACCCGTTAGTCAGACCTATTTTTACGACCGAAACTTGCAAAATTTAAGAATAGGCGAATCAGAGTGGATCGAGAATCCGACACCTAAGCTCCAAAAGTTGGCGCCTAAGTGCCAGAATGGCCTGCGTATCGATGATTAGGTGCCTAGGCACCAGATTCCGGTGCCTAAGCGCCATGGTTACAGATCATGTAAAAACCGAAAATCTTCAGTTTTTCACTCGAAATCTCTTTATATATTACCTTATCTTCGTCCTCAATCCCATAGAAACCTTAATTTCGAACAGAGCAATCCATTTTGGAGGAGTTAAGAAGGATTTGGAGGCAATGGATAGAGGAAATCATGGAAATGAGGTAAGAGACAAGTCTCCTAAAGATCCTCAGCCTTATTTTAATGGTTTTATTGCTGTTAGTATGGAAAAAATTATTTAGTCGATTAGAAAAGATTGAAGCAGAACTTCAAAGTATTGGTAATCGTCTCCATAAGACGTACCACCAATACTAACACTTGGAATGGCAAACCAAACTTCAATCTAATCATATGGCGGTCTATCAAGATGTTCAAGTAGAAATGTACATGAAGAACAAATGGATCGATGAAAAGACGGCTTTGGAATTTCTAAGGGAGTTGGTGTTCTATCCCTTCGGTCCTAGCGAAGGTGTTGGTGTTCTATTCCTTCGGTCCTAGCGAACTTCATTTCGAAAGAGATGGTAATTGAAAATCGGTGTTAAATAGATCTTATATGTGTTTTAGGTGTGATCGAGTCATGTGTTCGTGTGTTGAATATCGAATTTGTGTGTTTGCTTAATTGTTCTATGTGTGTTGTTGGATTTGAATATTTGTTTTAAATATGTTGTTGTTTGTGTTATTTATAAAACGATGAACCTTGATACAGTCTTGTACTGAACTTTATTGAATATGGAATGGAAGTTATGGATTAGAATTGAAAAATTTTGATACATTTTTGTGGATTAAACTATCATTTTAAATTGATTGTGAAAATGTTTGGAGGATATAAATTGGATTAATACTCTCATAAGAGTAATTAGGAGTCAAATTTGATAAGATTTGGTGGAAAATATAAAATTTAAATTGAATTTTTGGAAAGGCGAGTCTGGCGCCTAGGAGCCAGAATTCGGCGCCTAGGCGCCGGTTTGACCTGAACCCGAAAACTCATCTTCTTAAACCCCCCATGCCATTTTTGACGCCTAAGCTTCCTTCTGCACTGTTTTTCGTGAAAATACCCCCTATAGATCTCATTTAAAGCCGGATTCTCAAGTTTTTGAGCTTGAAATCACCCAATTTTCTCATCCCGATGTCAGATCTACATTCTAAACTCATTATTTTCGATTTTCACCATGGATTTTACTCTCATTTAGAAAAACTGAAATTTTGAGAAAAAATTTGATTTTTAAGGTTAAATCCAAGAATTTTTAAGCTCTTTCAAGTTTGAAAAGCTTAAATTAGTTTATTTTCCTAGATTTGTTGAATTTATTTCGCGTTTTTATTTCACGTTTAGATGGCGCCCAAATCTAAGCAAGGAATGGAACGAGAAAATTTTGATCATAGCAAGTTCGTCACTGCTACTATACACTTCCGATACAATGATTTTGCTATAACTCAGAAATTTATCTCGGAGCGAAGTTTTTACAATCCTGGAGGAAGAATTGAGGATACAATCGTTGCTCTCAACTGGCAACGATTCTACTATTTCATGCTGTTGTCGTTATCCCGGTTGTTAGAGAGTTTTATGCTAATTTCATGGATGCTGAAGAATACGAGATTTTTGTTAGAGGAGTTGGAGTAGGATTCACTCCTGAACGTATCAACATTTTCTATTGACTACCCCCAAACATTGAGTGTTATTACTCCGGATTATCTCCATCTAAGGGAGATTTGGATATGATCATTGCCTACCTGACTGATAGTACTGGAGCTGGAAGATTCGGAACGGAAAAAAGGGTAAATTTTTCATCTTTTAAGCTTAATGGTGTTTTAAAGGCATGGCACTACTTTATTTCTGCTCGTCTCCTTCCATCCAATCATCTGAGTGAGGTTACCAAAGATAGAGCTATCCTTAACTACTGCATTCAAGAGAGGAAGCCTATTGATGTAGGGAGCATTATTTATGATTCTGTAGAGGCTACTGCTCGTTCTAGCACTTCTATTGGACTTGGTTTTCCATCTCTGATCTATTCTCTATGTGAAAGTGCTGGAGTAGTTGCTGAGCTTTCTGAGGAAAAGCTCAAGTCGACAAAGCCTATAGGAAGAGAGAGTGTCAGTATCTATGATCGAATTTGAGGTAAGAGTTCTGCTGCACCTTCGGTTCATTACCTACTTCAAGTAGAGCTTCTATTTATAGACCATCTACTTCTACTGAGCCACCATCTACTTTTTGGGAGCTATGCATCAGTTTATAGAGCAGCAGAACAAGTTATTCCTAACTCATTGTTGAGTAGATACGATCGATAAGAAGATCAATCATCTTTCTGAGTATACACAAAGAAAGAGTGATTACGATGCTGAGTATTTTGAGTCTTTAGTGAGATTTCTGAAAGGTGAGCATGATGTTCAGTTCCCTACTTGTCCCAGATATTCACCATATGTTGATCCGAAGGATATGGAGTTTTCTTTTGGTGATGACGATGATGAAGCTATAGATAGTGATTAGTAGCTTGACTTACCTCTGGAGATGTGTTGATTATGTTTTTAGTGTGTTTCTTGTTTTTTGTGTTGTTTAGTGTGATGTTATTTGTTAGTGTTGATGTGAATCTTTTATGTTGAAACTGTTTTTAGATTATCTTATGTGTGTTTAAGACTGAAATATGAATGAATTTTTATAAAAGTTTATTTATGTTTCAGCCTACAATTTAGTATTCAAGAATAGTAAGTAATTTTGCATGTTCAAAAATAAAATAATAAAAAAATAAAAAAAGGGATTTTTAGAAATTAACTCCTGCTCTGCAAAACTTTTTTATATATGTTTCATCAATTTTGTTATATTCATATTAAAGAATGTGTAGAAGTAGAAGTTAGTTTTTCCTTACTACATCATTATTGTACTTAGATTAATTCATGTTTATTTCTTTCTCTCTTGCTTTAGAAAATTTCATGATTCATATTTATACTAAAGTCGAAGTTTGGGGGAAGGGAAAACATTTATCAAATTTAAATATTATTTGTCCTTAATGAACTAATATTTTCTTTAAAAAAATATTAACATAACATAAGGAATGAAAAATCTATTTAAGATTAGCTAAATTTTTTAATTTATAAATAATTTAGTAAACTTAACTAAAATTTCAAAAATTTTGATTGATTTTAAGAATAGAATTATTTAACTTAAAGAATAATAATATCAAAAAATTTTCTATTTATAGTGAAGAGAATTGTATTTTTGAAATACTAAGGAATTAAGATTATTGCTTGAAAAAGAAAAGAGTGAAATAAGTTTTGAAAAATAATAAATTATTAAAAATGTCATAATTATTAAGTAAGAATGTATAATTTTTTGAAAATAAGTTAAGGATAGTGAAGTTCAAAATCATTAACAGACTATCCAAAAATAGTAATTGGTGTGACTTTATATATTATGCAAGAATTTATGAAGTCAGATTTATATATTTTTTATAATGATTTAGTAAAGTCACAAATTCAACGCAAGTATACGTATCCTATTAAATAATACAGAGCTCTAATAGAGTCCTGGTTATCGATCCCACAGGGAGGTGAACGTTCTTTAAATCAGATAATATAGCACTAAATTCCAATATCAATTGTAATAATTGCTCAAGTGTACTACAACTAGTTAATGCAAAGTACGGTAATAATAAATCTACTACAATTACTTCTACTTACTGAACTAATTTAACTAACACACACTAGCTTGTGTGATTTATAAGATACTTCTATATGAAATGTGTCTTCTTTCCTGCATAAATATTATTATGTGTGGATGATGAAGAATGTTAATCTTTTGTATTGTGCCAAATAGGAGCATTTTTGCTTCTTTACCCTTAAAAGAGTACCCCCTCTTCCAAACAAGTAAAGAACATTGCCATATCTTAAGTTTAGTCACTAAATCTAAGGCTAGGCTGGGAGGATACCGACTCTCACTACGGTGCTCCCACTCACCCTTCACCCGAAGGCTAACCATAGGCTTTTGTTACCAATCTTAAGACCAAATTGGGGATCTCATTCTGTCACCATGAAACCTCAAACTTGAAGTCCATCAAAACTCATTTCCCTATTTATTTGCACTTAATCCCCATGAACTATGCAATTCATTCATGGACATTAAATGGGTTCTTCATTCTTATTGTAGAACATTCAATTCTTTTTGGAATTAATATTCCTCAACATGTTTTAACAATTCAATTGGCCGGATTGAAAAGTAAATTAAGTTCCAAATGAAAGAAACATCACAACTTCTATACACTAAAAGGGCACAACAATTCCACATCACCACATCATCACTACTTTATGCAAGAAGAAAGGCAAGGGAAACTACTCACAAATCATGGAGAAGATATAAGAACATATGGATTTTATATAAGAAAGAAGAGTCATACAAACCACAATAGTAAATACAACTTATCTCTTTCTCTTCCCCAAGCAAATTCCTTCAAAGTTCCCTTGATTCCTCTTCCTATTCCTTGCAACACTTGATTATCTCCTTGGAACAAAGATGAAGAAGCAATATCTCACTTTACTCCCTCTTCTCCCCTCCTTAGAGAAGAATCTCTCTTAAAATCACAAACCCTAACTCTCTCTCACACTTTCCTTACACTCTCTACAGCACTCCTCCACTCTATTTTGGTCTTGAACATTTAATTTTATGTTAAGAACGAATTCCCCAAGAGTTTCTTCAAGCACCTCTTCAAAAATTCACCAAAACTCTTGAATTTGAAATGAACCGACATAGGGCGCCGGCGGTGCCCGATAGTGGCGCCGGCGGTGCCAGATAGTGGCGCCGGCGGCGCCCTTTAGTGCCAAAAATTTTTGGAGGTTCGAGAATAGGGCGCCGGCAGTGCCCATTCTGGCGCCGGCGGCGCCAGTGGCTATTTTCCTCCAAATTGCCCCATATTGCTCCAATTCGTTCCTTTTTGCCTATTTTCGCTCCAATCACCTATATTCATCATACATGCAACAAATCATGAAAAATACCTTCCTTTAAAGTGCAATATCACCAAAAATAGGTAAAACTATATTGCTAAAAGAGTATATATTTTTGGTGCATCAGTAATCCTCACAAATAAAAAAAAAAGAAATGTGAGGAGAAGCTTAATCTAAAAAGAAAAAAAGAATACTCCTATTTAGCACAATACAATTTGCAAAAATCTAAATCTTTCATTAACCATAATCTCATTGCAAGGGGAAGGCTTTCCCCAATTTGAGCCTTTTGTTACAAAATAGTAAAGTTATATTTAGAATTGGTAATTTTAATTTTAAGTTTAGAGAGTAGTGTGGTAACTTATTTCTATTAGCATCATTAAACACATTAACTTGTGCTTTTTCACTTTTATGTTTTATATAGTTTGAACATTGTGTTTTAGTGCTACTATCATAAATTTATACCTTCCCTGTGGGATCGATAACAATAACTCCACTATAGCCCTGTATTACTTGAGCAAAATATATACTTACATTTGTATTCCATTGATTATAAGAAAAATATATTGAAATATAAAAACACAGCATCAAATGTCATCGTGAAAGCTCACATTTTCTTTTAAGGACACTTACTCTCTAAAATTTGACTATGCTCATTTTACAAACATACAATCATAGGAAATATGAACATAACCTGCAACAATCTTGAAACGCCTGCAATTGAATTTGAGTAGGATTCCCAGGAGAACTAAATAGAGATAGTGCCACAACCAAAGATTAAATCCATAGTGGTGAAGTCTACACTCACTAGAACTTAATGAAAGAATAAGAATCGAACAATGAAAGGAAAACACACCAGAATTACAAAAGAAGCGGAACCAAACAAAAGACCATTGTTAAAAAGCATGTGTTTTTTATAGTAAATTCAAATAAATTCCACCTTCTTACTTTCCTGAGAGACTTGAAACACCTTTAACTGATGATCCTCTCACTCAACATAAGAAGAGAACATAGATCCCCAAGTTATACGAATAGATTAGAGGAAAGCACGTCAATGTCGTGGAAGGACTATAACACTTTGTTGGAGTCTTTTTAGATATGGAGCAGCAGAAGATTTTTCAAAAGATCTGTAGTATCCAAGATAGAGGTCATAAAGAGGAACTTAAAAGGTGCCCCTGTAGCAAGCCTACTAGATGGATGAAAGGGAAAAAAAGCAACCTTTCCGTATGGACCATATATGAGATAGTGAAGGGAACTCTTCTATGATTTTACAGAGTAAGGAAATGGATGACATTCCTTTGGAATCCTTGTTTATGATCAAAATTTTTATGTCATGGTATGTCTTACCTCCTTCATACATACTAAACATTTGTATTGTAGATATTTGTGACATTGATGAATGCATCCCCCCACATGTGGATTCCCATGGTTTGGAGCGCCCTTTCTGCATGGTTTATTTTATGATTCCATCTGGTGTGGTCTTCGGTAATGAACCCTAGGTAATTTGCCCTAGTGAGTTTACATGGCCTCATCACATTACGTTGTTTATAGCATCAACGTTACTATTCAGCGGGAAACAATACCGATTTGGCCAAGCACTATGTACCTTCAATTCATGTAAAATGGGCATCTATTACCTTCAAAAAAATAAATAATTCGAAGTGACATTTCAAGTAGTTTAAGATATTGTGTTGCAGAATACCAAACCACCGCAGTTTTAAATGTTTGATGACTACTCATATGTTGTGACTGTTGATATTTATCATTTGTTATATATGTAAATAGGTGTCATTCAATTATATGAATATATTAAAGCCGTTAAATATTTCTACAAATGAATTGATTTTTCTTTTGTTCAAAAGTAATAACCTTTTCTGGATGAATGAATGTGATGCAAAATGAGTCTTGAACTCTTATCACGAAGATCTTCAGATGAACAAAGAAATTTCTAGTTTGACACTGATCTGAAGAATCTTGAATTTGATGGAAAATTTGTTCTCAAAATTATGAAATTCCCTAACGTTAGGAAAATTATAATTCCTCTAAGGTGTTTTATACCCAACGCAACCAAGAAAAGAAAATTCGTAGAAACACTTCAAATAAATTAAACCAAACATTCAAGAATAAACAAAACAACAAACATTATAATTAAAAATAATAATCAACATCTTGAAAGACAAAAATAATTAATAAATTACTTTTAAATCTCAAGCAACTTTCAAAACACAGAAAACATGACAATCAAATCAAAATATATATTGGTCTTACGGACATTGCCCTTAAACTATCCGTTATTGTTTGGACAAGATATAATTCCCAGAAAAATAGTATCCTACATTCAAGAGTAATTTAAAAAAAAACTTACAAATTGCCAATTCAAATTAAACACTCATCAAACCTACTTCATTGGGTCAGCCAATAGATGGAGCAAGCCTCATACAGCACCAAATGATGGGACCAGGTTGATTGGTCTCAGGCCAGTTAAGAATGGTTTGGAGATCAATCCTTTAGGCTAAACATCTTCTTAACCTATCAAATACTAAAAAAATTTTATCTTTAATCCAACAGAAGTTGGGGTATGCCCCACGTGGCACTATCATGATGTGTTTGTCTTGATTGACTTTAAATTAGTAGGGACTGATTTGGTTGTCAGTCTTTTGAGTTATTAAATCTGAAAGGTGGCGACACATATGTCTCTTTTAGTTTAGATCATCTTAAAACTCTATTTTAATCTTCTTTTTTCTGCATTGTAAGTTGGAGCATGATCCATGTGGCATCAGCGCAATGTGATTGGGTTGATTGACTCTCCCATTGCTGTCAATCCTTTGAGTTAGTAAATCTTGGTTAAGTTATGTATAGTTAACTCATTGTACAACTAACATTGAATTGAAATAAAAAAATAAATAAAATTAAACAAACGAAACAAATCAACTTAAAACTTTTTAAATGAATATATACTGCACAACTTTTGCACTTCTTCAAATTCATCATGGCACCAGCTTGATGGGACCAGGTTGATTAATCTCAGACCAGTTGGGGCTATTAGTTGAGGTTGATTCTTTAAGCTTAAGTGCCTTCTTAATTAAGTCTATCGAATACCAAAAGAATTTCACTCTTGAACTATGGAATGTTGGAGTATGCTTCTTTGTGGCTCCATCATAATATTGTCGATTGACTTTGGATCAGTTAGGCCACATTTGGTTGTCAATCCTTTTAGTAATAAATTTGACACATGATACAAGTCTCTTTCAACGTAACACATCCTAAACTTTATATGAACCTTCTTCAATTCCATTCGAAGTTAGAGGACATCCCATGTGTCACCATCATAATGTGATAAGGATGACAGACGCTTGATCTACCTAAAAATGCTCATTTTTATGTCTTATTTATGATTCAATTCTTAAGGATATTATGCTTTAAAGAAAGGTATTTTCATGTTTTTGGATGTATATGATTAAAAAAGAGTCCAAGAAAGAAAAAGAAGGAAAAAGGAGCAAAAAGGAGCAAAATTGGAGCTTATTGAGCAAAATATTGGAATTATTGGCCTGGTGCCTACCCGCCAGAATCCGGCGCCTAAACTCCAGCTCGATACAGACGTTGTTAAGATTTTTTGATGATTTTAGGGAGTTATTTTGACGGAGTTAAGTGGTCATTGGAGCTTCTAGAAGACTGGACTTTACTCCTAATATATAGGACATGTGATACAATGCTACAATGCATTTGGACACAAGGAAACAGTTTTAATCGCGAAGAGGTGTGATCCAAAGTGAAGAGGTGCGAAGACATGGTCACAGAGTCCGACACCTAGGCGCCAGATCCCGACGCCAAGGCGCTACAGTTACCTTCTAGAAGATGCATTGAATTTGGATGAATTTTGAAGAGGTGTCTTAAGCAACCCCTGGTCAAATTCAACGCTCTATAAATAGGAGCCCATTCTACAGAGAAAATGGCCCCTTTTAGCACCTTCTCCCCCCTCTAATTTTTACTTAGTTTTTTTAGTTTCTTCCACACTTACGGAGCCACTTTACTTTGTATCTAGTGAGTTTATTTTGAGTATTTATTGTGTTTTTTTGCGTTGGAGTCTTTCATCATTGCTTTAGAGTCAGTAGAAGTTAGCAGATCGCTTGAAGGAACACTTCAGATAAGTATTTGTACCATGGTTCAAAGTTTTATAAATATGTTTTATTGTGTGATTTCAATGTGTTCTGAGTAGTTAGTTATCTTTCTCCTTTCAACTATGAAAAGATAATAAAATATTTAAAATATTGTGATGATATTAATACCTGATCTTAGTTTATTTTTTAAATTGGCCATTTAAATTGTTAAAACCTATTGAAGAATTTTGAGACCTATCCGGAGATAAATTCTTAACTAGTAGATACCACATGAATCATTCGGTAATCGCAGGCTATACGCGGGTTATTTAAGATGAAGTGTAAATAAATAAGAAGATATTATTTATTGGGTGTAAAATTAATTAGTTTTTAGAGTGACAAACTAAATTCTAATAATTTGGTTTATAGAAAGGGAACGGGTCACTGGTAGGGCCGACCATAGCCACCCTTGGACATCTAGTAGTGTGAGCCTAGATTAACCTATTCTACTAATAAAACATCCTGAACCAATCTATAGATTAGTCAATGTTCTTTGCATCTGGACCAAAGGGAAAAGAATAGGAATGCTTCTATTTGGCACAATACCATAATCTAAATCCCTAAAAAAGATAATTATTTTAAAAATCTTGGATTATTTGAAAAGGAGAAAGTCGTTTTTATACTTGCATTGAATTATAATTACTGCTTACTTTACTTTATTAATGCTTACTACTTACTTGCTTATATTAAAAATTGTTAGTAAATTAAATTTGAAAAAAATTAAAATAAAAGTATATATATATTACTTTTAATTTGAAAATTTCCAAAATATTTCTTACATTTCCTACTTTTTATAAAAACACTATCCCTATGGGATCGATAACTAGGACTCCACTAGAGCCCTGGTCATTAGGAATGTCCCATAATTTTCTTAAGGACAAAAAACTTTCCCTTGGTCATATTATTAAATTTTCCTTGAAAATCTATTTTCCACCAAAAATAATTATATAAATAAATTAAATACAAAAAAATCACATTTTCTCCTCTAATGTTTGATTGATATATGAGTGAAGTCACGCTTAAAAATTTCAAATTTATTTAAACTCGATTTAGTGAGTTATGAAATTAGTAAGTTTAAAGGAAAAAATAATAATTAAGATTTTAACCTATAATTAAAAATTTTAGGTTTAATTAAAAGAATTGGGTAAATATTTGATACTAAGTTGATTTTGGATGTTTGAAACTTAGGTAATTAAATGGTTGAAACACAGTTTTAGAATTTGAAAATAATTAAAATAAACCTTAATTAAATAATTGTTTAAACTTGGAAGAATAATAAAAAAATTAGAATTATTAAAGTACGGATATTATTAGGAAGAAATTTATTCTTTAATCTAAGAATCCCTAAATTAATCACCTCAATAATATTTAATTCCTAATTAAAATGATAATCCAAATTCAAAGTTTATAATGTTTAATCATTAAATTAAATTAAAAATTAAAACATTTAAATTAAATCCTTTTAAAATTTCAATTAAATTAATACTTTAACAATTAAAATTAAATCATCCCTAAAGCATAAAAGAAAAATATTAAATTAAAATTAAAAAAATAATAATAAAATTAAATTAAAACTTAAATTTAAATTAAAATTAAAAACAAAACCAAATTAAGATTTAAAATTAAAATTAAAATAAAATAAAATTAAATTAAATTAAATTAAATTAAATTAAATTAAATTAAATAAAAAAATAAAATCAAAGTTAAAATAAAATTAAAATTAAATTAAATAAATAAAATTAAATTAAAATTAAAAGTTTAGAGCCCAATTAAATTAAATTAAAATTAAATTAAATTAAATTGAATTAAATATAACATCACTTAAGACATGAAGAATTCAAAAATAAATCTAAAACAACATGAACACTATTTCAAACTTAAACCCATTAATTAAAATTAAGTCGAATCACAAATCACTTGAACATCGGTTGCCTGCTTCTTCTTTGTCATAACTCTTTAAATAAGTGTTAAGTGAAGTGTTACTTCACTCATAGGATATTCAAATGTCCTAGTTCACTAAGCAAGATAACAAAACTTGAACTCCTGGATGATTGATTCGTTTTGTATAATTAAACTATAACGGGCAAAAGCAATCCTGAGGTATTGAAAAGATATTTAAGATTCGTCTTAAGGCAACATAAATACGATAGGATGTTTATAAGAACAATTGAACTTAATCGTTCTTTGATGAAGAAAATTGTCTTCAAACCAAGAAACACACAAAAACCTAGACGTCATAGGAGATGACTAGGCGCCAAGTTAGGAACTTGGAAGAAAACCATAACCCATACTCTTAGCTTTACTGAGAACTTGCTTTAAATGCATAAATATTTTAAATTGTGTTTAAGTGCGGCTTGGGATGATGGGAAGACCCCTCCAGGTACGCTTTTATTTTATTGCAATTTACCTTCTTGTAATTTACCTTATTGCAAATGCACTTACTTTTCTTGCATGATAAACAACGCTACATTGCATGAAAACCCGCACCTTTAGGATAGTCCTAAAAGCTGAAACCAAAACTAAATTAAAAGTCATTACAAGATAAAATTCACCGCCACAACATTTCAAAATATAAAACAACTCAAAATTTAATCACAAACAGAATACAAAACTACAATTACGGTAAATTAAAACGTCTTGTTGGATGATCGAATACCTCGGATGATGTAACCTACGTGTTGCGGGATTTCCCACGGTCTAAATGAAAGTGTGGAACTCATTTAGTTGAGTTTAGCAAATTCATCTGGACAAAGTGAATCCGATAAAAATAATAATGATCTTTTGGAAGGATGGAGAGACCGTGGGATCTTAACCGGTGTTGTTATAATCAATTTTAAGATTCGTTTCCTTCAAAACACTAAAAAACACTTGGATTTTAAGACTTCTCTAAACCGAACAATTTGTTCTCGTCTCTTGATTTTCACATTCGCCAAGCTAGGCAGCCACCGCGACAACGAGGAGCTCGGAGCATGGTAGGCGGCACGGCCATCGTCATCAGCAAAACCTGAGTCTACTTCAACAAAACTTTCTTAGAATTAAATAACCGAAGCCGTAGGATTTCGAGGTAGTTTGTCTAGTGCAACATAAATCCTCAATCTTTTTGTTAATTTGCATTGCGAATTAAGCCCTAACCGGTCATAGGATTTCCGAGGTAGTCGTCCGATCGACATAAACCTCACATCTTCGAGGCTATTTGTATGATCATGTCATACTAATATAAGTCCTAATTAATTAAAATTTGCAAGATCAAAACATTAGACGAACATTAGGACTTTCCCTAAATTCAAGCCAAACAATAGGATAGTTGGGAAATTTTTGAAGTTCGCTTCGAATACGCAATTTATCCTACTTTTCTTCCTTTTGAATTCTCAAAACAAAATGTTCCAAACTTGATCCATTCCTTATTGAAATTCCAAAATTCAATCCCTTGAAAACTTAAACTTTGAGAT
The DNA here is from genome assembly GCA_022702705.1 of Papilionanthe hookeriana x Papilionanthe teres. Taxonomy (NCBI): domain Eukaryota; kingdom Viridiplantae; phylum Streptophyta; class Magnoliopsida; order Asparagales; family Orchidaceae; genus Papilionanthe; species Papilionanthe hookeriana x Papilionanthe teres. The sequence continues at coordinate 147,041,919 of CM040424.1, read as the reverse complement.
TCTTGAGAGCGAGAACTAATGATTATTATCGAGAGTTTTCTTAGGTGATTCCGTTACTTAAGATGTAATTAACTATAGGGGCTTGCCCTTATAGGGAATTTTAAGAACCCGGAGTAATATAAGCCTGGCAATTTCTTTGTATTAAGCGAGGAGAATTTCGGCTATAAAGGCGGGTTCACAGAGACCAAATGGATGTCACAAATCTCCTAGTTTATTTAAGCGAGCCCCATCATCAAGCAGTGTGTCTATTCTTCGGGATAGATACACGGTTTTGTGATGCGGTGCTCGTTTATATAAACTATACGGGATGTGAGATCGGTTTGATTTCATATCTTAAAATTATTTTCAAAATCTCAAATACTACTTTCTAAACCCTATATATATATTTAAATCAAAATTAAAATCTAAAATTCGCCGACATAATTATTATAAAATCAAAATATAAATTTATAAGTAAAAGTAACCATCGCACATCAAGTTTTTGAAGTCATTTGCCAGGAATTAAATATTCTAAAAAGTGATATAAAATTCTTGTATTCAAAAGCATATATAAAGTAGCATCGCATCGGGGATCGATAAACGGGACTCCATTAGAGCTCGTATTACTTGATATGATACGTATACTTGTGTTGAATGCTTGAATTTTCAAAATCATTATAAATATATATAAATTTGAGTTCATAAAATCTTGCAAAATAAAAGTCCGTAAATCGCGGTCGAAGTTTTTGACGTTGTTAACGGGGAAGGTATCGAAGTAACTAAGAAGAAGTAAGGAAGGAAGTATAAACGGTATTTATTGATAATATAGTAACTGAAAACATATACTGTGTAGCATGTAACTATGCGTGTTTGTTTACTTATTAAAAGTATTTGTGTGATTATTTATGTGTCGTAGTGGATCTATAGGTTTAGTGCCTTACGATTCGGAGTTAGAGGCGATAACATCGGAGAAAAATTAGAAAACACAAAGCAAACTACAAATCCTTGTGAAATGGCGAATAATCAAGATAATCAGAGAAATGATATTGGAAATTTGCCAAGACCTTCAAGAGATTATGCTAACCGAGAAGCGAGATGAAATTCACATAACGATTCAAAATCTAGATGTTGTTGCTAATTCATTTGAACTTAAACACGCTATTATCCAAATGGTACAAAATAATCAATTTGGAGGAACACCTAATGAGGATCCAAATTTTCATCTCACTAGTTTTCTAGAACTGTGTACTACTTTTAAATATGACGAAGTGTCAAGTGACCTTTGTCGGACTTAGACATTTTCTTTTTCATTAAGCGATAAAGCCAAGGCGTGGTTAAATTCGTTAGCACTTGGATCTATTAGAACTTGGGGAGAAGTATCTCAAAAGTTTCTATCAAAATATTTCCCTCCATCAAAAGACTGCTAAGCTAAGAATGATATTACATCTTTTGGTCAGTTTGAAGGAGAATCAATATGAAGCTTGGGAGAGATTTAAAGATCTTCTTAGAAAGTGCCCACATCATGCTTTACCGGATTGGTTAATAATTCAATTTTATAATGGATTAGTGGGATCATTGAGATCAATTATAGATGCTGCTGCTGGTGGATTTTAATGCCAAAACCTTTTGATGAAGCATATACCATTAATTGAAGAAATGACTATTAATAATTTCGATGGCCCTCTAAAGGGTAAATCTAAGAGAGTAGCTAGTGTTCATAATTCAAATGTGATGACTATGATAGTTTCTTAAATTGCAGCCCTTTCTAGAAAATAGATCAATATGGAATGAATTATTCTCAACCACCTCAAGTGTTAGAGGAAATTTTATTTGAATAATGCGCTGAATCTCGGAAACACCTTATGAGACTTTAAATGTATTAATAGGCTTAACAATCCTTATTAATTATTATAATCCTGGTTAGAAGAATCACCCAAATTTCAATTGGAATAATAGCAATGCCAATGTTAACCCACATAGGGGGAACAATTCTATAAATCCAATTAAAAATTTGAACAATCGAAAAGGAAATACCAATTTTAGACCATCTTATCCTCCTGGATTCAATAGTAACCCACAATTTAAGGATAAGAGGTTGTCTGCGAAGAAATGATTCGAATATGGGAAATAAAATACAAGCTCAAGGTGTTGCTATGAAAAATATTGAAAATCAATTTGGGTATATTTTCAACTGCGCTTAATAATAGACCCAGCACGGAACTCATCAGTAATGCTAAGATCAATCCAAAGATCGAAATAATGAACAACCTAAGAATTTATTCGGTGGGAGTGGTGAAACAAGAGTGCAAAAAGAAAGATGAAATAGAAAAGGAGAAGGTGGAATTCGAAAAAGGTTCAAACAAGATTTATCGAGACTTGGATTATCCTCTTGAGCCGATGAAGATAGCGTTGAAAAACTACCACCTCCATTTCCTTAAAGGTTGAAGAAACGAACGAGGATAACTAATTTGGAAACTTTTTGGAGATCCTTAAGAAATTAACGATAAATATTCATTTTGTTGATGTATTAGAACGGATGTTTGGTATACCGAGTTTATGAAGGATATTTTAAAAAAAGAAAGAAAATTTACAGATCATGAAGCTGTTGCACTTAGCGAAGAGTGTAGTGCAATTATTCGAAAGAAGCTTCCCGAGAGAAAAACTTAAATATCACAGTAGTTTCATTATTCCATGTTCCATAGGTGAAAAATTTCTCGAAAGAGCCTTATGTGATTTGGGAGCTAGTATTAATATTATGCCTTTATCGAAGCTTTGAGTTGGGGAATAAGAGAAATTTCTTCTACATATGTGACTCTTCAATTGACCGTCGTTCCATTACTTACCTTAAAGGAGTGGTGGAAGATGTGTTAGTGAAAGTGGATAAGTTTATCTTTCTGTGAATTTTATTGTACTTGATATGGAGGAAGATAAAGATTTTCCAATCATTTTGGGAAGACCATTCCTTGCTACTAGAAGAGAAGTGATTGATGTTCAAAAGGAGAATTAACTATGAGAGTTAATGATCGAGGTGACCTTTTAATATTTTGAAATCTATGAGGTGTCCCTCGATGGAAAAGATAATGAATGTTTTAGAATGGAGGTCTGTGAATATTTGAGAAATGATCATTTTGAAAATATATTTGAAAAGAAGCAGTATGAAAATATGTTTGAAGAAGAAATTCCAAATGAAGAAAACTTCCGGATAGTAAGAAGAAATCAAGACTTGGAGTATGTTCGGGGAGATTCGAAGTATTAGACAGTATGGAAGGTGGAAATAAAAGCTTAATTCCATCGCATAATAAAACCTTTTGAACTTGAGATATGAAAATTCTCCCTAATCATTTGAAGTATATATTTTTAGAGAAAATCATCTGCCACATAGGTTATTGATCTTCGGAGTTAAACGATTATCAAGAACGAACGTTGTTGGAAATTTTAAGATACAATAAAGATTTTGGATGGACTTTGGCGAGGATGTTAAAGAAGTTAGTCCTTCGATTTCTATGCACAAAATTTTATTAGATGGCAGGACATAAGCGAGAGTTGATCCGCAAGGAGATTGAATTCAATAATAATGAAAGAAGTAGTTAAGATGGAAATTTTAAAATGGCTAGATGTTGGAATTATTTATCCTATTTTAGATAGTGCTTGGGTGAGTCGATATGTTGTGTACCAAAAAAGGGAGGAGGAGTGAATGTTGAAGTGAATGAATGTAATAACCTTATACCCACAAGAAAAATTAATGGATGGCAAAGTTGTATTGACTATAGGAAATTAAATGCCGCCACCGGAGAAAGATCACTTTCCTCTTCCTTTTCTCGATCAAATGCTAGATAAACTTGTTGGACATAAGTATTACTACTTTACGGGATGGATATATCCATCAAATACTGTGCTCTGAGGATCAAGAAAATACAACATTTACTAGCCCTTATGGAACTTTTCTTTTCGAACAATGCCTTTTGGAATGTGTAATGCACCTGCAACATTTTAGAGATGTATTATGTCTATGTTCAGTAGTATGATAGATAATGGAATAGAAGTTTTCATGGATGTTTTTCTCTATGTTGGGACTTCATTTGAAATTTTCTTGGAAAACTAAGCAAAAGTTTGAACTTTGCGAGCAAACAAATTTAGTTCTGAATTGGCAGAAATGTCAATTTATGGTTGCAAGGAGGAATTGTGCTTGAGCATAAAATTTCTGAATATGGTATGGAGGTCGATCACCTTTAAAATTAGAGTGATTGAGAGATTGCACTGCCACCACTACCGTGAGAGAGGTGATGAGTTTCTTAGGACACGCTGGATTTTATAGGCGATATATTAACGATTTTTTCTAAAATTACCAAACCTTTGTGCCGACTTCTAGAAAATGATAGAAAATTTGATTATTGATGAATTTTTAAGTGCTTTCGAATTATTGAGAGAGAAATTAATCACGCACCTATAATTGTTTCACCAGATTGGGAGAAAACATTTGAACTTATGTGTGATGCTAATGATTATGCGATCGGAGTAGCATGGGGGAAAGGCATGATAAAGTTTTTAAAAGTTATTTATTATGCTAGTAAAACTCTTAATGAGGTTGAATTAATTATACCACTATTTGAAATAGAGTTATTAGCTATAGTATTTGCTTATGAAAAGTTTAGACCTTATTTAATTGGAGCTAAAAGTATTGTGCATACAAACCATTCGGCTATCAAATATTTAATGCAAAAAGGATGTGAAACCTAGACTAATTAGATGGATACTTCTTAAAGAATTTTATTTTATGATAGTTGATAGGAAGGGAGATGATAACCAAATAGCTGATGATCTGTCAAGATTAGAGTATGATAAATTATCTGAATTTGAGAAAAGTTACAAAAACTTTCCCTAATAAGCAACTTTTTACTATTATGTGACGAAAATTTTTCTTGATGCCATGAGATATTGTGGACTATATTGTAAGTGATATTATACCATCTGATCTAACAAGGTAACAACATAAAGAAGTTTAAATATGATGCAATATTTTATTCTTGTGATGAGCCCTTTCTATAAATATTGTAAGGATATGATTATTAGGAGATGTATGCCACAAGAAGAAATGAATTTGATTGATACAATGATGTCATGATTGAATTTGGAGGTCATTTTGGTGTTGATAAAAGCTGCTTTTAAGATTTTACAATCTTGATTTTATAGGCCTACTCTTTTTAAAGATGTTTATAAATATATTAAATCATGTGATCGATGTCAGAGGAAGGTAATATCTCTAGACGAAATGAAATGCCTCTAAATTATAAATTGGAAGTTGAAATTTTTTATGTATGGGGATTAGATTTTATGGGACCATTTACTCCTTCATTTGGGAATATATATATATATATATATATATATATATATATATATATATATATATATATATATATATATATTTAAAAAAAAGGAGCAACACGAGAGGGCTCCTACAAGTTAATAATAAAAGGAAGTACGGAATCATTGATGAAATGCTCCCGAAGCTAAGAAAAAACCTAATGGAGACAATTCCACTAAAGACCACAAACCAAGAAAACTAAAAGATTGGGTGAGTGTATATATATGTATACATATGTAAATATGTATAAATATAAAAATAAAATTTAAAAAGTGGTTTGGTGCAAAAACCCCACAGCACGAAATTCCTTGAGTGGGGGGTGTCTCCCGATCGATATGTGGGAGCTATAAGCTTATCTCCATTAATTAAAATTTGAGATCAAAAGGGGTTAGGGGCAACCAAAACCTGCTGGAATGTTCCCCCTAACTGCTAACCAATTAGCCACTTTGTTACCCTCCTTTAAGAATTGAGAAGAAGTGGTAAAATGAGTAGGTTTAGCACGATTTATTTGTTTTCTCCAATAGTCTTGCATCCGGGTTGTAGACCGGTTTTTGTGAAAGTGTTAGTAGAACAGTCGGTCAACTTCCAGCCAAATATTATTCGACCAGTTAGCAATTTTGGCAATATGCATAACATACTCCACGGCAATAAATTCAGTCTCAGTGCATCTCACAGCTTTCACGGGTGCATAAAAGAAAAGTAGGCGATTACCATAAGAGTTTAGAAAATTCCTCACTCCTACATTATCCTTAGAGAAACTGCCATCAGTATTAATTTTGATGAGTTGGGTTAGTGAAACCATCAACAGGTGTTTTACCAGGTAGGTGGGGCTCGATGTGCATCGGATTGGTGAAACCCTTGTGTTTAATGATTTTGTGTAGATATGTTTTACGGTTATTGGCTAATTTATCACGGTGGCCGCTATCCCTTAAAATTTGGCACGCATTTCGGCCATCCACGAAACCACATCACAATGCGATTGTAGAGTATTAACGCTTTACGATTTTCCTTATTCATCGAAAGTGTATGAAGATCTTCCGGCAATAAGTTTGGTTCTTCCTGACCATTGGTTAGTTGCAGCCATATAATTACAGAAGGAGCAGTTAAATAAAGATGAGAGATGGATTCTTCATGTTGATGGCAGAGAACACATTTAGAGGGCCCCCTAAGGCCTTTCGGTTTAAGAATATGTCAGGTGGGATGAAGCCATGAAAAGAAAGGAGGGTTCATAAACCTGAGGAAAAGGACATGGAAGGGGACAAAATTTATTCCATATGGAGTTTCCCCGGGGAACAGAAGGCCAGTTGAAAAGACTCCTGTAAATAGTTTTAGTTATATTCTGAGTGTGGTGATTACTCGACAAACTTTATACGGGCCCATTTTGATCGAAATTGATGGTAGAAATCTGCTAGGCGGAATGATCTGTAAATGGCTTTGAGAGTAGAAAGAGACCAGTGCCCCATCCCAAAACTCACAAACCTTTGTAGTTGAATCAGTAAGATTATCTCTAGCAACTAATAAATACTTGCAGGACATGATTATACGACAAAATTCACTTCACCCTCCCCGGCTCAGATAAAAAGATTTTCATGAGAACTTCTCACCTAAAGTAGATTGTTGATTCTGATCACCTAATTTCACGACCATTTGAGTAGGACCAGTGTAGTATTTGCAATCATAAATTTAGCCCACAGTGAGTTTTTGGGCTCTGAAATTAATCCATAATTTGCATATTAACCTGTTGAATTTGAGGAAAGCTTTGAATCCAAGGCCACCAGCAGCCATTGGTTTTGTGACCTTTTGCCCGAGAAGTCAATGCTTTTGGGTTCTCGACCAGCCCATAATTTCTTCATAGCAATCATTTGAAGAAGATAGGAGGAAGGTTGACGGGGATACTTTTAGAGGAGTGTGATTACACCACCATTTGATAAGAAAGAAATTAGTCCGACGGCTACGATTGAGGCTTTGACTTTGGTGAGAATCTCCTCGAGTGAATTTGTTTGGATTCTGCCCATAGTAGAAGGACACCCAGATATTTAAAAGGAGGTACTGCATTTAAATCCGTGTACTCCGAGAATCCATTGCTTGATACGAATGATTATCGGCTTGGAGAATACCAATTGACACTTCTCGGGATTGAAAAGCATTTGGATTGTTGTTGGAAGAAGATACAGCAGTGTTTTAACTTTTCACAGCAGTTTTGTGTGCCTTTAGGAAAACCATGATGTCATCTGCATAAAGGAGGTGAAAATAACAATATTTGATTTATGATGGTACAGCATAGCTTTTATTGAGAATGGTACGATTAACCATCCTTGAGAAGTAATCGGCAGCTAATAGAAGATGATAGGGAAAGTGGGTCTCCCTGCTTTAAACCTACGGTGGCATGGAATTTGCCTCTGGCGGTCCCATTCAATAAAATAGAAGTGTTCATTTGGATGGAGCCACTGGAGATGAGATTGCAAAGCTGTTCTTTAAAACCTCTAGCAATCAAAACATCTTCAATAAACTCCCGACTAATGGTATCATAGGGTTTTTGTATATCAAACTTGTATATGAGATTACCTCCCCTAGACTTTATCCAAATCAAGCAAAGTTCCTGAGCAAGTAGCATATCTGAGGTCAGCCACCGCCCTTAACAAAAGCTTATTGATTCATGCATGATAACCTATCAAGATGAAGTTGAAGTCTCCCCACAATTATTTTCTTGATAACCTTCTTGATTACGGTCTGCAGAGATGGGTCTGAAATGATCTCCAGTTTTTCATGAATTATTTTGGGAATCAACACAATGTTTGAAGCACAAAAATAATTGGGAAGATCATTTCCCGAGGAAGAAACTTTGGATATTTGCCACCACATCACCATGACAAATTCCACTCATACAGAGTAATCTGTGTAACCATCGGTCCTGCAGTTTTAGAACTATCAAATTGATTTTATAGCATTCCGTTCTTGCTCGATTGGGATGGTAGTTAACTCGCGAGTACATTGGTGTAATGCGAGTTGTCACAGGAAAAAAGATCTATCGATAGGCGATGCAGTTGCAGGAGGAGGATTAAGTAACATCAAAATGTGTAACAGCATCCAAACCAATCTCTGTGTCCTCCATGAGTTTCCTTGTAATTTGTGTGGATAGAGTGAATAGTATTACATTTCCTTCTATATTTTATACATGCGTGGCCATTGGTGTTCTATCCCCATGAATAAATGGTTCAAACGGCTTTTTGTTTTAGATATTGTTCCAGCTTATCATTAGCCAACATCAAATTATTTTGTGCGGTGAAATGTGTTCATCGCGCGATTGCCGGCTGGATTTTAGACTCGATTTGATTTAGCTCTTTCTCGAAGCCACTTGGACGACAGGTTTCCTATAAGGTTCCCGATTCCATTTCCTAAGAGCTTTCTTGAAGTTATACGCAAATACGCACTTAATATGATGAGAGGGTACGGGTGATCAATACGGTGCCGATTTTCTGAACAATCTTGTGGAACTCGACATGGGGACGAACATTGGATATCTGAAAGGAGGGGAAGTATTAGAGCGAATTAGGGAGGTAATGTAGATGTAAAGGAGAGGTATGATCGAACCAGCAAGACTCAGGTGGTAACATAAGTAGAGAAGCCAGGAATTAAGAGAGCCGAAGGTTGTTAACCAACATCCATCAAGCCTCTCCCAGATAATCCCTCTCTTCCTTCTTAAAAGCGGGTCTCTGAAATCCAAGGTCATAAAGATTGGCTGCATGAATATTATCATTGAAAATGGTCATATCAGAGAGCTTGGGAGGTATACCCCCAATTTTTGTTGAAGACCCCACATTGTTAAAATCACCCCCAACAATCCACGGTGGAAGAGTGTGTACTTGAACAACGTGTCCTGAGTGATTCCACGGGGAGAACTTTGTCTTCCTTTTTACATCCAACATATACAAAGGTTATTAAACCATCCCTGTCATTAATCTGAAAGGAAGAATGTATAAATTGCTTGTTGTCAATAAGGATAGACCAGTTCACCTCTTTTCTACAAAATCCAAATTTTATTATTGCGATTAGCATAGTGGTTGTAGCCTTGTAGCTGTGATAATTTCTGAGGATATTTATTAACCAAAGGTTCCAGGATAGTAATACCATAATTTATATTTTTGTTTAAATGTGTGATCTTTTAAAAGGCAGGAGGATTAGCAATACACCCCTAATATTCCAACGAGAGGAAATTTATCATTAAATGGGATGGGGATTAAAGAAGTTGAGATCTAGATCTAGATCTCACAGTAACAGAAATTCCATTGCTCCCCACGGAAAGAGGAGTTCAGGATTTTTTTTTTGTACTTCAGGGTATTCTTCTTCTTTTTCCTGGAGGTTTGGGTGTTGCCATTTGCCTTCCATCTCTTCTTTTGCATAATAACGATTCCATTGGGCTTGGGTATCTACTTGCTGTTCAATAGATTGAGTTGGTGTGACTATTCGACTTCCTCTTCCTCCCATGCAGCAACTATGTGAGGATCTACCCCCAAGCGAGACTCAGAAACATCATCAAAACATCTCTGATTACTCCAGAGTGAACTAGAGGGGTGCAATTATCCACATTGAGCGTGGGTTCAGCAGTCTTCTCCCCGGCTCGGGGGGACTTGATGGCCCAGTGTTCTCCCCACCTCGAGTGGAGGGTAAAAGTTTGAGGGCTACCATTCTGAAGTCTCTCCTTTCTCGAGCCTGTTGCACTAAAACGGTATCAACAGATTGCTTGTGGTGAGTTTCCTTTTGTTATGGATCTTCTAGATGAGATGAATTACGTAACATTTTTCAATTGTATGTCCATTTTGCAATGAGAGCAATAATAAGGTTTTACTGCATTATAACTTCTTGCCATTGTCCTTCCTTATCGGATCAAATCAAATTTTTTTTACACTCAAGAGCGTTAAGAATATCTCTCTCGATGTGGATCCTAGCTTCATTTAGGTTTAGCTTTATTAATTGTAGCGGCATCCGGTCTTAAAGGAGTTCAATGAACCTTGATTTGGAAAAGAGCATCTGATTAAAAAATGCGGCAGGGAAGATTGGGTAGTTTAAACCGGATTGGCACTGGTGTGGGGTCCTTGCTAGGATCGAAATGCATTTGTCCATTTGATTATTTTCATCTCCACTCCAGCAATAGTCGAAATGTTTAGCAAATAACATAGCATAATCCTCTTCAACGGTGAAGTTGATAAGAAGTGTATTTCCATCCGACGTCTAGCTTCCAATTCCCTTGAAAATTCAGTGATTAAGTATTTCCTCGCTTTCTTCCATCTTGGGATGCCCAAGGCAAATTTCCCGATCAAGTGAGTTTCACTTGTCATCAGCTTGACCAATTCTGTTCAGTGAAGATCACGGCGGGATGGCCATCCTTTTCTTCCGGTACGATAAATGGGCAAAGAAATTCTTCCGGAAATTTGCTGCATCATGCAATCTCTACGTAGGAAAAATAATGCGGAAGGATGTGATGGAAGAAATGAGGATCTCTAACACCGGCATAGGTGGCTTTTGCCCTCGATGTTGGTGGTAAGATCAATGGGGTGAGCCATCAGACCACCAACCACAATGGGAGCCTCCAATGGAAAAGTGGACCATAAACAAAACCAACGAGAAAATGGAAAAAATGCGAGACAAGAAGCAGAGAACCGGTAAGCAACCAAAAGTGAGCACAACCACCGAGTAGGTACACCCACGAGACCTTAGAGTAAGAAAAACCACCTCCAAAAAGAGCACAATGGAATAGTAAAAATTTGAAAAACAAAAAACCGGGAACAGCAGCTGCGGAAGAGCAACAAAGGAGCCGTGTGCACTCACACATAGACCAGCATACTCACCCCGAGACTTACTGCACCACCACCTCCAAGCCACCCATGGCGGGGTCATGCTGAAACCTGTGAGCACTTTCTTGCCAACATTGTTCAAAGGAATATATATATATATATATATATATATATTTATTTATTGTCGTTGATTATGTCTCGAAATGGATTGAAGCTATTGTTTTACCTAGTTGTGATGCTCGGAGTGTTTTAAAATTTTTAAAAAAAATATATTTACAGATATGCAATGTTGAGTGATTATAACTGATAATTGGAACCCCGTTTAGGAATAATCAAATTAGAGAGATTGATTGAGAAATATAATATTATTCGTAGAATCTCTTTATATCATCCCAGAATTTGGTGGTTTAGCGAAGTGTTTAATCGTGAAAGAGAGTCACAAGGGTACAGAAAGTTGTGGATAATCATAAATTGGGTGTTACCGCAGTTAGATACTTCTTTATGGGCTTATAGGACTGCTTTTATTCCACGTGGAATGTCTCCTTACGGACTAATGTTTGGTAAGACTTTCCATTTACGGTTGAATTGGAGCATAAAGCATAATGGGAGATAAAGTTGAATTTTAACTTGAAAAAGGCTGGAGAAAAGAGATTTATGCAATTGAATGAATTGAAGATATTAGAAATGCATCTTGCTCACGTAATGATCTATAAAGAGAAAATGAAATTGTGGCATGATCGGAAGATATTGAAAAGAAATTGGAATTTGGATAAAAAGTTTTGTTATACAACACAAGATTGAAATTATTTCTTGGAAAGCTCAAGTCTAGATGGTTAGAACACTTTACAGTTGTAAGTTCATTCTTTTGGAGAGTTTGTTGATATTAAAGATCCCAATACTTAAAGATTTTCAAAATTAATGGGCATCAATTGATGCTTACTTTGACGAGGTTTCAACGACTTCAAAGAGGTTTTAATGCTGAGTCCTCTCGATTAACTATATGGTTGTCCGGTGGCGACATTAAACAGCGCTGTGGTAGCTATGTATTTTTGTGGTGTTTTTGCTTATTTGTTGTAATTGTGCTTTTTAGATAGTTATTTTTTTTAATACTAATCACTCCTAAATACTTTTAAAATTGATAAATATTGGATCAAATTGAGATATTGGAATATTTTGGGCCAAATGAAGTTCGGTGAGTTTTACTAGTGGCGCCGCCGGCCTTTATTACAAAGAGTATTCTTTGAATTCGGGTTTAAACTTTGTCGGCACCCTATCGACGATGCTAGCGCCCAAAACCTGTTGACGGTTCTTGGAGTTTCAAATTGTGAGTTTGCAACGTTTTAGTAGGGATCTTCATCATTATAACTCCCTAAACTCCATTTTAGACTTCCAAACTCAAATAAAATACCATTCCCAATTTGCATTCCATGATTCCTACTCTATAGAAACCCCTCGATCTCTCATTTTTAATGGAAGGAATTTTATAAGTTTAGAGCGCTGCAACGATTTTTCAATAAAGTGATGATGAAGAGGAGGAGGATTGTCAAGGAAAGAGACTTCATAAAATGGGTATGGATAATCTTACTACTAGAGTTTGAAGAGATAATTAAGAAGAGGAGTGTTGGGAAGTGCTTTGTTACACTACCGTTGCCGTGATTGTTCCGATTGTGAAAGAACTCTATGCAAATCTTCAAGGGATCAACAAAGGATTCGTATTTGTGTGAGGTAGGTTTTACTTGATTCACTCTACTGCGAGGATTAAAGATCTCTTTATGATTGAGAATGTACATATTTTCCATTATTCAAAATTCGATGCCATAAGTAATAATATGAATGATGTGTATCGTTATTTGACGAATGAGAATGAGGATTGCGAAATTAGAGAAAATAGATATATTTGTTTCCCTTTTACATTTCAGTACGTGTGGCAGGTGGCATTACTTAATTTCAGCAAAGTTATTTCCAATGTTGAAAATTAGCAAGGAACTAAGGAAAGTGCATGTCGGCATAATTTTAGGTTATGTGTTGTATTTTAGAAAAAAGGGTCGCCTACAAAAGTTGTCGGTGAATTTTATATTTTAAATTTAATTTAAATATATAATTTGAAAAGTAGTGTTTGGTTTTGAAAATAATTTTAAGTTTTAAAAATTTTTAATATATGAAATTAAACCGATCTCATCTCAAATAGTTTATATAAACGAGCACCGCATCACAAACCGTGTATCTGTCTCGAGGGAATAGACACAGCGATGATGGAGCTTGATTAAATAAACTAGAATTTGTGACACCCGGTTGGTCTGTGACAATTTTATAAGCCGACGAGTTCACACCACTGATATGAAGAAAATTAGCCGGGGTTTATATTACGGGTTCTTAAAGTTCCATATAAGGGCAAGCTAACAGTTGATACATCTTAAATGTTCCGAAGACACTCAAGAATACTTCTTGATAATGATCGGTGGTTTGGCTCTCGAGAATTTCAAATTTTAAAGTATTGAATAGTGGATTTTGGAAATTTCAATAGGGAATAGTTCAAATTTCGAACAGTTTATTTTTAAGAGTCCAAAGGAAGAGAAGTAGGGGATGTCTGCAGAACCGAAGCGGACTTCGGTGACTTCCCGACTATCTATTATTTGACTTCAATTTGAGAGTTTATTTAATGTTCCAATCCTGCCAATTTTAATTAATTAGGACTTATATTTATATGATATAATCACACAAATACCCTCGAAGATGTGATGGTTTATATCATACCAACAACTACCTCGGAGTCCTAAGACTTGTTAGGACTTAATTTGCATAACATGATCATGCAAATACTGTAAAGTTGAGGATTTATGTTGCATTAAGCAAACTACCTCGAAATCCTTTGGCTTGGTTATTTAGACTAAAGAATGGTTTAGTTGATGTAGACACGAAGTTTCTTGATGAAGATGGTCGTCTTACATTATGCTCAAGCTCCTTATTGTTGCAGAGGTTTAGGTTTAGAAAGTGGCAATCAAGAGATGAAAGTGTTTTGGTTTAGAAGTCTTAAGGTTCAGGTGTCTTAATGTTTTAATTAAAACAAATCTTAAAGTTGATTAAATAGAACCGATTAAGATCCCACGGTTAGATCATCCCGGCACCGTTATTTTCTTCGGATTCACTTAGTCCAGATGAATTTGCTAAACTCAACTAAATGAGCTCCACAATTTCATTTAGACTGTGAAATCTCGTTAGAAACACGTGGGTTACATCATCAGGGATTCCCGATCATCAACGAGGCGTTTTAATTTAATTGTAGTTGTAGTTTTCTTGATACATTTTGTGATTAAATCTTGAGTTGTCTTATTTTTTAAATATTGTGGCGATGAGTTTTATCTTGATTTGTTTTTTAATTTAGTTTTTGTTTTAGTTTTGTGGCTATCCTAAAAGTTTCAATTTTCATGCGGGGACATTGTTGTTTAACATGCGAAAGTAAAGTACAATGCAAGTGATCCATGAAAAAAATACTTTATTTTTATGCCTTGATTTTTATTAAAATTTTAAGGATATTATGCTTTAATGAAAGGTATTTTATATTTTTGGATGTAGGTGATGCAAAAATGTTCAAAAAGGAGAAAAAGATGAAAATGGATGAAAAAGGAGCGAAAATGAGCAAAAATGGAGCCAAAATGCAAAATTGCCAAAATAATGGGCTGGAGCCTAGGCGCGAGAATCCAGTAACCAAGTGCCGGCTCGATATCAAATGTTTGTGACAGTTTGTAACTACTTTGGCGTTTATTTTGACGGTTAGAGCGATTGGACCATCTAGAAGATTGGCGATTATTCTGGATTATAGAACATGTGATACATTGTATCTAGACGCAGGAAACGGTTTGGATCGCAAGGAGTGCGATCCAAAAGTGAAGGTGCGAAGAACTGAACGCGGATTCCGGCGCCTGGCGCCGGACACACTTTCTAGAAGATTCATTGAACTTGGACACATTTTTGAAGAGATGCTTTAGGCGACCCTTGAAGCACAAATAGGAGGCCATTTCTACAAAGAAAAACGCCCGATAAGAAGCCAAATTAGAGAGAGCCCCAAAAGCAAAGAGGTCTCCAATTAGAGAGAGAAATTTTAGGGCACACTTTTAGTTTGCTTTCCTTCATAAATTAGTGAGTTTATTTTATTTAGAGTTTGTATTGAGAGTTTGAAAAGGTTGGTACTTGTGAAGTCTTTTTCACTTTGAGTCGAAGGAATCGGAGGTTGGAGTTGGAGAAACACTTGAGATAAGTATTTGTAATTTGATTTAAAGTTTTATTTATATGTTTTGTTATTTAAATTCAATGTGTTCGAGTAGTTACTTTACTTTCTCCTCTCGATTATCAAAAGATAAATAATAAGATAATATTAAATTCGTTGGAGAATATGTTTAAATATTGTGATGATATTAATACTATATCTTTATTTACTATTTTAATTGGTCATTTAAATTGTTAAAATATGTTGAAGAATTTTGAGACCTAGAAGGAGATGAATTCTTAACTAGTAGATATCACAAGAATCCTTGGGTAGTCGAGGTGAAGTCTGAAATAAATAGGAAAATATTATTCGATAGGTGTAGAATTGATAAGTTTTTAGAGTGACAAACTAAATTCTTGTAATTTGATTTATAGAGAGGGAACGGATCACTAGTAGGGCTGACCATAGCCACCCTTGGACATCTAGTAGTGTGAGCCTAGATTAACCCATTCTCTAACAATACATCCGGACACGATCTATAGATTTGCCAATGTTCTTTATTCTATCGAGCGAAGGTAAAAGAATATGACTGTTTCTATTTAACAATACCATTGGTACATATTCTCCATGAATATTATATTATCTAAAAAGACTTGGATTAATTGAAAGGAAGAAAGTTGTTTGCTTATTATTATTTACATCACTCATTATTTTATTATTGCTTTAATTATGCATTTAGTAAATTAAATATTAAAACTTTGAAAGAAATACATAAAAATAAAATTAAAATATTTAAAAATCTATGAACCTCCTCGTGGGATCGATACCGCGGTCTTTATTTAAAGCCCTATATTACTTGAAATGATACGTATACTTGCGTAGTACCTACAGTGTATAAAATATTTTCCATAAAATTATATTTATATACACTAGCCACTATTATTAATTAGGTCAAAGTATTGGCTATAACATATTTTTGAAAGCATAAATTATTGCGTTATCGAGTGGATCAAGGTCAAGTTTTTGGCGCCATTGCCGAGGAGGGCAAATTTTTAGATTTAAAATATTTATTTTATTTTTATTTATTTATTTCTTTTATTGTAAAAATAAAATATAAAATACAAAAACATTTATAAAAACAAAAATAAAAAAAAGTAAGTAGAGATTTTATTTCTTGCTATTTTATTTTACTTTTTATTTACTTTTTATGTGTAGTTCTGGATTTGAAGGATTATTACCTTTAGATTCTGAATTAAGAAAGAAGCTGACATTAGAAAAATTAAAAAAGGAAAACAAATTCAAAAAATATCGAGAGATGACTAATTTACATAATAATTTACAAAAATCAATTGAAATTAATGAGCAAAATGTTTACAAACCATTAAGGGATTATGCTAACTTCCTACGGTTGATGAACTTCTCGCAATAGTATTTAAATACTTGTTGTAGATGTTAATTCTTTTGAACTTAAGCCAGTCTATTATTCAAATGGTTCAAAATAATCAATTTGGGGGAACACCAATTAAGGATCCAAATTTACACCTTGCTAGTTTTTAGAACTATGTACTTTACCTTCAAATATAACAATGTTTCAGTAAAGGTATTAGACTTACATTCACTGCTTTCCTTTAAGAGATAAAGCAAAGATGTGGTTGAACTCATTAGCAACGGAGTTCTATTAAAACATGGGGTAGAAATGGCACAAAAATTCCTTGCTAAATATTTTCCTCCTTCATGTTAAATTAAATGATATTACTTCATTTAATTGATTTGTGAAGCAATTATGAAACTTGGGAAAGATTTAAAGAACTATTAAGAAAGTGTACTCATCATGCTTTACCTGATTGGTTAATTATTCAAACATTTTAAAACGGACTTATTGGATCACTAAAATCCAATTATTGATGCTGCTGCTGGAGGTTCTTTAATGCATAAATCATTTGAAGAAGCTTATACTTTAATTGAAGAAATGACTAACAATAATTTTCAATGGCCTTGAGAAAGGATTAATCTAGAAGAATGGCAAGTATTCATGATAACGAAGCCTTTTCTATATTAGCTTCACAAGTAGTACCAATATCTAAAATTAGATAATTTTGCTATCAACGTATCACATAACAACTCTCTTAATATTGAAGATTCTCAAATTATTGAAATTTTACATGCTATTGCTAGTAAAAATAACCCTTATTCAAATTATTATAATCCTGGATGGAAAAATCACCTTAATTTTAAGCTGGAATAATTCACAACAACAATGGGGTAATAATCGATCTCATCCAGTTTGAAAATTGGAACAATCAAAGTAAAATTAGACAAACCTCTGGATTTTATAATCAACAAAGAAGTTATCTATAGAAGAATTAATTTTACAGGCGAGTAATCATTTACAAAATCAAAACACTGCTATTTGTAATATTGAGAATCAAATGGGACAAATCACTAATTTAATTAATTACGGACTACTCAGGGAACACTTCTAGTAATGTTGAAATCGATCAACGAAAGAAGCTGAAAAATTATGAACATACTAAAATTTTGTACAACTTAGAAGTGGAAAGGAATTAAAAGAAGGAATTCAGAACAAAATTAATGGATGGAGTGAAAGAGATGCAATCCCTAAGAAACTCCTTCTCTAGTAGAACAGGCACAGTATTCTGTAATGAAATTGAAAAACCACCACCACATTTTCCTCAAAGAGCCACCACATTTTCCTCGAATTAAAACGGCGAAGCTTGAATCATCAATTTTCTAAGTTCTTTAAAATTTTTAAGAAACTTAATATTAACATACCTTTTGCTGAAAGCTTTGGAACGGATGCCAACTTATGCAAAATTTATGAAGGATATTTTAAGTAAGAAACGAATATTTGAAGCTTTGAAAGCTGTTGCATTAAGTAAAGAATGTAGTACAATGATTCAAAATAAATTACCTCAAGAAACTTAAAGATCCTGGAAGTTTCATTATACCTTGTGCTATTGGAGAAAAACATTGTGGAAAAGCTTTTATGTGATTTAGGAATGATATCGATCTCTCTTAATTTTATATTTTTCGAAGATTTGAATTTAGGAGAAATTACTCCCACCACTTTGTAACCCTTCGAGTTAAGTGATAGATCTATCACTTACCTAATGGAGTTATAGAGGATTTTCTTGTTAAAGTGGATAAATTTATTTTTCCTGTGGATTTCATTGTACTTGATATGGAAGAAGATAAAGAAATGCCAATTATTTCGGAGAGACTTTTTCTAGCTACCGGACGGGCTATGATTGATGTCCAAAAAGGAGAATTAACTATGAGAGTTAATGATCAAGAGATTAAATTAAATGTCCTTAAATCAATGAAGAACCTTTTGATAAAGAAAAATCTTATCGTATGGATATTATTGATTATATAATATAAAAACATTATCAAGAAAAATGTAAAGTCATTTACGAAGAAAAAATTGAATTATTAACTAACGAAAATGAAGAACTAAATGAAGAAAAATTATTTAAAGAAACTCGTTATATTAAAGATAACCGGGAAATTTTAGACATAGCTAAATGATATACATTTCCCTCGATTAAAAAGCCTCGACTGGATTTCAAAATGCTACGCACGATTAAAGTATCTTTTTATTAGAAATTCATTAACTTTACCGTATTATTTCTTCTAAACTAAACTTAGAACAAGATGATAAATTAATAGGAGTGTTAAAGAATTATAAGAAAACTTTGGTTGAACATTGCTAATATAAAGGTATAAGCCCTTCCATCTGTATGCGTAGGATTTTAATGGAAGAAGATTTTAAACCTACTTTTGAGCCTCAAAGAAGATTAAATCCTATCATGAAGAGGTTGTTAAAGAAATTTTAAGATGGCTTGATGTTGGAATTATTTTATCTGTTCGGATAGTCGATAGGTCTTATTCATTGTGTTACGAGAAGAAGATGACATCATTGTCGATGATAAAAATGAACTAATTCCTACAAGACAAATTGCGGATGGAGAATTTGCATTCATTATCAAAAATTAAATAACGCCACTAGAAAGGATCATTTTCCTTACCTTTCTTGGATCGAAATGCTTGATAAATTAATTTGGTTACTCATATTTCTATTTTAGGATGAATCAATAAGTTTATCATCGATTATTTGTCGCTCCTGAGGACCAAGAGAAAACAACATTTACAAGTCCTTATGGGACATTTGCATTGAGAAGAATGCTTTTCTATTTATGTAATGCATGCACCTTTTGAAGATGTATGATATCAATATTTAGTTGATTCATAGGGAGTGAAATATTTATGGACGATTTTTCATTTTTTTGAACTTTTTTTTAATCTTGTTTGGAAAATCCTTCCAAAGTTCTGAAAAGACTTGAAGAAACAAACTTAGTTCTTAATTGGGAAAAATGTGAATTTATGATGCATGAAGGCATTGTAGTTAGTGTAAAATTTCATAAAAAGGGATGAAAGTTGATCAAGAAAAAGTGAAAACTATTGCTGAACTACAACAACCTAACACTGTTAACGATGTGAGAAGTTGATCAATGGAAAAGAAAATACTGTTTTATGCCTTGATTTTATCCAATTTCTAAGGATATTATGCTTTAATGAAGGTATTTTTGTGTTTTTGGATGTAGGTGATGTAAAAAAGGTCAAAAAAAGGAAAAAGGGTGAAAAATGAGCAAAATGAGCATAAATGGAGTAAAATACAAAATTATCCACAAAAATTATGGCCGGCGCCTAGGCGCCGAAGTTGGAGCCTACGCGCCGGACTCGATACGAGCGGTAAGTTTTTTGATGACTTTTGGACGGTCATTTGACGGAGTGATCGGTTATTGGACATTCTAGAGAGTAGCGGTTGTTCATTGATATTAGGACATGTGAAACATTGCATTTGGACGCTCAAAATGGTTTTAATCGCAAAGAGGTTCGAGACGAAAAGTGAAGAGGTGCGAAGACGGATGCGGTGTCCGCTATGCGCCGAATGAACAAATCTAGAAGATTCATTGAATTTGGACGCTGTTTTGAAGGTCATCGAGGTAACCCTTGAAGCATAAATAGAAGTCCACTCCTTCAAAAAATGGTACTTACATTGTATCCCCTATCTCTTAGCCACTTAGAATCTCTCGGCTTCTTAGAGAGAGAAATAGAGAGAGAAATTTGGGGCCACTTTTATTTAGTTTAGTGTGTTTATTTTCAAGTTGTTGCATTTGGAGTTCATTACACTGTGGAGTCGGTAGGAATCAAGATGCAGCCAGAAGTAATATTTGAGATAATTATTTTTATTTTTGATTCAAAGTTTATTTATTATGTTTTGTTGTTTATATTGAATGTGTTCGAGTAGTTAGTTTTACTTTCTTCCTTAAATTATGAAAAGATACATAAGATAATATAAAATTTGATGGAGAAATTGAAAATCAAAATATTTTCAAAACATTGTGATGATATTAATACCTGATCTCACTTTACCTTTTAAATTGGCCATTTAAATTGTTAAAACCTTTTGAAGAGTTTTGAGACCTAGAAGGTGAAGAACTATTAACTTGTAGATGTCACATGAATCCTTGGGTAGTCGAAGGCCATGCGCGGGCTATTCAAGGTGAAGTTCAAATAAATAGGAAGATAAGATTTAACGGGCGTAGATTTGATAAGTTTTTAGAGTGACAGACTAAATTCTTATAATTTGATTTATAGATAAGGAAAGGGACACTAGTAGTGTCGACAATAGCCACCCTTGGACATCTAGTAGTGTGAGCCTAGATTAACCCATTCTCTTAACAATTCATCCGGACTGATACGTAGATTAGCTGATGTTCTTTGCGCTTGGATCGAAAGGGTAAAGAATAGGAATGCTTCTATTTGGCATAATACCATAAAATAGATTCTCCAACGAATATTAAATTATCTTAAAAATCTTGTATTAATTGAAAGGAAGAAAGTTGTTTGTTTTATATTGTTTTCACAAAATCATTTTCTTATTATCGTTTTCTTTATCTGCATCTAGTAAATTAAAAGTAATTTTTAGTTAGATTAAAATACAAAAAGAATTTGAAATACAATATTTAAAAATATATTACTATTTTTCCCCGTGTGATTGATACTGGGGTCTTTGTTTCAAAGCCCTTTATTACTTGAAATGATACGTATACTTGCGTAGTACCCAAAAAGTATATAAAATATTTTCCTTTAAAATTATATTTTGCTATATAAACATATATTTAAAAAGTATTAATCACTAATGGCCTAGCATTCAGTAGCAATTAAGTTTTATTTAATGTTATTTCTGTAAATTAAAAATTAGTACACATGTATATATCAAGTTATTCCAGGTCAAGTGTTTCGCGCCTTTGCTAGAAATTAAATTTTTTAGCAGTGATAACAAATTCTTGTATTGGGAAATACAAAAAATAGGGTCACATTCCTATAGGAGTTTTATAAGTAGTTTTGTATGCCCATAAAGTAGTTTCTAATCTAGCAAACCAATCCAATTTCATAGGATTAATGACTTTCTCCAGAATTCATTTAATTTCATGATTAGATTTCTCTGCTAAACCATTAGTTTGGGGATGATAAGCTGTAGAGATTCTATGCATAATATTATATTTTTCCACCAATCTCTGAATCAGATTATTCTTAAAATGAGATCCTCCATCAGTGATGATTACTCTAGGAATTCCATATCTTGTGAAAATATTTTTCATTAAAAACCTTAGAACACTTTTAGCATCACACCTAGGTAAAGCTATTGACTCAGTCCATTTTGATACATAATCAATAACAATCAGTATATATATATTTCCAAATGAAGGCATAAATGGTCCCTTAAAATCTAATCCCCATGAATAAAAAATTCCAACTTCCAAAGTGAAATTAAGAGGCATTTCATTTCTTCTAGATATATTGCCTATTTTCTTACATCGATCACAAGTTTTGATAAATTTATAAACATCTCTGAAAAGTGTAGGCCAATAAAATCCAGATTCCAAAATCTTATGTGCAGCTCTATCAATTTTGAAATGTCCTCCAAATTCAGAATCATGACATTCTCGAATAATTTTTCAGATCTTCATAAGGCACACATCTCCTAATAATAAGATCTTTACATTGCTTGTACAAATAAGGATCGTCCTAGAAATAAATATTAGCATCATGCTTAATTTTTTTCTTTTGTTGCATTGTTAAATGAGGTGGTCAAATATTACAAATTATGTAGTTCACATTATCAGCATACCACCGTAAATTTCCTTCAATAATATTATATAATTGCTCCTCAGAAAATGTTTCAATAATTTCCTTTTCAAAATCATCCAAATTAGGTTGTTCAAGTCTAGATAAATGATCACATATTTGATTATAGACCCATTTTTTATTAAAAATCTCAAAATTAAATTCTTGCATTAAAAGCATCCATCGAATCAGTCTTGGTATTGCATCCTTCTTTTGAATTAAGTATTTAATAGTAGAATAATTAGTATGCACTTACATTAAGCTCCGATTAAGTAAGATCTAAATTTTTCAAAAGCATATACAATTACTAATAACTCTCTTTCTGTAGTAGTGTAATTAATTTGAGTAGCAGTAAGAGTCTTACTAGCATAATATATAACTTTAAATATCATGTCTTTGCCCTAAAACAACTCTAATAGCATAATCGCTAGCATCACATATTAATTCAAATGGTTTCTCCTAATCAGGTGAAACTATTATAGGTACAACCATTAATTTTTTCTTCAATAGATCGAAAGCTTTTAAACATTCATCTTTAAAATCAAACTTCCTTTCTTTTTCCAAAAGTTGGCATAGAGGCTTAGAAATTTTTGAAAAGTCTTTAATATATCGCCTCTAGAATCCTACATGTCCCAAAATGCTTCTTACCCCTCTCACAGTTGTTGGAGGTAGTAATTTTTCTATAACATGAATTTTCGCAGGATCTACTTCCATGTCATATTCAGATATTTTATGCCCAAACACAATTTCTACTGCAACCATAGTTTGACACTTTTCCCAGTTTAGGACTAAATTTGTTCTCTCGCATACCTCTAAAACTTTTTCTAAGTTGCATAGGCATGCATCAAATTAATCTCCAAATGCTAAGAAATCATTCATAAACACTTCTATTCCATCATCAATTAAATTGCTAAATATGGATGTCATACATTTTTGAAATGTTGCAGGAGCATTACATAATTCAAAGGGCATTCTTCTAAAAGCAAAAGTTCCATAAGGGCTAGTAAAAGTAGCTTTCTCTTGATCCTCAAAAGTAATAGGTATTTGGTGATAACCAGTGTATCCATCAAGAAAGCAATAGTACTTGTGTCCTGATGCGACTTTTTGATATGTAAGGATTTATGAACAATAGATATATAATAATTTTTATAAAGTCACAATTATCCAATACAAGTATACGTATCATATTAAGTAATACAGGGCTCTAATGGAGTCTCGTTTATCGATCCCACAAGAAAGCGAGATAAGAGGTTCTTAATCAAATTCTATTCTACTACTAACAACCTTAGTTTGGAAGGGTGATATAAGTGGTTTTTCTAACAACTACTTCTAATTGCAGATGATTATAAGTAAAAATAATAACTACTCCCTAATGCAAATATTAATACTAAAGATAACCCTTTTAGGGAAATTGGTTTGGTGAATTTTGAAATAATAAAAACTACTATTCTCATGTAACGAATTGGATAATGTATAGGAATGAGATATATGTGCCAAATAGGAGCAATCCTATTCTTTACCCTCTTCCAAGTACCCCCTCTTCGGAGTGTTATAAAGAACATTGCTGTTGACCTCATTTTTGATGAGGTCTTCCTTTCTTCTTTTTAGTGCTTAGGATCTAGCCTTAGGCTTTTCCTTTGACTATCTTAGAGGACTAGAATTGGGACCCGCCTTTTAGAAATTCAAACCACTTCTAAACTCCTGCAAACTCCACAAACTTGACTATAGACCCCTAATCACCTAGAGGGTTGAAATCGAATGTGGAAGTTTAAAGGATGAGTTCTATAGGACTCTTTGGCCTTAGGAGCACTACAGGTGGCTCTGGTGCAGTGAAGGGGCCGACATACACTACACTTACACACTACATTTCCACACACTTCCTAAAACCACACCCATACCCAACTTGACCTCCTGACTCATGTAGGTGATTCACATGGATGGTCCTTAACCCACTAAGCCGCTTGGTAAGAGGGTTAGAAACAACATAGTGAATGCCTCGAATGAGTCCTTTCATGGCTCATATGGGCTTGAAATGGCTTCATGGCTCAACCAAAATGATTTCTTTCCACCTAAATTCACTCAATCTTCAATTTCCCAAATTTTCGATTTTTGACCCAGGGACCCTACACTACTTAAACCTACAAAACACTTTGAAATTACCGAATTTTTGCAAAATTTCCAAATTACCTAAAATTTTCCAAAATCAATCCCAAACACCTCCACATCACTCAAATTGATCATCCATACCCAAAAATACCAAAAATTCCAAAAATACCCCCCAATACCCTCCAAATACCCAAAATACCCTTCTTGGCCTAAAAATCCAAAAATTCAGAAAATTCCCAGAAAATTCCAGAAAATCCCAAATATTCCCAATTTCATTTTGTCCAACTACACCATGGGCCAATTTTGTCAATTTACCCTACTTTTGTCAAAACCCCCAAATTGACCCATTTTAACCCAAAGTGGACCCGATGTCGAACCAAACCTACCCGATTGACCCCAATTTTGGTCCGATTCAATTCTAAACTTCAATTCAACATTCCCAATACCAATTTAGACCAAATCCAAGTCAATTTGATTGACATTTGGATCAATTTCACTTTGGGCCTTAAAGCCCGAATTTGGACCCATGACCCGAACTTAGCCCAAACTAACCCAATTCAACTCCAATTAACCCCAAATCTTTTCTAAACCTTCCTTAACATCCTCATAAACAAAACCCTAGCATAATTTGCCCAAAATTTAGACCCAAACCCCACTCAAACTCAACCCCGAGGTTAAAAGGCCCATTTTGACCTAAGCCCAAACCTAACCCGAATTCAACCCGATTCAAACCCAAATCACCCCCAATTTGTTTCAAATCACTCATGACACATCTATGAGCTAAAACCAACAATTATTTGGCCCAACCTCTTTACAAAATTCCCATCCATAAATTCATTTTTAAACTTAAGGGCCCATTCCTTAAACCATTTTAAAGCCCATTTCCTTCAAAATTCAAAAGCCCAAATCTACCCTAAAGCCCATATGACATTTCCCCTCATCATACTTTCAATTAAAATCATCCCTAAGTCCTAAATTCATCATCAAATAATTCCAAATCAAGCCTCATGCCAAATCACCCCTAAATACCAAAATTTTCATTAAATCCATTTCCATGAAATTGACTTCACTTTTCCCAAGCCAAATGGAGCCATGGAGCCATGCACAAGCCATATGCAAGCCATGAGAGCCTCTTTACATGTCACCATGCCATTTTGGGCAAAAGGAGGAGGCTCTTTCCTTAATTCCTAAAGGTGATTAACCACTTCCATGTTTCCACTAAACCATGCTTAAGCCTAATTGTGCTTGGATGGTGACTTGACCCTACTGATTATGCTTGAGCCAAATCACTTTTCCCTCAGCCAAAACCAGGCCTTGGGTGGTGCACTCAGCCCAAATGGGTGGGTTGACCCATTTAGGTTCAAATCTAGCCATGCCCCATTCCACTTTGGATCAAAGCCTTTACACATGTCCATGGCCAATTGATTGCACAAACCTCCAGCCTGACCCACCTGACCTTGAGGGTGACCCATGCCTGGCCGGCCGGCCACCGAGCCTTCGGAAAACACCATGGTCGAGAGTTCACATGTG
This sequence comes from Papilionanthe hookeriana x Papilionanthe teres, assembly GCA_022702705.1. NCBI lineage: Eukaryota > Viridiplantae > Streptophyta > Magnoliopsida > Asparagales > Orchidaceae > Papilionanthe > Papilionanthe hookeriana x Papilionanthe teres. The sequence goes on along the minus strand of CM040424.1, from coordinate 147,015,731 downwards.
AGCCGACATTGAAATTCTCACTTGCTTGAGTTGCCCCATCCCAGGTGGCTACCATGGCCGATCTTCTCCTCACCGAGCAGCGCGATCCCAAGCCTTAACTCCCCACAGGGAGGCCTTCCACCCTCTCCTGATTCAAACTCCTCACCCTCTCGGCCAAAGAGGAGCTAAGCACAAACCTTGCCAAAACTACGCCAAAATTGTTCCGAGACCCTTCTCCACCCTTAGAGCACTTGATCCCCAAGTGGAATTCCCCTGCCATTTCTCCTCCGAAAGCTCGATTTCGAGTTGAAATTCCACCCAAACCAGGACACTTCTCCACGGTGAGCCAATTCTCGGAATTGATTGGCTCTACACCTTCACCGGACCGAGGGAAGGTGTCCACCACTAAAAGCCCCATCTCCGAGGCCACCCGGTTGCTCCGGCCTCCGAAGCTTTGTGATCGGGCTTGGTCGAAATCATATCCGGACAATTCACTGGACCGGGAGACTTCATGCGGAGCTTGCTTAGGACCCGATCGAAGGTGCAACAACTCTCGGATTGAAGCCGCACTTCTGCGAGCCAAGGTATGAGCTAACTCTTCATCCCGAGCTTTTGAAGATTCTCTATTTCAAATGCCTTAGTTCCGATGCATGTTAGCGGTATAGATGTGTTCGTCTCTTGAAGACGAATCCATAGAGCATAAGAACATAAAAATCCATTGAGAATCGAGTGAGATCTTAGGGATTTAGTGTGGACGGCTCTCGGGTGAGAACACTTGGGGACAATGAACGGATGCCGTCCATTCGATACACGCGCGCACGGACGGCCAGGATTGCGTCGGACCGGGAGACGGTACGAGAACCGCGGGGCCGGGCTGGCGACTCGGAGTGGCGGCGTCGAATGGGAGCGCGACGCGTGTGCGTTCGGAGGCTGCCGAGGTTTCGGCGGCGCGCGTGGATAAATAGAAAATTAGGGTATTTTCTTATTTATTTAATTCCCTAAACTTCAAAAATCCATATCTTTGTGTAGAAAAATCACAAAAATAAAATAAAAATACCCTCTTGCTCGAGTGAACGAGAGGAGAATAATGTGAAAAAGAAATCACTTAATTTCATTAAGTATTTTATTTTTTATGATTTATTTACTCTCTGCATACATTTAATTCTCCATGCATGTATACAATTCACCATGGCATGAGACCATAGGGCTTTTGAAGCCTGCGAACTTGGGAACATTCACTGAATTTTCCAAGGTCGGAGGCCATCTCTGTGAAAAGTTATTTATTTTTCAAATGCATGTTGCTTGTTTTGAGTATTTTAATTCCAAAAAATAGCATGTTGTGAAATAAATTCTAGGAAAATTTGGTGATGTTCCTTATGACCGAGAGAACCCTAGGAAAAATAGGACTTGAGTTAATTCACTCAGATTAACCCTAATTGGCTTAAACACCCAAAATAGGTCTTTAATTAATTAGAGTTAACCGAGGCATCAAATTGACTTGAAATCAATTCTCCACTGACCTTTAGGATCAGAGGAATCCACCATAAAAATTTGAAGTCAATTGGACTTGGTTAACCCACTAATTCGGTTGATTAAGCCACTTAGCCATTTTAAACTTTAAAAATTCATAACTTTTAAAATACTTTTTAAAAATTCACCAAATTGGTTTTGGAGCCTCTCTGATATCAGGGGAACCTAAGAAAATTAAAATTTCAATTTTCTAAAAAAGTTGATTTTTAATAATATTTTAATATTTTTAATAATTAAAAAATAATAAAAATCACAAAAATAATAAAATTCACCAAAATGTCACATTTTGAATTTTAATCACTTAGGAACAAATCCCACATTTTTCCTAAGTCTATTTAGTGAGATATTAAATTTTAAAGCCCTAGGGTAATTTTAAAATTAAAAAAAGGTATTTTCTAGCATTTTCACTAAAATAATTATTATAAATCATAGAAAAATCAGAAAATTGCAAAATTTGATTCTCTGGTTTCCTTGATATCAGAGAGATTTTTGAAAAATATAAAATCCATTTTTCAACATTTATTTTATTTTTAAATTAATTAACACTCCAAAACTCAAAATAATTATAATAAAAATAATATAATTCAAAAAATCACCAAAATTGGTCCAAGTGCTTCTCTGGTCATTAGGAATGTCCCCTAATTTTCTTAAGGACAGAAACTTTCCCTTGGTCATGTTATCAAATTTTCCTTGAAAATCTCTATTTTCCACCAAAAATAATTATATAAATAAATTAAATACAGAAAAATCACATTTTCTCCTCTCATGTCTTTATTGACATATGAGTGAAGTCACATAAAAATTTCAAGTTCATTTGAATTCAATTTAATGAGTTATGAAATTATTAAGCTTAAAGGGTAAAATGGTAATTAAACTTTTAACCCTTAATTAAAACTTTAGGTTTAATAAAAAGTCAACAAGTAAAATATTTGATCCTAATCTGATTTGGATGGTTGAAATTTAAATAATTAAAGGGTAGAAACCCATTAAATAATTTTAAAATGATTAAACTTTAATTAAATAATAGATTAAATTTGGAAGAATAATAAAATTGGAATTATTAAAATAAGGGATCTTTATTAGGAAGAGATTTATTCTTTAATTTAAAAATCCCTAAATCAATTATATCAACTAATACTCGATTTTTAATTAAAATGATAACTCGAATTTAAAATATTAAAAGACTTAATTAAATTATTAAACTCTTTTGAAATTTCGATTAAAATTAAAAATAAAGTAAATTAAAGATAAATTAAATTAAGATTAAATTAAATTTAATAATTAAATTAAATTAAATTAAACAATTAAATTAAATTAAATTAAACAATTAAATTAAATTAAATTAAATAATTAAAATTAAATTAAATTAAATAATTAAATTAAATTAAATAATTAAATTAAATTAAATTAAATTAAATTAAATTAAATAATTAAATTAAATTAAATCAAATCAAATTAATTAAACATCAAATCAAATTAAATTAAATTAAACTAAATATAAAGCAACTTGAACACTATTCCAAATTTAAACCCTTTAACTTAAATCAAATCATTTGAATACTAATTTACCCTTGAAAGCTTTGATTATTATAACTCCTAAATGGAACATCAAATGAAGTGTTATCTCACTCATAGGATATTCAGAATGTCTTAGTTCAGCGAGCGAGTTAACAAGACTTGAAAACCTCGGACGATCGATTCATTTATATAATTAAATTCATTTGGACTTAAAACAATCACGGAAATATTGAAAAGATGTTTAAGATTCTTCTTAAGCACTTCCTCGATATGATAGGATATTTATAAGAACAATTGGACTTAATTGTCCTTTGATGAAGAAAATCGTCTTCAAGCAAAAAACACGAAGAATCTAGACGTCGTAGGAGTTGACTAGCTATAGGATTAGGAATTTGGTAGAAAACCATAACCTTTCCCTTAGCTTTACCTAGGAACTTGCTTAAATATGCTAATTGTGTTTTAAGTGCGGCTTGGGATGACGGGAAGACCCTCAGGGTACGCATTTGTATTATTGCGATTTACTTTCCTGCGATTTATTTTCCAGCGATTTACATTATTGCAATTTACTTTATTATCTGCGTTTACTTTTCTTGCATGATAAAACAACTGTTGCATGAAAACCCACACCTTTAGGATAGACCACTAAAGCTGAAACCAAAACTAAGTTAAAAGTCATTGCGAGATAAAATTCACCGCCACGACATTTCAAAATATAAAACAACTCGAAATTTAATCACAAACGGAACACAAAACTACAATTGCAATTAAACTAAAACGTCTGTTGGATGATCGGGAATACCTCGGATGATGTAACCTACGTGTTGCTAACGGGATTTCCAGCGATCTAAATGAAAGTGTGGAACTCATTCGAGTTGAGTTTAGCAAATTCATACGGATTAAGTGAATCAGATAAAAATAATGATGCTGGAAGGATGGAGCCGTGGGATCTTAGCAGGTGTCGTTATAATCGACTTTAAGATTTGTTTTAAATAAAACATAAAAAACACTTGGATTTTAAGATTTTCTCTAAACCAAAACACTTCTCTCATCCTTTGATTTATGACTTCTAAAACTAAACCTCTGCGACAACCAAGGAGCTCGGAGCATGGTGGGCGGCACGACCATCGTCATCAGTGAAAACTCGAGTCTACTTGACAAAACTTTCCTAGAATTAAAACAACCAAGCCATAGGACTTCGAGGTAGCTTGCACTAGTGCGACATAAATCCTCGACTCTTCGTTAGGCATTTGCATTGCAAATTAAGCCCTAGCTAGGTCTTAGGATTAGAGGTAGTCGTCCGATACGACAATAAACCCTCACATCTTCTAAGTTTATTTGTTTGATTTTATCATACAAATATAAGCCCTAATTAATTGAAATTGGCGAGATTGAAATATCAAATAAACATTAGGACTTTCCTAAATTCGAGACGAACGATAGGATAGTCGGGAAATTATCGAAGTTCACTTCGAATCGGTGATTTCTCCTACCTTTCTTCCTTTGGATTCACAAAACAAAATGTTCAAAAATTTGATCCATTCCCTATTGAAACTTCAAAATTCAATCTTTGAAAACCTTAAACTTTGAAATTCTTGAGAGCAGAATCTTTGATTATTATCGAGAGTTTTCTTAGGTGATTCCCGTCACTTAAGATGTAATTAACTATAGGGGCTTGCCCTTATAGGGAATTTTAAAGAACCCGGAGTAATATAAACCCTGTTTAATGTTTTCGTATTAAGCGGGGGAAACTTGTCGGCTTATAAAATTGGTTCGCGGACCGAACGGATGTCACTAATCTTCTAGTTTATCTAATCGAGCCCCATCATCGAGCGGTGTGTCTATCCTTAGGGATAGATACACGGTTTGTGGTGCGGTGCTCGTTTATATAAACTATTTGGGATGTGAGGTCGGTTTAATCTCATATCTTAAAACCTTCAAATTTAAAATTATTTTCAAAATCAAATACTACTTTTCAAATTATTTATTTTAATTAAATTAAAAATTCGCCGACAGATTTACGTTAGGCGACCCCTCTTCAAAATAAAACACGACCTAAAAATATGCCGACGGGATTTACGGCGACTCACTGGGGAATATTCCTCTCTCCATTATAATCAAATAGTGCCTTTCGAAAATCGGTAGTGTATCCATGTCCCTAATGGATCGAACTACCCTTCTTTCCGTTGGAATACTATGTTCATTTCTATCTTGAACGAGTATAGCCTGACATTCTCTCGGATTTAGGAGCCATCTGTTTAGACACCCCTAAACAGAGAGGTTCCGAGATCCTTTTACCTCATTTACGAGGTGGGGTGGACCCAGATAAGTGTTAGTTTAGGAGTGATCCTTCGAGTCGGGAAGTCTTGCTTAAGACTTTCTTTTCCTTTCTGAATCGGATTCCTTACCTTCTCTACACCTTTGAACGTTCCGTTCTAAATAAACAAACCCTCTAATAAGTGATTCTTTTAACAAATGATTCTTTTTTATAAATACATGAACAAAGAATGAGTTCGGACTCTTTTCGATTCCTTTCTTTTCGTCTGAAGAAAAGAAGCATAACTTGGGACTGACGACCGGAATCTACCTGCAGAAATGGAAGCCCCGGCACCGATTTTCTCCTTCACCAACGGACTGGACTTCGTCGTCTATAAGGATGAGCTGCCCGACAATGGGGTCATCCGATTTGGACAGTGATTTGATTCACGAACGTCAAGGTCACCGACGTCTCCCTCTTTGCACGCGACGAACAAGGTATACGAAGTCGAGGAACCACCGCCGAGTTCGACCTTAGGTCGACCCAAGAGTTTCCTCCCCTGCAAGGGTCCCGACTAGGAGAATGCTAGCTGTCCGCGGGAGGACCATTCTCACTACCCACCTTTGGTCTAGTTGTTTCGCACCTACCCCGACTACGCCAAATCGAAGGGGAAAGGAATCCAGAAGCCATGATAAACCTGTTACGCGTGGAGGGTACGGATCTTCTGTAAGACCTTCGTCTTCGAAATCGGGTCCGGTTCGAAGATTCCTTCGGCCGACGAAGACCCGAAGAAGAAATAGAAATAGAAGGATCGCCGGGGAAGCCGGAGCTGCCGAGATTGCCTTCTCGGAGGAAATTCCGGAGTTACCGGGAATATACACCGCTACCGGAATATACACCTTCGCTGACTACATACCACTTTTGGGAGGAAGCGGGTTCCATCCCCTCTCGCCGCCGGAGGATGAGGAGAATGTTCGCAAGATTGCTGCCATATTACCACGACCCGCATACTACGACGATAGCCGCGAAAAGAATCGGAACTACGCCGTTTGCTCGGCTATCGAACTTTGGTAGAAAAGCTAGCGAAGAAGGAAAACGCGCCGTGTCGGAAATTCTACGAAGGATAGGGCGGGTGCGGGTCAAATCCATCTTGGGCCCCGAGTAGAACCCGTCGTCATGATAGAAAAGCCAAGCAAGAGAATGAAGGCTAGCCCGCCTGTCGTAGTATCGAGGTTACGTGATTAGGGAGGATACCACCTTCCGAGCATTTGGCCGATAGACCATGCGGTCATAGACCTTCCTGCTGCTAGAAGGATGGTGTGGCGTCCCACTACGGGGCGATTGAGGCCCGAAACGACGGCCGAGAAAGAAAGTCTCGCCGGGGAGGTCTGGAATACGAAGAAAGTGCTACTGCGATGAAGGGGACTCGTGAAAAAGGACCCGGCGACCATCGCATGACAACCACGAAGATACACGGAAAGCTCCGCTAGAAGATGCCATGGAAAAGTTGAGAACCGAACATCACGACGGTTGGCGAAAAGAAAGAGAAGAAAAGTTCGGAGATGAGATCGACTCATCGGAATTCATGGACAACGAATATGCGAGAAATCGACATGGTTGAGACACGAGCTTCATCGGCTTCTCGAGGTGCTCCTGCGGCCGCGAAGAGAGGAGCCGGAGCGATGAAGAGACGGCTTCGGGAAAAGGACGACACGATCGCTCGAATGGCGAAGAGGATGGAAGAGATGGCCGTAGCTCTAGCCACTCTCCAAAGTCGAGTACAACCACATGCAGAGACACCCCGAAGTCATTCACATCGTAGACGGAGGAAAGGAGATTACATCCGTCGATGGGGATGACCAGTGAAAAGGATACAACACGAAAGTATGATCCACGAAAAGGATATCAAGAACTTGGTAGAGCGACGAGTGCGAGAAGCCCTAGCACAATCGAAGAACGGGACATCTATTCGGACGGGTAGACCTTGCCGGAAGGATTCGGCGATATCCGATACCCGAAAGGGCTTCGTACCACCTCTGCATTTAAGACCTTCGACGGGCACGGGAATCCCCGACGGCATGTTGCACACTTTCGTGCCGGTTGTTGCAATGCGGCGGGAGCGATGCGCTACTCTTCCGGACAGTTCGTTAGCGGTCTGTCGGGAATCGCCTTCGGCCGGTATGTAGAATTACCCGACGGATACGTAAAGACATTCTCGGAAGCTAGAGAGCCTCTTCATTAAGCGATTTGCGGAGCTCGGCACCACATCACTATAGGTGATTTAGTGGTAGAGAAACAAAGGCCGAATGAAACTCTAGTGGATTAAATACTTCGATGGAGAAATTTAAGTATGAAGTGTGAACCACAACTGCAAGAACAACATGCGATCGGCATCTTGCTTAAAAGCATTCACGGCCGATAGCACTTCTCCTCAAGGGATTCACTATTAAGACTTTTGAGAAGTTGTTAAGCAAGGCGGAAGCTTGCAAGAAGAGGCGAAGCAATTAAGTTTTGCCGACAAGACGGACAAGCGGAAGCCGGTGAAGACTTTCGAAAAGAAATGCGGGGTCGTTGCGGCGGTTGACAAAGGCAAGCAACCGATGCAAATACCACCGAACGGCCGCAGCAACCACAACAAAATTACCGAGCAACCCCGGTTCGGCTATCGATCGTCTCCGCGGTATGAACAACGCGTCTCGCCCGCAACGTACATTGAAGGAGCTTCGAGCGAGAGAATATCCGTTCAAAAATGAAGCGAGTACCAAAGATGTTCCGTAGCTTAATAAAAACTCCAGATTTCCAGATGCCGAGCCCAAAAGACCGGAGGAAGTCAACAAGAAAGGTGATCCCGACTTTTGCCCCTACCATCGGATGCTTGGGCACAAGATAGAAGACCGCATTACCTTCGAAAGTTGGCTCGACGCACAACCTTCGGAAAGGAAATATAACAATCCCGAAGGAGTACATGAAGGAACCCCGGAAAGGAGGTTCCGTCGATGTTATCTCAGCCGATCCCGTCATCCCGATAGATCCTCATGCAGCGGACAATGGATGGACCACCGCACAGGACGAGATCTTCGAAGAAGATTTTGAGACGACATCCGAACCGCTTCGGTGCGAGCTTCAAATCGAGTTTGAGACCCGTTAAGCCGATACTTATCACTTGCGATAGAAGAACCACCTCGACGGAGACAATCGAAGAGAAGAAGAAAATTGACGAAGAAGAGGGGACCAGAGATTCCTAAGGCTGGACTAGGAGGCTGCTTATCCTCAGGATAGTTGTTTCGATTCGGGGGAGAAATCCCTCGAACCTCTGATTTTGTATGATTATCCGCTCACTTCGGTGACATCATATAATGATAAGGGTGATGGCGTTGGCTACGTTTTGATCCGTTTCTAACGATTACGTAACTAGCGACAATCCGGGCGTCGATTTCGATACCAACAACAATTCTCGAATCATACAAGATCTCGACGATCAAAATGACGAAGAAGGCATCCATCGAGGAGGCTACGAGAGTTCAACGAAGCAACGGATCTATCCACGCGAGTTTCGAGACTCCAATTACGATAGAGTTAGAGCCTTCGCATTTTGAAGATAATCCGGAAGAGCTCGTCATTCCGATTCGGGGAGGAGACACCGACAAACTCGACACTAGATTCGAAGAAATTACGGAAGTCAACCTAAGAAATGGAAAAGTTCTACCTCCGAGAATGGGTCCAAAAGACAAAGGAAAGCGGGTGGTTGTTCAAGAAGAACCAACCCGACGGAAGACATACCCGTTCGAGAAGAAGCCGAGAACGCATGAGAACAAAGTGGACTACAACGTGCTAGCCCATCTTAGGAAACTACCGAGCCAGGCCGAGCATTTACGACGCTCTCATCTTATCGAAGGAGATGAGAGAAGCTCCGATCGAGGCCTTACTTGATCCGGAAATTTGCTTAGCTCGAATGACCGGGAGATTCCTTGGATGAGGTTTGCTCGTTAAAGGAACGACGAGGTGTTACCTTCACGGACAATGACCTACTTACTTGGGACGAGCGAGATCACGACCGACCGTTGTACATTTCGAGTTACAATTGGGAAGTTTACGCTCTCCGAGTTTTGGTGGATCCAGAGAGCATCAATCAATATAATGAGTCTTCGAACACTAGCATACTTGGAAATTGATGCTCGTGAGCTCGAGGCCGAACAAAATGTTATTAAGAGGATTCGACCGGAAAGGAGAAAGAGCCCTCGGGTCAATAACGCTACCGATGAAGACCGGTGATTTAGCGAAAAGACAACCGCAAAATTTCATATAATCGATTCGAAACGTCGTTCAACGCTCTCTTGGGCCGACCATGGATACATGAAAACGAGGATGGTACCATCATCTCTACACCGGTGCATCAAGTACTACGATGGAGGGGAACGAGTGCATCGAAAGGTGACTTACAACCATTCTCCGTACATGAGATTGGAATCCATTGAAGATGCGGCTTATTATACACCGCCAAAGAAAACAATCTTCTCCGGAGATACCATAACAAATGAAGCAAAGAAAGTTCGAGACAACGAAGAACACCGAAGTTCTAGTCCAACGAGTCACTCACCGCTCCGCTTCCGGCGAGATGGTGAAGGTTTCTCCACAACTCGCATCCGAGGTCGAGGCCGGGGACGAGGCAGTGGTAGAAACTCTAGGACAATTGGACGGAAGAAACCAGCCATCAATGTTGATTGGAATGATAGTTACGAAGAAGAAAAAGAAATCAAGCAAGAAGCGAGCAACAATAAGTCGAAAGAAGCCGCAATACAAGATCTCCTCGAAGATGAAAAGAACGAAGAATACAAATCAATGTACGAGAAGATTAACCACTACGTACATACTGTGACCCTAACTCGATCCATTCTAATAAGATCGAGGGTATGGAGGTCAAAGAGGTACGTAGTGACGGTCTAAAGCCGATCGAAATTCTACCGTGGTGCTTCTTCCTCCAAAAGCTGAAAATAATGTACAATTCGAAGATGTCACTTCATCGGAATTAATGGAATTACCTTTTGAGTGGTACTCTCCCTGTGTTCAAAATTTAATTCAACGTGGTTTCTTACCTCGACAATGGACGAAAGGCCGATCACAACATTTTGAAAAGTTATGGAATAACTCCGGCCGATCCTCCCGATTCAAAGTATGGACTCGGATTCGGCACGGTAGGGTCGGTTGACGATGCTGAATTTTGCTTGGTTGTCACTTGCAAGTCCGATGAAAGCTGCATGGAAACTACGGACGAACTCGAAGATTTACAAATTGGAGACGCTCCACGGAATTCGAAGAAGAAATTAAATCCATGATAGATGAGTTGATGGAAGTTAACTTAGGTACTAGCGAAGAGCACTAGACCTACCTTTGTTAGCTCCTTACTCGATAAAGAAGACTCCGAAGAAATAATCAAATTGTTAATGGAATTTAAGGACTGTTTTGCTTGGAACTACGATGAAATGCCGGGATTAGCCCCGGAGGTTGCGAGTCCATAAGTTAGGAGTGGATCCTACTACATTCCGGTCGGACGAGGTCCCGGAAGAATGCGTCCGGAAATCGAACAACAAGTCGTAGCCGAAGTTAAAAAGCTAATAGACGCTAAATTTGTCCGTGAAGAACAATACCCGACACGGTTAGCCAATGTGGTGCCGGTCGGAAAGAAGAATGGTCGGATCGGAATTTGTGTGGACTTCGAGAGATTTAAACGAGCATGTCAAAAGATGAATTCCCTCTACCCATTCCGGAGGCTGATGATCGATATTGCTTCGACACATGAAATATTCTCATTCATGGATGGATCTTCGAGGATACAACCGGATAAAAATGGCTCCGGAAGATGAAAAGCTTACGGCATTCGAACGCCGATCGGAGTATTTCTGCTACACGGTGATGCCATTCGGATCGAAGAACGCAGGAGCAACTTACCGAAAGAGCAATGACAAGAATTTTTGATGATCTCATCCACAATCAAGTCGAGTGCTACGTGGACGATGTCGTCATCAAAAGCAAAGTAAAGGAAAACCACCTGTATGATTTGAGAATTGTTTTCGAACGATTAAGACAATTTAACCTTAAGATGAATCCCTTAAAATGCGCCTTCGGCGTCACCTCCGGGAAATTCTTAGGATTCGTTGTCAGACATCGTGGAATTGAAATCGACCGGAGAAGATTAAAGCCATCTTAGAAATGCCGCCTCCCAAAACCTTAAAACAACTACGATCTTTTCGAGGAAGGCGGCATATCTTCGACGCTTTATCTCGAGCACTGTCGGGTAGGTGTCGGCCTTTCTCGGCACTAGTTAAAAAGGACGCCAAATTTATTTGGGAAGAGAAATGCCGAGAAGGCCTTCGAAGACATTAAACAATATTTAATGACACCTCCTGTCTTAGCACCCCCGGTCTCGGGTAGACCGGCGATACTTTACACCGCGGCTCTAGACGACTCCTCGGAGCCCTGTTAGCCGGAGTCGATGATGAGGGTAAAGAAAATGCTCTTTACTTACTTGCAGCGTCGTTTACTTCCGACGGAAGTAATGTATCCCGCAATTGAAAAGCATTGTTTGGCCTCGATCTTCGCCGCTCAAAAGCTCGGGCACTACATGCTTTCTCATAAGGTCGACTTGATTTCGAAGTTTAATCCATTGCTGATACTTGATGACTCGTCCAACACTTTCCGAGCGGACTTGCCGGATGGTCGATGATATTATTGCAATTCGATATAACTTTCGTGCCTCTGCGTGCCGTAAAGGGACAAGTCTTAGCGGACTTCCTCGCGGCACACCCTTTGCCGGCCGAATCTCCTCTCGATGACGATCTGCCGGATGAACAAATAATGAGCCTAGAAGACCACGATGATCGACGTTGGGAATTGTATTTCGACGGAGCATCTTCGGCACACAAAGACGAAGAATCGCAAGTGATAGTGCCGGTAAGGCGGGGAATCGGGCTAATCTTTATAACACCGGAGCGGGGGATGTTAAGATACTCCTACCACTTGACGAGCCGTGTACAAACAACGAAGCGGAATACGAAGCCCTCATAACGGGATTGGAATTAACCATTCGAATGGGGATAACGGACATCAACATCTACGGGGATTCACGGTTAATCATTCGACGAGATCGTCGGACAATACGAGATTTTTAAACCAAGACTCGAACAATACTTCCGGTATGCCATACGAGTTGTTGGAACGAGATTCCAAATGTGACAATCTACAAAATTCCTAGAAAAGAGAATGCTTTAGCGGATGCTTTAGCCCGTCTCGCAAAAGAATTTGCACTGTTTGCAAGATGAATCGATGGAAGTGTCGGTTCACGGACGTCGAGTCCTATCACGACTCGACATAGACATGATACACAAATCGGAAAAAGAAAAAGAATCGGTTGCGGCGGTGACGGAAAACACGAGAAGATTGGCGACGGCCATTGATGAACTACTGCGCAAACGGGAAAGCTACCGGACGATAGGTCGTCGGCCCATCGGATCGAAAAGAACTGCGTCTACGCATTAATAAACAACACATTGTACGGAAGGTCTTTTGATCGAATGTGGCTAAGGTGCCTAAGCGGGTCCGAGGCCCGTGGAAATTGTTAAAGAGGTGCATTCGGGACTGCGTGGCGCTCACCGGTCGGGTCCAAAGATGAAAATGAAAATTAAAAGACTAGGGTACTCTCGGCCCTCGATGATGGCCAAGCGCATGAAAATCGCCGAGAGGCGTCACCGATGCCGAGTGCACGGAGTGGTTCTGCACCGACCTCCGAATGTGCTACACCGAGACAATTGCGTCGTGGCCATTTGAATGTTGGGGCACGGATATAGTGGGTCCGATAGAACCACCATCTTCGAAAGGACATCGTTTCATTCTTGCGGCTACGGATTACTTTTCCGAGTGGGCGAGCGGTTCCGACTAGAGAAGTGAAAGCACACCGCGTGCTACGGTTTTTCGAGAACCAAGTTGTCTACCGTTTCGGAGTGCCGCGCGAGATCATTTCGGATAATGGGTCGGCATTCGAAGCACACAAATCAACAATTTTGTCGGGAGACACGGAATCGGCCGGCGATACTCGACAATTTACTACCCGAAGCAAACGGCCTCGGCGAGGCTTTTAATAAAACTCTCGTTCGAATCTTAAAGAAAACCTCGGACGATAATAAGAGAAATTGGCACGAGAAATTGTTAGAAGCCTTATGGGCCTGCCGGACAACCTTCGAACTCCTACTCGAAGCTACACCTTACGCTACGGTGTATGGGTCCGAGGCGAGTGTTACCTTTAGAGGTTCGACTTCCTTCACTCGGAATTGCCGATTGCAAACAAGATCACGACGAAGAAAACGCCGGATTACGACTCGAAGAATTAGAAAGCTTGGAAGGGAAAAGACTTGCGGCGCAACGAAATTTAGAACTATACCAAGCTAAGATGGTTCGAGCCCATGACAAGGCGGTCCGCCAAGAACCTTGAAAGTTGGTGACTTAGTTCTCGTTCTCGAGAGACTATTCTTGCACACGCGAGATAGGAGGAAAATTTGAACCCACTGGGAAGGACCGTTTGTGGTTGAAGCGGTATACTCGGGAGGCTCCTACCGGCTAGTGAATTGCCGGGGAGAACGACATATGCTTCCGATCGACGGACGATACTTGAAAAAATATTACTGCTACTCGATGTTTCGAAGGAATGAATTCTTCATCCCTAAGAAACACGGGTGAAGTAATTACTTATGATTGGGTCCGAACCCAAAAATAATAAAATGTGCTAAGATAAATAAAATCATGATAATAAAGTTTTCCTTGTTTTCTTTTTCAAATCAAATCTCTTCCCTCATCTTATCTTACTTCATTCTCGTTAAATTTCAAAATATAAGAATAATAAAAAATGTATCTTTAATAAACATTTTCTTAATGTTCTTGTTCTTAGTACGACCCACGATCCTTTTCCTTGTCTTTTCGCGGGGAAATGTCGAACGGGCGGTTGGTTTTGAACTTTAAGAATGGCGTAAGCCTTGCACTCGATGAAAAGAGGGTGAAAGATGGAGCGATAATCGAGATTGACTCGGATTTCGCACCGGCGGAGCCTACGGTACGAGGAAAGTGGCTGGGTCCCGGTTAGCCGAGAAGAACTACCCGGGCGGACGGTGATGAAAGTGGGTGGCCCAAGCCACCGATCCAACAACAAGAAAAGAAAAGCAAACACGAAGAAGACGAAAATGAAGTCCGTAGTCGCTACGGCGGAGGGCGAGGCTTGTCGGCGCCGCGCCGCGAGAGATTCAAGAAGTTCGGAGAGCTACTCTCACGACCACGCAACGAAGAAATAAGAATCGTCGTATCCAGTAAGATGTTAACAAAACTAGGCGCGGACCGGCGCGACGAGACAATTGCTAATGCCGGCACATACACTTCGAGGACGCCGGTTCACCGGGAACCCGAAGAAAGGAGGCCGGCTCCTAGAATAACGAAAGAACCGGGGAAATCTCCGAGAAGATCGAAGAAGAAGAAGGCTACCACGCCACCGGATAGAACCACCGGCGGTGCATGACCTTGTTGCGAAGTAACCCCGGGGGATGTCCCGACGGGCATCATCCACGAGGAGCCGAGGTATGCGGGGGAACGTGAAGGGATTGAACCATATATCCCACAATATGTCACAAGGCCTCGCCATCTGCGGATCATTCGGAATACGAGTTGGAGAGGATGCGAGAATGTTGAAAAGAAAACTTTCGAATACTTCGAGAGAATTAAAGGAAGAAGAATCAACATACTAGAAGGCCTCGAGCTACACACGCAGACGTATTCTCGGAAGTATGAACAACGACAAATCGTGGATCGTATCCGGGATCCGAAAAGAATGGGCCGAGCGAGGCCGCCGAGGAAAACACATACTCGGAACCCCGGAGATGGATGCCGGGGAAAGGAAGAATCACGATACGATGCGGATCTTGCTACAACTTTCTTTGAAGACGGGAAGGGAAACCCACCGGGGATACTTCGTCATGGGCGAGTAGATCCGATGCCATTAGTTATCAAGAGAATGGTAAAAAGATTGATAACATGGAGGGTGCTGCCGACGGTTGCATACCCGATAGTTTGCATTATCAACATCTACAAACGAGGTGATCGCATACCCCCACATATTGATCACCACGACTTCGTCGGACCTCTACGCACGGTTTCTTTCTTGAATGAGTGCAACATCATGTTCGGATCGACCTCCGGATAGCGAGCCCGGGTGAGTTCCGAGGGCCGATAAAGATACCTTTACCGGTGGGTTCCGTCATGATATTGCGAGGTAACGGAGCGAGATATCGCAAAGCATTGCATACCGGGAGTGCCGGTGGAGCGAATCTCGGTTACTTTCGGGAGGATGGACGACGACAAAATACCTTACCATTTCCGACCGGATCCGGAGCTAGAGAACCTCCGGCCTTACGAGCCGTGAGTTACATGGGAAATATCACACCTCCGACGTACATCTAGTCGGCATCCTTGCCAAGGATGGCTTGGAAGGTGATGTTATCGACCATGTACCTCACTATTCGGACATGGATTTTTGACGGATGATTCTTTTGATGGATCAACAAAGATCATACACGATCCGTTTTGAGTCTACATGGATTGTATGAAATATATTCCGGATCGAGTTGTACGACGTATTTTCAACATGATTGGAATGAAAGTGACCATGTCACGTTTTTGGCCTTCACCTCTTTTGTGCAAATTGATTGGGAAACGCCATTAAAGTTAAATGAACTTCGAAAAAAGAACGAGAAAAGAAAAAAAGAGAATAAAAGAAAACTTTCTAAAAAAAAATCCGAAAAATGACAAATACCAAATTCACATGAACATTAAATAAACAATAAAATAAAATAAATCATTAAAAGATAAACGAAATCAACACAAATCTCAAATTCGATCTTTCTAAATTCCGAATCAAATTTCGATCTTTTCAAACTTCAAAATCAAATTCCATCCTTCCAAACTTCAAAATCAAATTCTCGATCAAATTCCAAATCCACTCTCGATCAAATTTCAAATTTGATCTTCCCAAATCTCAAATCAAATTCTCGATCAAAATCCAAATCCGATCTCGATCAAGTTTCGAACTTGATCTTTCAAATTTCAAATCAAATCTTAAATCAAGTTTCAATCGAGTTCGAACTCATCCTTCCAAATTTCCAAATTTCCAAATTCAATCTTTCCAGGCTTCAAGTCTCAATCAAATTCAAATTCAATCTCTATCAAATCTCAAATCCGATCTTCTAGATCTCACACAAAAATCAAACTCTTGAGGTCGAGGATTTTATATCCAAGACTGCACTGCTTTAGGATTCTTTTCCTATTGCACTGAAATACATCAAAATTCAAACTTTTAGGTCGAGGATTTTACATCCAAGATTGCCTTCGCTTTAGGATTCTCTTCCTATTGCACTGAAATACATCAAAATTCAAAACCTTTTGGGTCGAGGATTTTACATCCAAGACTGCACTGCTTTAGGATTCTTTCCCTATTGCACTGAAATACATCAAATCAAAATTCAACCTTTTGGGTCGAGGATTTTACATCCAAGACTGCACTGCTTTAGGATTCTCTTCCTATCGCACTGAAATACATCAAAATTCAAAACTTTTGGGTCGAGGATTTTACATCCAAGACTTGCCTCTGCTAGGATTCTCTTCCTATTGCCTCTGAAATACATCAAAATTCAAAACTTTTGGGTCGAGGATTTTACATCAAGACCTGCATTGCTTTAGGATTCTCTTCCTATTGCACTTGAAATACATCAAAATTCAAAACCTTTTGGGTCGAGGATTTTATATCCAAGACCGTACTTGCTTTAGGATTCTCTTCCTATTGCCTTTGAAATACATCAAAATTCAAAACTTTTGGGTCGAGGATTTTACATCCAAGACTACACTCGCTTTAGGATTCTTTTCTATTGCCTTTGAAATACATCAAAATTCAAAACTTTTGGGTCGAGGATTTTACATCCAAGACCGCACCTTCTAGGATTCTTTTCTGTTGCACCGAAATACATCAAAATTCAAACTTTTGGGTCGAGGATTTTACATCCAAGTACCTTTGCTTTAGGATTCTTTCCCTGTTGCCTTTGAAATACATCAAATCAAATTCCCGAGGTCGAGGATTTTACATCCAAGACCTGCCTGCTTTAGGATCCTTTTCCTATTGCACTTTGAAATACATCAAGTTCAAATTTTTGGGTCGAGGATTTTACATCCAAGTACCTTACTGCTTTAGGATTCTTTCCCTATTGCACTGAAATACATCAAATTCAACCTTTTGGGTCGAGGATTTTACATCCAAGACTGCACTTCTTTAGGATTCTTTTCCTATTGCACTGAAACACATTAAATTCAACCTTTTGGGTCGAGGATTTTACATCCAAGTACGCACTGCTTTAGGATCCTTTTCCTATTGCAGCTGAAATACATCAAGTTCAAATTTTTGGGTCGAGGATTTTACATCCAAGATCGCACTTGCTTTAGGATTCTTTCCCTATTGCCTTGAAATACATCAAATTCAACCTTTTGGGTCGAGGATTTTACATCCAAGACCGCACTTGCTAGGATTCTTTTCCTATTGCCTTCGAAATACATCAAAATCGAACTCTTGAGGTTAAGGATTTTACATCCAACACCGCTTTGCTCTGAGATATCTTCTCATTGCAACGATTCAATCTAATCAATTCAATTTTCTTTCGAGGTTGGAGATGTTACATCTAAAACCTCAAAATCCTAATTTTCATTTCAAATCAAATCCTTCAAATTAATTTTGACAAACTTCAATCTAAATTGAAACTCCAAACTAAAATTTAAACTCACACATCAAAACTTAAACTAAAACAAAATAAAATCTAAATCGAAATTCCCCCAGATCATGTGATTTGGGATTCACCTCCTTTTCCTTTCCCCAGCGAGAGTTCGAGAATCTCCGGTTCCGAGATATACTTGACACTCCCAGGCGAAGCTCTTCTACTTCGTCCTAAGTTCGTCACTTGGACATCCGTGTTGGTTTTGTTGATCGCTTCGGTCAACACCAATACGCGCGGTGTGCTCCGTCGGCTCACCACACCTATTGGGGGTCCATTTGTTGACCTCATTTTTGATGAGGTCTTCCTTTCTTCTTTTAGTGCTTAGGATCTAGCCTTAGGCTTTTCCTTTGACTATCTTAGAGGACTAGAATTGGGACCCGCCTTTTAGAAATTCAAACCACTTCTAAACTCCACTGCAAACTCCACAAACTTGACTATAGACCCCTAATCACCTAGAGGGTTGAAATCGAAATGTGGAAGTTTAAAGGATGAGTTCCATAGGACTCTTTGGCCTTAGGGCCCTTGCGGGTGGCTCAGTGCAGTGAAGGGGCCGACATACACTACACTTACACACTACATTTCCACACACTTCCTAAAACCACACCCATACCCAACTTGACCTCCTGACTCATGTAGGTGATTCACATGGATGGTCCTTAACCCTCAAGCCTTGGCTAAGAGGGTTAGAAACAACATAGTGAATGCCTCAAATGAGTCCTTTCATGGCTCATATGGGCTTGAAATGGCTTCATGGCTCAACCAAAATGATTTCTTTCCACCTAAATTCACTCAATCTTCAATTTCCCAAATTTTCAATTTTTGACCCCGGGACCCTACACCTACTAAACCTACCCAAAACCTTTGAAATTACCAAATTTTTGCAAAATTTCCAAATTACCTAAAATTTTCCAAAATCAATCCCAAACACCTCCACATCACTCAAATTGATCATCCATACCCAAAAATACCAAAAATTCCAAAAATACCCCCAATACCCTCCAAATACCCAAAATACCCTTCTTGGCCTAAAAATCCAAAAATTCAGAAAATTCCCAGAAAATTCCAGAAAATCCCAAATATTCCCAATTTCATTTTGTCCAACTACACCATGGGCCAATTTTGTCAATTTACCCTACTTTTGTCAAAACCCCCAAATTGACCCATTTTAACCCGAAGTGGACCCGATGTCAAACCAAACCTACCCAATTGACCCCAATTTTGGTCCAATTCAATTCTAAACTTCAATTCAACATTCCCAATACCAATTTAGACCAAATCCAAGTCCAATTTGATTGACATTTGGATCCAATTTCACTTTGGGCCTTAAAGCCCGAATTTGGACCCATGACCCAGACTTAGCCCAAACTAACCCAATTCAACTCCAATTAACCCCAAATCTTTTCTAAACCTTCCTTAACATCCTCATAAACAAAACCCTAGCATAATTTGCCCAAAATTTAGACCCAAACCCCACTCAAACTCGACCCCGAGGTTAAAAGGCCCATTTTGACCTAAGCCCAGAACCTAACCCGAATTCAACCCAATTCAAACCCAAATCACCCCCAATTTGTTTCAAATCACTCATGACACATCTATGAGCTAAACCCAACAATTATTTGGCCCAACCTCTTTACAAAATTCCCATCCATAAATTCATTTTTAAACTTAAGGGGCCCATTCCTTAAACCATTTTAAAGCCCATTTCCTTGAAAATTCAAAAGCCCAAATCTACCCTAAAGCCCATATGACATTTCCCCTCATCATACTTTCAATTAAAATCATCCCTAAGTCCTAAATTCATCATCAAATAATTCCAAATCAAGCCTCATGCCAAATCACCCCTAAATACCAAAATTTTCATTAAATCCATTTCCATGAAATTGACTTCACTTTTCCCAAGCCAAATGGAGCCATGGAGCCATGCACAAGCCATATGCAAGCCATGAGAGCCTCTTTACATGTCACCATGCCATTTTGGGCAAAAGGAGGAGGCTCTTTCCTTAATTCCTAAAGGTGATTAACCACTTCCATGTTTCCACTAAACCATGCTTAAGCCTAATTGTGCTTGGATGGTGACTTGACCCTACTGATTATGCTGAGCCAAATCACTTTTCCCTCGGCCAAAACCAGGCCTTGGGTGGTGCACCTAGCCCAAATGGGTGGGTTGACCCATTTAGGTTCAAATCTAGCCATGCCCCATTCCACTTTGGATCGAAAGCCTTTACACATGTCCATGGCCGATTGATTGCACAAACCTCGAGCCCTGACCCACCGACCTTGAGGGTGACCCATGCACGGCCGGCCGGCCACCTGGGCCGCCGGAAAACACCATGGCCGAGAGTTCACATGTGAGCCAACATTGAAATTCTCACTTCGCTGAGCTGCCCCATCCCCAGTGGCTACCATGGCTGATCTTCTCCTCACCAGAGCAGCTGATCCCAAGCCTTAACTCCCCCTGGGAGGCCTTCCACCCTCTCCTATTTAAACTCCTCACCCTCTCGGCCAAAGAGGAGCTAAGCACAAACCTTGCCAAAACTCTGCCAAAATTGTTCCAGACCCTTCTCCACCCTTAGAGCACTTGATCCCCAGTGGAATTCCCCTGCCATTTCTCCTCTGAAAGCTCGATTTCGGAGTTGAAATTCCACCCGAAAACCGGGACACTTCTCCACGGTGAGCCAATTCTCAAATTGATTGGCTCTACACCTTCACCGAGACCGAGGGAAGGTGTCCACCACTAAAAGCCCCATCTCCGGGCCACCCGGTTGCTCCGGCCTCCAAGCTTTGTGATCGGGCTTGGTCGAAATCATATCCGGACAATTCACCGGACCGGGAGACTTCATGCGGAGCTTGCTAGGACCCGATCGAAGGTGCAACAACTCTCGGATTGAAGCCACACTTCTACGAGCCAAGGTATGAGCTAACTCTTCATCCCGAGCTTTTGAAGATTCTCTATTTCAAATGCCTTAGTTCCAATGCATGTTAGCAGTATAGATGTGTTCGTCTCTTCGAGACGAATCCATAGAGCATAAGAACATAAAAATCCATTGAGAATCGAGTGAGATCTTAGGGATTTAGTGTGGACGGCTCTCGGGTGAGAACACTTGGGGACGATGAACGGATGCCGTCCATTCGATACACGCGCGCACGGACGGCCAGGATTGCGTCGGACCGGGAGACGGTACGAGAACCGCGGGGCCGGGTGCGCGACTCGGGTGGCGGCGTCGAATGGGAGCGCGACGCGTGTGCGTTCGGAGGCTGCCGAGGTTTCGGCTGGCGCCGCGTGGATAAATAGAAAATTAGGGTATTTTCTTATTTATTTAATTCCCTAAACTTCAAAAATCCATATCTTTGTGTAGAAAAATCACAAAAATAAAATAAAAATACCCTCTTGCTCGGTGAACGAGAGGAGAATAATGTGAAAAAGAAATCACTTAATTTCATTAAGTATTTTATTTTTTATGATTTATTTACTCTCTGCATACATTTAATTCTCCATGCATGTATACAATTCACCATGGCATGAGACCATAGGGCTTTTGAAGCCTCTGAACTTGGGAACATTCCCTGAATTTTCCAAGGTCGAGAGCCATCTCGTGAAAAGTTATTTATTTTTCAAATGCATGTTGCTCGTTTTGAGTATTTTAATTCCAAAAAATAGCATGTTGTGAAATAAATTCTAGGAAAATTTGGTGATGTTCCTTATGACCAGAGAACCACAGGAAAAATAGGACTTGAGTTAATTCACTCAGATTAACCCTAATTGGCTTAAACACCCAAAATAGGTCTTTAATTAATTAGAGTTAACCAGGCATCAAATTGACTTGAAATCAATTCTCCACTGACCTTTAGGATCAGAGGAATCCACCATAAAAATTTGAAGTCGATTGGACTTGGTTAACCTCACTAATTCGGTTGATTAAGCCGACTTAGCCATTTTAAACTTTAAAAATTCATAACTTTTAAAATACTTTTTAAAAATTCACCAAATTGGTTTTGGAGCCTCTCTGATATCAGGGGAACCTAAGAAAATTAAAATTTCAATTTTCTAAAAAAGTTGATTTTTAATAATATTTTAATATTTTTAATAATTAAAAAATAATAAAAATCACAAAAATAATAAAATTCACCAAAATGTCACATTTTGAATTTTAATCACTTAGGAACAAATCCCACATTTTTCCTAAGTCTATTTAGTGAGATATTAAATTTTAAAGCCCTAGGGTAATTTTAAAATTAAAAAAAAGGTATTTTCTAGCATTTTCACTAAAATAATTATTATAAATCATAGAAAAATCAGAAAATTGCAAAATTTGATTCTCTGGTTTCCTTGATATCAGAGAGATTTTTGAAAAATATAAAATCCATTTTTCAACATTTATTTTATTTTTAAATTAATTAACACTCCAAAACTCAAAATAATTATAATAAAAATAATATAATTCAAAAAATCACCAAAATTGGTCCAAGTGCTTCTCTGGTCATTAGGAATGTCCCCTAATTTTCTTAAGGACAGAAACTTTCCCTTGGTCATGTTATCAAATTTTCCTTGAAAATCTCTATTTTCCACCAAAAATAATTATATAAATAAATTAAATACAGAAAAATCACATTTTCTCCTCTCATGTCTTTATTGACATATGAGTGAAGTCACATAAAAATTTCAAGTTCATTTGAATTCAATTTAATGAGTTATGAAATTATTAAGCTTAAAGGGTAAAATGGTAATTAAACTTTTAACCCTTAATTAAAACTTTAGGTTTAATAAAAAGTCAACAAGTAAAATATTTGATCCTAATCTGATTTGGATGGTTGAAATTTAAATAATTAAAGGGTAGAAACCCATTAAATAATTTTAAAATGATTAAACTTTAATTAAATAATAGATTAAATTTGGAAGAATAATAAAATTGGAATTATTAAAATAAGGGATCTTTATTAGGAAGAGATTTATTCTTTAATTTAAAAATCCCTAAATCAATTATATCAACTAATACTCAATTTTTAATTAAAATGATAACTCGAATTTAAAATATTAAAAGACTTAATTAAATTATTAAACTCTTTTGAAATTTCGATTAAAATTAAAAATAAAGTAAATTAAAGATAAATTAAATTAAGATTAAATTAAATTTAATAATTAAATTAAATTAAATTAAACAATTAAATTAAATTAAATTAAACAATTAAATTAAATTAAATTAAATAATTAAAATTAAATTAAATTAAATAATTAAATTAAATTAAATAATTAAATTAAATTAAATTAAATTAAATTAAATTAAATAATTAAATTAAATTAAATCAAATCAAATTAATTAAACATCAAATCAAATTAAATTAAATTAAACTAAATATAAAGCAACTTGAACATTATTCCAAATTTAAACCCTTTAACTTAAATCGAATCATTTGAATACTAATTTACCCTTGAAAGCTTTGATTATTATAACTCCTAAATGGAACATCAAATGAAGTGTTATCTCACTCATAGGATATTCGAATGTCACTAGTTCATCTGAGCAAGTTAACAAGACTTGAAAACCTCGGACGATCGATTCATTTATATAATTAAATTCATTTGGACTTAAAACAATCCTGGAAATATTGAAAAGATGTTTAAGATTCTTCTTAAGCACTTCCTCAATATGATAGGATATTTATAAGAACAATTGGACTTAATTGTCCTTTGATGAAGAAAATCGTCTTCAAAACAAAAAACACAAAGAATCTAGACGTCATAGGAGTTGACTAGCTATAGGATTAGGAATTTGGTAGAAAACCATAACCTTTCCCTTAGCTTTACCTAGGAACTTGCTTAAATATGCTAATTGTGTTTTAAGTGCAGCTTGGGATGACGGGAAGACCCTCCAGGTACGCATTTGTATTATTGCAATTTACTTTCCTGCAATTTATTTTCCGACGATTTACATTATTGCGATTTACTTTATTGCGAATCTGCGTTTATTTTTCTTGCATGATAAAACAAGCTGTTGCATGAAAACCCACACCTTTAGGATAGACCCTAAAGCTGAAACCAAAACTAAGTTAAAAGTCATTGCGAGATAAAATTCACCGCCACGACATTTCAAAATATAAAACAACTCAAAATTTAATCACAAACGGAACACAAAACTACGATTGCAATTAAACTA
This sequence comes from Papilionanthe hookeriana x Papilionanthe teres, assembly GCA_022702705.1. Taxonomy (NCBI): domain Eukaryota; kingdom Viridiplantae; phylum Streptophyta; class Magnoliopsida; order Asparagales; family Orchidaceae; genus Papilionanthe; species Papilionanthe hookeriana x Papilionanthe teres. Next base: position 146,991,453 of record CM040424.1, on the reverse strand, counting down.
AAACGTCTCGTTGGATGATCGGGAATACCTCGGATGATGTAACCTACGTGTTGCTAACGGGATTTCCACGGTCTAAATGAAAGTGTGGAACTCATTCGGTTGAGTTTAGCAAATTCATACGGACTAAGTGAATCCGATAAAAATAATGATGCCGGAAGGATGGAACCGTGGGATCTTAACCGGTGTCGTTATAATCAACTTTAAGATTTGTTTTAAATAAAACATAAAAAACACTTGGATTTTAAGATTTTCTCTAAACCAAAACACTTCTCTCATCCTTTGATTTATGACTTCTAAAACTAAACCTCTGCAACAACAAGGAGCTCGGAGCATGGTGGGCAGCACGACCATCGTCATCAGCAAAACACGAGTCTACTTCGGCAAAACTTTCCTAGAATTAAAACAACCAAGCCATAGGACTTCGAGGTAGCTTGCCTAGTGCAACATAAATCCTCGACTCTTCGTTAGGCATTTGCATTGCAAATTAAGCCCTAACCGGTCTTAGGATTCCGAGGTAGTCGTCCGATACGACAATAAACCCTCACATCTTCTAGAGTTATTTGTTTGATTTTATCATACAAATATAAGCCCTAATTAATTGAAATTGGCGAGATTGAAATATCGAATAAACATTAGGACTTTCCTAAATTCAAGACAAACGATAGGATAGTCGGGAAATTATTGAAGTTCACTTCGAATCGGTGATTTCTCCTACCTTTCTTCCTTTGGATTCACAAAACAAAATGTTCCAAAAATTTGATCCATTCCCTATTGAAACTTGAAAATTCAATCTTTGAAAACCTTAAACTTTGAAATTCTTGAGAGCAGAATCTTTGATTATTATCGAGAGTTTTCTTAGGTGATTCCCGTCACTTAAGATGTAATTAACTATAGGGGCTTGCCCTTATAGGGAATTTTAAAAAACCCAGGTAATATAAACCCTGTTTAATGTTTTCATATTAAGCAGGGGAACTTGTCGGCTTATAAAATTGGTTCGCGGACCAAACGGATGTCACTAATCTTCTAGTTTATCTAATCAAGCCCCACTAATCGAGCGAGTGTGTCCATCCTTAGGGATAGATACACGGTTTGTGGTGCGGTGCTCGTTTATATAAACTATTTGGGATGTGAGGTCGGTTTAATCTCATATCTTAAAACCTTCAAATTTAAAATTATTTTCAAAATCAAATACTACTTTTCAAATTATTTATTTTAATTAAATTAAAAATTCGCCGACAGATTTCTGTTAGGCGACCCCTCTTCAAAATAAAACACGACCTAAAAATATGCCGACAATTGCCAAATCCTAGGCTTAGTCCCTAATTCTAAGGTTAGGCTGGGAGGATACTGGCTGCCACTTCAGAGCTCCCACTTCCCTTCACCTGAAGGCTAACCCTAGCTTCAGTTACTAAACTTTAGGACTAAATTGAGAATATCAGCCTGTCACCCTGAAACCTCCAATTCAACACCCATGAAACCATATTTACCTATTTATTTGCACTCAATCCCCATGAACTATGCAATTCATCCTCGAACATTGAATATGGTTCCACTTTGTTGAGAATTACACCGCCCTTTTGTGACAATGAAATTACAATGACTTTTAACAATACAACGGGCCCTTTTTGTAAAGTAAATGAAGTGCAAGTAAAAACCATCACATTTATAATTAAAACATCTCTTAGAAAGCATCCCAATATCCTAAACATGAATCCTACTCATTACAAAAGAAAAGTAGAATGAAAACAATGGTATAATCTTCTTATGCCACTATTTCTAAATAAGAAAAAAGAGTAAGAGAATGACATCACAATGCACGAAAAAAACACAACGGAAAACTTCATTTCAAAGCAAATCCACAAAATAAGTGTTTAGAAAATCATAAGAAAAAGAAGAACACAATACTTAGCTCTTTCCCTTTGAAAGAAAGATGAAAATCTCTCCCACAAAGTCTCCTGTCGATCCATGCAAAGATAAAATATTCGCTTATAGATTCTCTCAAAATCCCCTCACCAATCTCTCTAAAAAGGTAGAAATCTACATTTCTACTCCTATTCTAAGATCTCTCAACATTCTCCATGTTTTTCCTTTCATCTCCTCCCTTGTTTTGGCTTCAAATTTGGTTTAAAATAGTGTAGGGAAAAATTTCCCAAGAGGTGCATGAAGAAAACTTCCAAAAAGCATCCAGATTCGATGTATATGGCCAAAAACCGCCCAATATCACATCCCAACCATTCGAAGCGCTGCCGGCACTGAATAGAGTGTTGTTGGCACCCTATTTTCATGCCCTCGGGTTTCTGGAACCGCCGATGCCAGTTTGGCCACCCCTGGCACCCTCCTTGCGCAGCTCCACCATTTTGCTCTGTTTGGCTCTGTTTTAGCTCCACCATTTGGGTGCCGCCGGCACCCACCCTGTTTCAGTTGTGTTGCGTGCTTAACAGATAGCCCTACCAAATAAGCATAAAAAACCTTTATTTAAAGTGTAATCTCATTCAAAATTATGAAAGAAGTACAAAAGAGATTAAGCATAAAAAGACTTATCGAAAGGTGTCAATCCAAAATTTGTTTTCTTGCTCATTTTTGCTCCAAATTACATCGTTTTTGCTTCTTTTTGCTCCAATCACCATTTCTTGTACCTAAAACTAAAAAACATACAAAATACCTTCCCTTTAAAGTGTAATATCACCAAAAATGAGTAAAATCATATAGTAAAAATCGTATATATTTTTGGTGCATCAAAATCCCTTAAACTTAACTGTTACTTGTCGTCAAGTAACAATATAACTTTAAAAATAAAATATGTTAACTTGTGGTTGTGGGTTTCAATAAAGTTTCCTATAATTTCATCTCAGAAATATTATAGTATAACATAGGAGAAATTCTAGTAAATTAACCTAGGACTAGAGTGTAAGAATATCTCATATTCAACTTAGGAATTCTGATTTTCTATTTACTTCAAAAATTATTAAATATTATCAAACTAAATATTCATAGAAAGTATAAAAATAGAATTTAAGCACCTTATCTATACCAATTTAACCAGTACCTTTTGAAATAAGAATAAGCTTAGGATTGTTTTTAAGTCTTTTCATTTAAATAGATTTAAGTGAAACGAATTTTTGATTAGGCTTCCCCTCAAGCTTCTCCTCACTTATTTTCTTTTCTTTTTTTTCTTTTTTTTGGGATCATTATCAATCCCCCTTTTTCACTTTCTTTATCTTTCATTAAGGATCATTTTTAATCCCTTTTTTTCACTTTTTTTATATGAGGATTACCATATCTTGATAGGCCTTTAATAAATTTGAATTTCACTATCCTCTCTCTAAAATCCAAAACTCAAAATTTTCCGTCACTTTTTAGAAGTTTAAGTATTAGATCAAAAAAGGTTTTCAATAAACTCAATTTTCATTAAGTATAAATCGAATAATTTTAGCTTTTTAAATATTTAACTCCTTTCTACCATAAATAGAAAATTCATTTTTCCAATCTTTCCTACAAAATATCTTAATTCTAGAGCATTTTCTTCACATAGGATTTCAACTAAATTTTTTTTTCTAATATTTCTAAAATCAAAATTATAGTAACTTAAAGGTAACACTACATACCACAAGTCATTTTAAAAGTGATATCAAATTAAATACAGGCTTCTGAGGACAAATAAAGTTACATTTTAAAAAAATTTTCTTTCCCCTAAACTTAAATTTTAAAATATTTTGCAATTAATTCCATAAAATGTTGCAGGAAGAAAAAGTAATGGTTGAATCTACTTACTACTAGAACATCCTATCAAATTCATATACAAGCATAATCAGGATAGAATGACTGTAGGAGAAAGTAAATCTAACCTAAAACATGCTAGTAATAAAATTCTACTAAAAGGAAGTATTTTCACATTTAAATTTTATTTTTCTTCCTACCCCCAAACTTAATTTCTAATATATATAGCATTCAGTACAAAAAATATAAGCAGAAAGACAAACAATTTAGAAATTTTATCTACCACAAATGTCTATCAAAATCATTTACAAGTATTCATTAGGACAGAACAATATGCAGCAGAAAGTAAATCTAAACTAATCATGCCATAATGAAATTCACTAAATAAAATTTTAACTAGCATAGCAGGTATCATCAATTGAATATAAAAATCTTCTTCAAGACCTAAATAAAGTTGTAATACAAACATAAACACACATATGATAAATGAGGTCAATTCTTCCTTTAACTCATCACATCACACTGATTTACTTCCAATTTCTAACAGAATCACTACACTAATACATTATGTAAATTTTAAAATGATTTTATAGATTATAATCCCAAAGATAAGATTATCCTTGATAAATTTGTTCCTAGGCTCCAATCTCAGACATCATCTAATCCCTATAATTAAGCACCTCTAACTGTTATAAATCGTATTGTAAGATCATCCACAAGTTATTCATCAAATAGGTTCATGACTCCTATAAAATGAAAACAAAGTTAGAGAAAGGATGTAACAAAATTGAGATGAAGCTGTCATTATTAAAATTCATGATATCTCTTGTAAAACTCAAGTCCGAGTAAGACTTGAGTTATAGTGAAGTCGTCAATCCAACTGCCACAAGAGAACATGCAAGTCTAACCATAATAAGAAGTTATGGAATCACCTCCCTCAAGACACACAAAGAACAAATCCAACCACTAACAATCCAAACATCTACCAAGAACAATCAAACTGATCAATCCATAATGACACATAAAGATCAAGTCAATCCACTAATCCAAACATGAATTAAGCTGATCAATCCACACTAAAGTAAACACAATACAACACTAACAATCATGACTCTCAACCATACTAAATCAAAGCACACTGATAACTATGGGTTGCCTCCCATAAAGCGCTTGATTTGAATGTCGCGGACCCGACAAATGATTCCTCCTGGATCAAAATTCAAATTAAGTAATCCTCGATTAATCACCTAATCCTTTTCAGATCCAGAAATTCCTACAAAATCCTCAAATTGTAATTTTTCATTTAGCTCTTCCTTTTTAGATGGATTTATATCATTGTTCATCATATTTCTTTCAAGATCCAATATTCTTCTGTTGATTTTCTCAATCTGCATATTAATATCATCCTTGAAATTTATAAGAAATGGATCTCTATAAGATAATTCAAGATTTTCTAAATTTTGAATCAGATTCTCTGTAGATAATTCTGATTCAGGATCAAATTCTTCTATATTACTCTTCTGTTTTAAGTTATCTTTCAATTCTTCCCTTGGCAATTATTAAATGATGGATGATCTATCCTAGTTGAGGAAATAGGTTTCTTTATTTCCTTAGGATTCTTCCAATGGTCTTCCAATATCCTTATCCTCTTTTCTCAACTCAAAGTTCTTTTGAAATTTTCCTCAAATTCCCTTCCAAGTCCTAGTTCAATAACTTTATCTTGTTCATCATTCAATTCAGATTTTTATTGTGAGTTGAATATGAAAATATAAAGATTGGTGGTGTAGATGAATTCCCTAAAAAGGTAGGCTTTAAAATTGTATGGGGGTACATCCATCTTAAGTTCATAAGATTTTTCAACAGATGGAATTAAAAATGGTTTTTCTAATAACTACTCCTAAATGCAGATTATTATAAGTAAAAAATAATAATTACTCCCTAATGCAAATGTTAATACTAAAGATAACCCTTTTTGAATAAATTGTTTTGGTAAGTTTTGAGATAATAAAAACTAATATTCTCATGTAACGAATTGGATAATGTATAGGAATGAGATGCATTAAGTATTGTACGTGTCAAATAGGAGCAATAATATTCTTTACCCTCATTCGAGTACCCCCTCTTCAGAGTGCTATAAAGAACATTGGCATATCCTAGACCTACTCCCTAAATCAAAGGTTAGGTTTGGAGGATACTTGCTGCCACTTCAGAGCTCCCACTACCCTTCACCTGAAGGCTAACCCTAGCTTTAGTTACCAAACTCTAGGATTAAATTGGGGATCTCAGCCTGTCACCTGAAACCTCCAACTCAACACCCATGAAACCATATTTCCCTGATTATTTGCACCTATCCCCATGAACTACGCAATTCATTCACAGATATTGAATGTGGTTCCATTTTGTTAAGAATTACACCGCCCTTTCAGGACAGTACAATTACAACGAATTTTAACAATACAACGGGCCCTTTTTGTAATGTAAATGAAGTGCAAGTAAAAACCACAACATTTATAATTAAAACATCTTTTAGCAAGCATACCAATATCCTAAACATGAATCCTACTCATTGTAAAAGAAAATTAGAATGAAAACAATGGTATAATCTTCTTATGCCACTATTTCCAAATAACAAGAAAGAGTAAGAGAAAGACATCACAAAGCACAAAGAAAACACAACGGAAAACTTAATTTCAAAGAAAATCCACAAAAAAAGTGTTTACAAAATCATAAGCTAATGAAGAAAACAATACTTAGCTTTTTCCCTTTAAATGAAAGATGAAAATCTCTCCCACAAAGTCTCCTGCCGATCCATACAATGCTAGAACATTCCCTTTCAGATTCTCTCAAAACCCCCTCACCAATCTCTCCAAAAAAGTAGAAATCTACATTTCTAGTCTTACTCTAAGATCTCTCAACATTCTCCATGTTTTTCCTATCATCTCCTCCCCTTTTTTGGCTTCAAATTTAGTTTAAAATAGTGTAGGGACAAATTTCCCAAGAGGTGCATGAAGAAACCTTCCAAAAAACGTCCAGATTCGATGTATATGGCCAAAAACCTCCCAATATAGTATCCCAACTATCCGGAGCGCCGCCAGGCGCTGAAAAGGGCATTGCTGGCACCCTATTTTTGTGCCCACGTTTGGGTGCCCCTGGCGCCCATCTTGCACAGCTCCACCATTTTGCTCCGTTTAGCTCCGTTTCAGCTCCGATTCACCCCATTTCAGTTGTGTTGCGTTCTTGACAGATAGCCCTACAAAATAAGCATAAAAATAACCTTTCCTTAAAGTGTAATATCATTCACAAATATGCAAGAAGTGTAAAATAGATTAAGCATAGAAAAACTTATCAAAAGGTGTCAAGCTAAGATTTGTTTTCTTGCTCGTTTTTGCTCCAAATTGCACCGTTTTTACTTGTTTTTACTCCAATCACCATTTCTTGTACCTAAAACCAAAAAACAAAAAAAATACCTTCCTTTTAAAGTGTAATATCACAAAAAATAAGTAAAATCATATAGAAAAAATAGTATATATTTTTTGTGCATCATGTCTTGTCTAGCTTTTAGTCTAAAAAGGGTAAAGGAATGTGACCTTTTTTTGTGGTGGCATTTAATTTTCTATGATCAATACATATTCTCCAACCAGTAACTTCTCTTGTCGGTATAATTTCATCTCGATCATTTACATTAACAGTCACTCCTCCTTTCTTAAGAACACAATGAACTGGGCTCACCCATAATCCAGCATCTAACCACTTTAAAATCTCTTTTTTAACCACTTTTTCATTATTGGGTTTAGTCTCCTTAGTGGATCAACTTTTGGTTTATAATAGTTCATCCAATAAAATTTTGTCGATACAGATTGAAGGACTGATTACCTTAATATCAATTATAGACCAACCAAAAGCTTTTTTGTATCTTTTAAGGTTTCCAATAATTTTTGTTCTTGAAATTCATTTAAATCTAAAGATGCAATGAATTGTAAGCCAGATGATTCTCCTAAAAACATGTACTTTAAATGATTAGGAAGAATTTTCAGCTCAAGCTCAGGGGGTTTAATGATAGATGGACTCAAACGTTTATCTACATTTTCCATAGTATCCAATCTTTTAAAATTTTCCTGAACAAATTCTAAGTTTTCATTTTCATATCATCCAAATCATCTTCATTTTCATTTTCATTTTCATCCCCACATTCCAGATTTTTTTCAAATACTTCTTTAAAATAATCTTCTCTCAAATAATCGCAGACTTCCATTCGATAACACTCATCATCTTTTTCATTTGAAGGGTAGTTCATAGATTTCAGAATGTTGAAAGTTACCTCTTGGCCATTAACTCTCATAGTTAATTCTCCTTTTTGGACATCAATCATAGATCTCCTAGTAGCAAGGAATGGTCTTCCTAAAATTATTGGAATTTCTTTATCTTCCTCCATATCTAATACAATAAAGTCCACAGAAAAGATAAATTTATCCACCTTTACGAATACATCTTCCACAACTCCTTTACGATAAGTTATAGAATGATCATCCAGTTGAAGAGTTACAGATGTAGGTGAAATTTCTCTTATTCCCAATCTTTTGAAAGTTGATAAAGGCATAAGATTAAAACTAGCTCGAACATCACAAAAACTTCTTCCGAAAAATTTTTCACCTATAGAGCACGGGATAGTGAAACTACCTTTGTCTTTAAATTTTTCAGGATGCTTTTTCTGGATAGATGCACTACACTCACTGCTAAGCTCAAGAGTCTCATGGTCTTTATACTCTTCCTTTCTCTTAAGTATATCCTTCATAAACTTTGTATAATCAGGCATCGGCTCTAATTCTTCAACAAAGGGAATATTAATCATTAATTTCTTAATAATTTTTCAAAATTTTGCAAATCTATTATTCATGTTCTGTTTCTTTAATCTTTGAGGAAAATAGGTGATTTTTCGACAGTTATCTTCATTGGTTCTATCAGATATTTGTTTGGATATATCTTATTAGAACATTTCTCAACGTTCACTTCTTATCTTTCAACTTTGATTTCTTTTTGAACTCTTAGTTCCAATTCTTTTTCACTCCTTAAGTGAATAGCCTTAATTTGCTCTTTCGTATGATCTTTTGGGTTGATCTCAACATTGCTAGGAATATTTCTAGATGGTCAATGATTAGGCGGAGTAAAGATATGTCCCAATTGATTTCCAATGTTCTTCATCGCAACATTTTGAGCTTAAATTTGATTACACATATTCAGAATCATTTCTTCAGTAGAAAACTTATTTTCCATAAATTATTGATTACTATTAAAAAAAGGAGGATAAGAAGGTCTAAAATTGGTATTTATTTGGTTGTTCTGAGTTCCAAATGGATTCGTAAGATTGTTTCCCCATTACGGGCTAACGACAGCATTGGTATTATTCTAGTTGAAGTTCGGATGATTCCTCCAACTAGAATTATAATAATTTGAATAAGGATTATTGACTTTATTATGTATAGTATTCAAGGTTTCATAAAACATTTGAGAGTCTATCATCTGTCTAGATGAATATTCATCTAACCTTGTTGACCTCATTTTTGATGAGGTCTTCTCTTCCCTCTTTAGTGCTTAGGATCTAGCCTTAGGCTCTTCCTTTGACTAATCTTAGAGGACTAGAATTGGGACCCATCCTTTAGAAATTTAAAACCACTTCTTGTTTCCCTGCAAACCCCACAAGCTTGATCGTAGACCCCTAATCACCTAAAGTGTTGAAATCAAAAGTGAAGATTTAAAGGATGAGTTCCCCATAGGACTCTTTGGCCTTAGGACCACCTTGGGTAGCTTGGTCTGGTGAAGGTTAACTTACACAATCACTACACTCATACTCTACACTCCCACACACACAATCCAAATCCTAAAATCACACCCATACCCAACTTGATTCCCTGACTCATGTAGGCAATTCATATGGATGGACCTTAACCCCTAAGCCCCTGGTTAAGAGGGTTAGGAACTACATGGTGAATGCCTCAAATGAGTCCTCTCATGGCTCATATAGGCTTAATATGGCTTCATGGCTCAATCAAAGTGATTCCATTTCACTCATATTTGATCAATCTTCTTTTTTCCAAAATTTCAATTTTTGACCCCGGGGGCCCTACACCTATCAAACCTACCAAAAGCCCTTAAAATTGCCCAAATCCTCCAAAATTTCCAAATCACCCAAAATTCCCCAAAATTAACCTTGAACATTTCCTCACCACTCACATTAGTCATCCATAGCTAAAAATACCAAAGATTCCAAAAATACCCCCCAATACCCTTCAAATACCCAAAATGCCCCTCTGAGCCAAAAAATCCAAAAAATCAGATAATTCCCAGAAAATTACAAAAAATTCCAAATATTCCCAATTTCATTTTGTCCAACTACACGATAGGCCAATTTTGTCAATTTACCCAACTTTTACCAAAACCTCCCATTTAGCCCATTCTTAACACAACTGAACCCAATGTCAAACCAAACCTACCCAATTGACCTCAATTTTGGTCCAATTCAATTCTAAACTACAATTTAATATCCACAATATCAATATAGACCAAATCCAAGTCCAATTTGATTGGCATTTGAATCCAATTTCATTTTTAAGCTTAAAGCCCAATTTTGACCCATGACCCAAACTTAGCCCAAACCAAACCAATTCAACTCCAATTAACTCCAAATCTTTTCTAAAACCTTCCTAGCATCCCCACAAACAAATCACTAACATGATTTGCCCAAAATTTGGACTCAAACCCCACTCAAATTCAACCTAAAACCAAAAGGCCCAATTTTGACCTAAACCCAAACCTAACCCAAATAAGCCCAAAGCCCAAAATCAAAACCCAACCAAAGTCAAAACCTCTTTGAAACACTCCCATAAACATTTCCCAACAAAAATTTTACATCAATTTCAACCCAAGCCCAACATTGGCCCAAGTTAGCCTAATTTGACCTACATTGGCCCATTTACCAAACCAACTCAAATCCAACCCAATTCAAACCCAAATCACTCCAAAATCATTTCAAATCACTCATGAAATATTCCTAAACCAAACCCAACAATTATTTGGCCCAAACTTCTACAAAATTCTCATCCATGAATTCATTCTTAAACCTAAATGGGTCATCCCCTTAGGCCCTCCTAAAAGCCCACTTCCACCAAATTCAAAAGCCCAAATCAATCTAAAGCCCACATGACACTTTCCCTCATCACACAATCAATTTAAAAATCATTCCTAAAGTCCTAATTTATCAATTAAACAATTCCAAATCAAGCCTCATAACAATTCTCCACCAAAGTACCAAAATTCCTAAATTCTACTTCCATGAAATCAAGCCAAGCCATCCTATGCCAAAGATGAGCCATGAAGGCATGCATGAGCCACATGGAAGCCATGAGAGCCTCTTTACATGTCACCATGCCATTTTGGGCAAAAGAAGGAGACTCTTTCCTTAATCTCCTAAAGTCATTAGCCTTAACCATGATTCCCCTTAATCCAAATTTAATCCAAATATATTTGGATAAGGACTTCTCCATGCCAAACCAGCTGATTCCTTTGACTCCCCACAACACCCAAAGCTACCTTGAAGGGTGAACCAAGCCCAAAAGGTGGACTTGACCAAATCAAGCCAAAATTGGCCTTCCCCCATGACATTTTAATCCAAGCTTTTGACACATGGCAAAGCCCAATTGCCTACACTAAACCCCAGCCCTGACCCACCTGGACCTGAGGGTGACCCATGCCTACTGGCCAGCCGTCTGGATCGCCAGAAAACACCATGGACTAGACCTTGAGAGGAGCCAAAGTTTGGAATTCCCACCTGCTGAGTTGCCCCATGCCCAATGGCCACCATGGCTGTTCTTCCCTTGACCTAAGCAGCCGATCCCAAGCCCTAACTCCCCCTGAGAGAGCCTCCAGCCATGCCTATTTAAACACCACCACCTCTCAGCCAAAGAAGGTGCTGAAACAAACCTTAAGGAAACTCTGCCAAAATTGTTCCAAAGTACTCCCCACACATAGAGAACTTGATCCCCACTAAAATCCCCCTGCCATTTCCTCTCTGTGAGCTCAATTTCAGAGTTAAAATCCAAGCCCAAAACAAGGACACTTCTCCACATTAAGCCAATCCCCAAATTGGTGGTCCTACACCTTCACCAGACCAAGAGAAGAGGTTTCCCCCTAAAAGCCCCCTCTCCAGGCCAGCCATTGCTTCCAGCCTCCAAGCTTTGTGATCGGGCTTGGTCGAAATCATACCTAGACAATTCACTAGGCCAAGGGACTTCATCTGGAGCTTGCTTCGACCCAATCGAACGTGACACAACTCTCAGATCGAAGCTTCACTTCTCTGAGCAAAGGTATGGACTCACTCTTCTTCCTGAGCTTCCAGAGATTCTCAATTTAGTTTTGGTCAATTTCAATACATGTTTACCGTATGGATGTGTTCGTCTCTTCAAGATGAATCCATAGAGCATAAGAACTCGAAAATCCTTTGAGAATCGAGTGAGAAATTAGGGTTAGAAGGTTGATGGTCACGGGTTCACACCAGTCGTAGACGATGACCAAGAGCCGTCGAATCGTGTGTGTATCGAGCGGACGGCCATGATTGCACTGGACAGAGTAATGGGTCATGAACCGCGGGCCCCTGGAGCGCTGAGTCGGATGGCGGCGCCGAATCAGGAGACGACGTGTGGCCTTTCGGAGCTGCCGAGGATGGCGTGACGCCGCGTGGATAAGTACGAAATTAGGGTTATTTTCTATTTATTTAATTACCAAAACTTTGAAAATCCATAACTTTGTGTTGAAAAATCCTAAAAATAAAATAAAAATATCCTCTTGCTTAGTGAACAGGGGAGAATAATGTGGAAAAGAAATCATGTAATTTCATCATGTATTTTATTTTTAATTATTTATTTACTCTCTGCACTATTTCAATTCTCCATGCATATAGAAAATTCACCATGACATGAGACCATAGTGCTTTTGAAGCCTCTGAACTTGGGAACATTCCCTGAATTTTCCAAGGTCAGAGGCCATTCCTATGAGAAGTTATTGATTTTTCAAATTCATGTCACTGTTTTGATTATTTTAATTCCAATAATTAGCATGTTGAGAAATAAATTCTAAGAAAATTTGGTGATGTTTCTTATGACCAGAGGACCCTAGGAAAAATAATTTTTGAGTTAATTCACTTTGAACAACCCTAATTGGCCTAAATACCCAAAAGTGAACTTTAATTAATTAAGGTTAACCATTCATCAAATTAACTTAAAAACAATTCTCCACTGTCCTTTAGGGATAGGAGAACACCACATAAAAATTTGAAAACAATTGGACTTGATTAACCCCACCAAATGGGTTGATTAAGCCTCTTACGTAAGAATGGGTAAAATTAAACTTTAAAAATTTATAACTCACAAAATACTTTTCAAAAATTCACAAAATTGGTTTTGTAGCCTCTCTGATATCAGAGGAATTTAAGAAAATTAAAATTGCCATTTTCTAAAAAAAGTTGATTTTTAAGCTTATTTTAATATTTTAATAATTAAAAAAATAATAAAAATCACAAAAATATTAAAAATCACCAAAATGTCACATTTTGAATTCTAATCACTTAGGAACAAACTAAATATTTTTCCTAAGTCCCTAGGGTAAGATATTCAATTTTAAAGGCTTAATGTAATTTTTAATATTAAAAAATGTATTTTTCCAACCTTTTCACTAAGAAAATTCTAATAAATCAAAGAAAAATCAGAAAATTATAAAAATTGGTTTCTGATTTCTCTGATATCAGAAAGATTTTTGAAAAATATAAAATTCATTTTTCAACCTTTATTTTATTTTTAAATTAATTAATACTCTAGAATTTAAAATAATTATAATAAATAAAATAAAATTCAAAAAATCACCAAAATTTGTCCAAATGGTCCTCTGGTCATTAGGATTGCCCCATAATTTTCTTAAGAGCAGAAGAATTCCCTTGGTCATGTTATTGAATTTCCCTTGAAAAACCCTTATTTTCCATTAAAAATAATTACATAAATAGATTAAATACAGAAAAATCATATTTTCTCCTCTAATGTCTTAATTGACATGTAAGTGAGGTCACATAAAAATTTTAAGTTCATTTGAGCTTAATTTAGTGAGTTATAGAATTATTAAGCTTGAAGGGAAAAATGGTAATTAAAATTTTCAACCTTTAATTAAAATTTTAAGATTAATCAAAAGGGGAGGGTAAAATATTTGATTTTAAACTGATTTTGGATGATTGAAACTTAAATGGTTAAGGGTAGAAACCCACCAATCATTTTAAGAATAACTAAGGTAAACCTTAATTAATTAATTAATTAAATTTGGAAGATTAATAAAATTTTTTGAAATTATAAAGTAGGGATATTATTTAAGAGGATATTTATTCTTTAATTTAAAAATCCCTAAATGAATCACTTCAATAATATTTAATTCTTAATTAAAAGATTAAAATAATAATCCAAATTAAAATTAAATTAAAATTAAACTAAATTAAATTAAACTAAATTATAAATTAAATTAAAATTATAAATTAAATTAAAATTAAATTAAATTAAAATTAAATTAAATTAAAATTAAATTAAATTAAAATTAAATAAAATAAAATTAAATTAAAATAAAATTAAATTGAAATTAAATTAAATTGAAATTAAATTTAAATTAAGGTAAATTAAATTAAATTAAATTAAATTGAATTAAATTAAAATCATTTAATAACAAACCCAAATGAAATTATTAAGAATTAAACCTAAAATAACTTGAACACTATTCCAAACTTAAACTAATTTTTTATAATTAAATCAAAATTAGAATTAAATCATTAAGTGTAAATCATAAAAATACTTAATAACTTGATTTGTCCTTTTAAAAGCTCCTATTATTATAACTCTTAAATGAAATATCAAGTGAAGTATTACCTCACTTATAGGATATTCAAATGTCCTAAGTTCACTGAGCAAAAGAATAACATTTAAACTCTCGGATGATTAATTCACTTATATAATTAAATTCTCTTGGACTTAAAACGAACCTAGAAATATTGAAAAGATTATTAAGATTTGTCTTAAGTACTTCCTCAATATGATAGGACGTTTATAAGAACAATTGAACTTAATTGTTCTTTGATGAAGAAAATCGTCCTTAAACTAAAACACAAGAACCTAGACGTCATAGGAGATGACTAGCTATAGGATTAGGACTTTAATAGACAACTAAAACCTTTCCCATAGCTTTACCTAGGTACTTGTTGAAATATTTAAATGCCTTAACATGTGTTTTAAGTGTAGCTTGGGATGACAGGAAGACCCTCCAGGTACGCTTTTATTTTAGTGCAATTTACTTTATTGTAAATGCACTTTACTTTTCTTGCATGATAAACTATTGTTGCATGAAAACCAAAACCTTTAGGATAGTCCCTGAATTGAAACCAAAACTAAATTAAAAGTCACTGCAAGATGAAAATCACCGCCACGACATTTCAAAATATAAAAACAACTCAAAAGTTAATCACAAACAGAACACAAAACTACAATTGCAACTAAATTAAAACAACTCGTTGAATGATCGGGAATACCTCGGATGATGTAACCCACGTGTTGCTAACGGGATTTCCCACGGTCTAAATGAATGCGTGGAACTCATTCAGTTGAGTTTAGCAAATTCATCTGGACTAAGTGAATTCAATAAAAATAACGGTGCCGGGATGACGGAACCGTGGGATCTTAATCGGTTCTGTTCTAATAACTTTAAGATTTGTTTTAACTAAAACACTAAAAACACTTGGACTTTAAGATTCCTAAAACCAAACTCTTCTCTTCTCTTTTGATTACAATCTTCTAAAACTAAACATCTGCAACAACAAGGAGCTCGGAGCATGGTGGCCAGCACGGCCATCGTCATCAGCAAAACCTGAGTCTACTTCAGGAAAACTTTCTTAGAATTAAATAACCAAGACATAGGATTTCGAGGTAGTTTGCTTAGTGCAACATAAATCCTCAACTCTCCGTTAGGCATTTGCATTATCGTGTCATGCAAATTAAGCCCTAACCGGTCTTAGGACTCCGAGGTAGTCGTTTGGTACGACATAAACCCTCATATCTTCGAGGCTATTTGTATGATTTTATCATACAAATATAAGTCCGAAATAATTAAAATTGGCAAGATTGAAATATCAGATAATATTAGGATTTTCTTAAATCTGAGCCAAACAATAGGATAGTTTGGGAAGTTGCCAAGATTCTTCTTGGATCTTCGACTTCTCCTACTCCTCTTCCATTGGACTCCTGAAAATAACTCGTTCTAAATTTGATCCATTCCTCGTTGAAATTTCTAAAATCCAATTCTTTGAAAACCTTAAACTTTGAAATTCTTGAGAGCAAAGTCACAGATCATTATTGAGAGTTTTCTTAAATGATTCACTTCATTTAAGATGTAATTAACTATAGGGGCTTGCCCTTATAGGGAACTTTAAGAACCCGGGTAATATAAACCCCGTTTAATTCATTTATATTAAGCGAGGGAATTTGTCGACTTATAAAATTGGTTCGCGGACCAAACGGATGTCACAAATCTTCTAGTTTATTTAATCGAGCCCCATCGTCAAGCAGTGTGCCTATTCTTTGGGATAGATACACGGTTTGTGGTGCGGTGCTCGTTTATATAAACTATTTGGGATGTGAGATCGGTTTGATTTCATATCTTAAAATTTTTCAAATTTAAAATTATTTTCAAAATCAAATACTACTTTTCAAATTACATAATTAAATTAAACTAAAAATATGCAGACAATTTTTGTAGGCGACCTCTTTTCAAAAATACAACCCTCAACCTAAAAATATGCCGACAACTTCTGGCGACTCCGCTGGGGAATAATTCCTCTCTCCATTTTGATCAAATGACTTTGCTTTCATAAATCGGTAGTGAGCCCATGCCCCTAGTGGACCAAATTACCATTCTTCTGTTGGAATACCCCGTTCATTTCTGTCTTGAACGAGTATAGCCAACTCCTGTCAGATTTAGGACCCACTGTTTAGACACCCCTAAACGGAAAGGTTCCGAGATCCTTTTACCTCTTTTTTGAGGTGGGGTGGACCCCCAATAGGTGTTAGTTTAGGAGTGATCCTTCGAGTCGAGAAGTCTTGCATGAGATTTCCTCTTCATTTCCAATTCTAAATCGAACCCCTTACCTTCTCTATACCTTTGAATATTTTGTTCCTAATGAACAAAT
The DNA here is from genome assembly GCA_022702705.1 of Papilionanthe hookeriana x Papilionanthe teres. Classification (NCBI taxonomy): domain Eukaryota; kingdom Viridiplantae; phylum Streptophyta; class Magnoliopsida; order Asparagales; family Orchidaceae; genus Papilionanthe; species Papilionanthe hookeriana x Papilionanthe teres. The sequence continues at coordinate 146,974,481 of CM040424.1, read as the reverse complement.
CCTTTAATGAACGACTCCTGTAAACTATAACTTCTTTTTATAAATACATGAACAAAAATGTGTTCGGACTCTTTTTGATTCCTTTCTTTTCATCCCGATGAGAAGAAGCATAACTTGGGACTGACAATCAGAATCTACCTTGCAGAAAATGTCTGCCCCAAAGCTGATTTTCTCCTTCACCAATGAACTGGACTTCGCTGTTTACAAGGATGAACTGCACGACAATGGGATCATCCGTTTTGGGCAAGGATTCGAGAATACAGATGTCAAGATCACTGACGTCACCCTTTTCACGCTTACAGACAAAGTGCCTGAAACTGAAAAGCCTTTGAATGAGTTCAACGTCAAGTCAACTCAAGAGTTCCCTCCTCTGCAAAGGGTTCCAGCTGAGAGGAATACTGCTGTTCGCAGGAGCACTGTTGTTTCTACCCCCCTGGTCTAGTCTTCTCTGCACCTACCCCGGCTTCCGCCAAACTGAAGGGGAAGGAAATTCAAATTTGTGATGAGCATGTTACCGTGGAGGGTACTGATCTCCATGCGAGACCTTCTATTTTCAAAATTGGGTCCAGCTCAAGGGTTCCACCCCTAACACGGACTCAGAGGAGAAACAAAAGTAGAAAGATTGCCAGGAAGGCCAGAGCTGCTGAAGTCGCTTTTTTAGAAGAGATCCCTGAGTACACACCATTGTCTGAGTACATACCATTGCCTAAGTATACACTGCTTTTGGAGGGAAGTAGATTCCATCCCCTCTCCGCCGCAGCTGACGAGGAAAATGTCCGCAAGATTGCTTCTACATTACCTTGACCCGCATACTATAGCAATAGCCGAAAGAAAAGGGCTAGGATTACACCATTTGCTCGACTGCAGATTGTGATAGAGAAGTTAACAAAGAAAGAGAAATGTCCTGTATCAGAGATTTTAAGAAGGATAGGGCGGGTGTCAGCCAAATACCATCTTGGGCCGCGAGTAGAACCCGTTAGCACCACAGAAAAGCCGAATAAAAAGATGAAAGCTAGTCCACCTGTTGTTGTTTCAGGTTTACAGATCAGGGAGGATACCACCTTCCAGCATTTAGCCGATAGATCATCCGGTCCTAGGCCTTCTGCTGCTAGAAGGATGGTATGGTGTCCTACTATTGGCCAGTTAAGACCGAAACAACGACCTGAAAAGGAAAGTCTCGTCAGGTGACTCGAGTCCGAAGAGAGCACCACTGCGATGAAGGGGACTCCCGAGAGGGAAATCCAACAGCCATCACATGATAACTGTGAAACCATACGAAGAAGACCATTGGAGGATGCTATGGAAAAGCTAAGAACCGACATTCAACGATTAGCAAGAGAAAGAGAAGAAAAGTTTGGAGATGAAGTCGATTCGTCGGAATTCATGGATGACGAATATGTGGAGATCAACATGGTTGAGACACGAGCATCGTCAGCTTCGCAAGATGCTCCGGCAGTTGTGGAAAGAGATGAACTGGAAATGTTAAGAGCATAACTTCGAGAAAAAGATGATACAATCTCTCAAATGGCGAAAAGGATGGAAGAGACGGCTGCAGCCCTAGCCACTCTTCAGCGTCAAGTTCAACCCCCAAGAGAAACACCTCCAGAAGTTATTCATATTACAGATGGAGGAAAAGAGATTACATCCGTTAACGGAGACGATCAGCCAAAGAAAGATTCTACCCAGAATATGATTCCGAGAGAAAGACATCAAGAGCATGGTAGAACGAGCGAGTGCGAGAAGCCTTAGCACATTCTAAGAGCGGAACATCTATTCAGACGGGTAGGCCTTACCCCGAAGAATTTGATGCAGTACAATACCCAAAAGGCTTCGTACCACCTCTGTTCAAGACTTTTGATTGTACCCGAAACCCTCGATAGCATGTCGCACATTTTCGCGCTAGTTGTTGCAACACCGGTGGAAGCGACGCCTTACTCTTCCGATAGTTCGTCAGCAGCCTGTCAGGATAGCTTTCGATTTGTATGCAGAGTTACTGAATGGTTCGGTAAAGACAATTTCAGAATTAGAGAACCTCTTCGTGAAACGGTTTGCCGGAGCTCAGCACCATATCACCATCGGTGATCTAGTGGTGGAGAAACAGAAACCGAACGAGACTTTAGTGAATTGCATACTTTGATGGAGAAATCTAAGCATGAAGTGTGAGCCACAACTACAAGAGCAGCATGCAGTCGGTATCTTGCTTAAAAGCATTCACGGCCCGATAGCACTTCTCCTTAAGGGATTCACAATTAAGACTTTCGAGAAGTTTTTAAGAAAGGCCGGGAGCTTGCAAGAGGAAGCGAAACAATTAAGTTTCGTCTATAAAATGGACAAACAGAAGCCTACGAAGACATTTGAAAAGAAGTCCAGGATCGTCGCGGCAGTCGACAAAGGCAAACAACCAATGCAAATACAGCCGGAGCAACCGCAGTCTAGCTATCAACAACCTCAACAGAACTACCAACAACCTCAACCCGGTTATCAGCCAACTCAATAATATGAGCAACCACCTCGCCCACAGCGCACGTTAAAGGAGCTCATAAATAGAGAATATCCATTCAAGAATGAGGCGAGTGCAAAGATGTTCGCAGTTTGATGAAGACTTCGGATTTTCGACCGCCGAGACCCAAGAAGCTGGAGGAAGTCAACAAGAATGACCATCCAAACTACTGCCCTTACCACCAGATGCTTGGACATAAGATAGAGAACTGCATCACCTTTAAAAGTTGGCTTTACAACAATCTCCGAAAAGGGAACATAACGATCCCAAAGGAATACATGAAAGAACCCCAAAAAGGAGGTTCTGTCAATGTTATTTCTACAGATCCCATTGTTCCGATAGACCCTTACACGACCGATGATGGATGGAGTACCGCTTGGACGAAGTCATCGAAGAAAATTTTGGGTCGCATCCAAACCGCTTCAGCACATGCTTCAACTCAGAGTTTGAAACCTGTCAAGCCGGCGCTATCGTTTGCAATTGAAGAACCGTCCCAGGAAGAAAAGATCATAGAAAAGAAGGAGATCATAGAAGAAGAGAAGATAGAGGCTTCTAAGGCTTGACTAGAGGCTTCTTATCCTAGGATGGTTGTTTCCGATTCGGGGGAAAAATTCCTCGAACCTCTGACTCTGTATGATTATTTGCTCGCTCTGGCGGGATCTTATAATGATAAGAGTTATGGCGTTGGCTACGTTTTGACTGTTTCTAACGATTACAGAACTAATGACAACCAATTTAATTCGGATCCCGATTTCGATACCAATAACAATTCTTAAATCATACACAACCTCGATAATCATGATGACAAAGAAGAAATTCACCAAGAAGGCTACGAAAGTTCAACAAGCAATGAGTCTATTTGTGAATTTCAAGGAACTCCAATCACAATAGAGTTAGAGCCTTCGGATTCCGAAGCAACTCCAGAAGAACCTGTCATGCCAATTCAAAAGGAGACACCTTTAAATTCAGTACCAGACTCAGAAGAAATCACAGAAGTTAATTTAAGGAGCGGAAGGGTTCTACCTCCGAGAATGGGTCCAAAAGACAAAGGAAAACAGGTGGTTGTTTAGGAAGAATCAACCCCAGCAGAAGAATTGCCTATTCGGGAAGAAATTGAGACACATGATAACAAAGTGGACTATAACGTGCTAGCCCATATTAGGAAACTACCAGCCAAACTGAGCATCTACGATGCTCTCATCTTATCAAAAGAGATGAGGGAAGCTCTGATCAAGGCCTTACTTAATCCAGAGATTTTTTTAGCTCAGATGGCCGGAGATTCCTTATACGAGGTTTGCTCGTTAAAGGAACAGCGAGGTTTTACCTTCACGGACAGTGATCTACTACTTGGGACGATCGATCACAATCGACCATTGTACATTTCGATTACTAATCGGAAAATTTACACTCTCCAGAGTATTGGTGGATCCAAGAGCATCGATCAACATAATGAATCTTTGGACGCTAGCATACTTGGAAATTGATGCTCGCGAGCTTGAAGCGGAAAAGATGTTACTAAGAGGATTCAACCAGAAAGGAGAAAGAGCACTTGGATCAATAACACTGTTAACGAAGACCGGTGACTTAGCAAAGACAACCGCAAAATTCCATATAATTGATTCTGAAACATCGTTCAACGCGCTACTAGGCCTACCATGGATACATGAGAACCGGATGGTACCTTCGTCTCTGCATCAGTGCATATAATACTATGAAGGAGGAGAGCATTGCATTAAAGGTGATTTGCAACCTTTCTCCGTACATGAGATTGGAATCCATGAAGATGCAGCTTATTACGCACCTCCGAAGAAGACGATCTTCTCCAGAAACACCATGCCAAATGAAGCAAAAGAAATTCGAGACAATAAAGAACCTGAAGTTCTAGTCCAACAGTCACTCACCACTCCCTTACGGCGAGATGGTGAAGGTTTCTCCAGAACTAGCATCCGAGGTTGAGGCCGGGGACGAGGTCGTGGAAGAGACACTGAGGCAGTTGGACAGAAGAAACTGATGATCAACGTTGATTGGGAAAACAGCTCTGAGGAAGAAGAGGAAATCAAGAAAGAAGCAACTACAGTAAACCAGAAGAAACCACAATTCAAGATTTCTCTCGAAGATGGAAAGAATGAAGAATACAAATCGATGTACGAGAAGATTAACCACTATGTACACATGTCGGCGAATTTTCATATTTTAAATTTAATTTAAATATATATATATATATAGTTTAAAAGATAACGTTTGATTTTGAAAGTAATTTTAAGTTTAAAAGTTTTAAGAAATGAAATCAAACCGACCTCACATCCCGGATAGTTTATATAAACGAGCGCCGCATCACAAGCCGTGTATTTATCCCGAAGAATAGACACACTTGCTTAATGATGGGGCTCGGTTAAAAAACTAGGAGATTTGTGACATCTGTTTGGTCCGCGAACCAATTTTATAAGCCGACAAATTCCCTTTCTTAATATAAATGAATTAAGCGAGGTTTATATTACACAGGTTCTTAAAATTCCCTATAAGGGTGAGCCCCTATAGTTAATTACATCTTAAGTGACAGGAATCACTTAAGAAAACTCTCGATAATAATCAGTAGTTCTTCTCTCAAGAATCTCAAAGTTTAAGTTTTCAAGAGATTGAATTTTGGAATTTCAATAGGGAATGGATCAAGTTTGGAACATTTTGTTTTGGGAATTCAAAGGAAGAAAGGTAGGAGAAGTTACAGATTCGAAGCGAACTTCGGTAATTTCCCGACTATCCTATTGTTTGGATTGAATTTAGGAAAGTCCTAATGTTTATTTAATGTTTTGATCTTGCCAATTTTAATTAATTAGGACTTATATTCGTATGACATGACCATACAAATAGCCTCGAAGATGTGAGGGTTTATGTCGTACCAAACGACTACCTTAGAGTCCTAAGACCGGTTAGGGCTTAATTTACAATGCAAATGCCTAACAAAAGGTTGAGGATTTATGTTGCACTAGGAAAACTACCTTGAAATCCTATGGCTTCGTTATTTAGTTCTAAGAAAGTTTTGCTGAAGTAGACTCAGGTTTTGCTGATGATGATGGCTGTGCTGCCCACCATGCTCCAAGCTCCTTGTTGTTGCAGAGGGTTTAGTTTTAGAAGATTGTAATCAAAAGAGAAGAGAAGAGTTTGGTTTTAGAAATCTTAAAGTCCAAGTGTTTTTTATGTTTTAATTAAAATAAATCTTAAAGTTGATTATAACAACACCGGTTAAGATCCCACGGTTCCATCCTTCCGGCATCGTTATTTTTATCGGATTCACTTAGTCCAGATGAATTTGCTAAACTCAACTAAATGAGTTCCACACTTTCATTTAGACCGTGGGAAATCCCGTTAGCAACACGTAAGTTACATCATCCGAGGTATTCCCGATCATCCAACAAGACGTTTTAATTTAGTTATAATTGTAGTTTTGTTGTTCTGTTTGTGATTAAATTTTAAGTTGTTTTATATTTTGAAATGTTGTGGCGGTGAATTTTATCTTGTAATGACTTTTAATTTAGTTTTAGTTTCAGTTTCAAGGACTATCCTAAAGGTGTGGGTTTTCATGCAACAGTTGTTTATCATGCAAGAAAAGTAAGTGCGATGCGATTAAGTAAATTGTAATAAGAAAATTGCAATAAAATAAAAGCGTACCTGGAGGATCTTCCCGTCATCCCAGGCTGCACTTAAACACAATTTAGAATATTTAAGCATTTAAAACAAGTTCCTAGGTCAAGCTAAGGGAAGGGTTATGGTTTTCTACCAAGGTCCTACTCCTATAGCTAGTCATCTCCTATGACGTCTAGGTTCTTGTGTTTTGGTTTGAGGATAATTTTCTTCATCAAAGAACAATTAAGTTTAATTGTTCCTATAAACATCCTATCGTACTGAGGAAGTGCTTAAGACGAATCTTAAACATCTTTTCAATACTTTTAGGATTATTTAAGTCCAAGAGAATTTAATTATACATTGAATCAATCATCCAGGAGTTCAAGTTTTGTTATCTTGCTCAGTGAACTAGGACATTTGAATATCCTATGAGTGAAGTAACACTTCACTTAATACTTCATTTAGGATTTATGACAACAAGAGCTTTTGAGGGAAAATCGATGTTCAAGTGATTTGTAATTCAATTTAATTTCAATTAATGGGTTTAAGTTTGGAATAGTGTTCAAGTTGTTTTAGATTTATTTTTGAATTCTTTATGTCTTAAGTGATGTTATATTTAATTCAATTTAATTTAATTTAATTTAATTTAATTTAATTTAATTTGGTTTGGTTTAGTTTTAATTTTTAATTTAATTTTATTTATTTAGTTTAATTTTAATTTTAAGTTAACTTGATTTTATTTACTATTTTTATTATTTAATTTAATTTAATTTAATATGTTTTAATTTAATTTAATTTAATGTGATTTAATTTAATTTAATTTAATTTAATTTAATTTTAATTTTAATTTAATTTAATTTAATTCAATTTCATTTTAATTTTAATCTAATTGAAATTTTAATTTAATTTTATTATTTTTCTTTTAATTTTAATATAATATATTTTTTTTATGTTTTAGGGATGATTTAATTTTAATTGTTAAAGTATTAATTTAATTGAAATTTTAAAAGGATTTAATTTAAATGTTTTAATTTTAATTTAATTTAATGATTAAGCATTTTAAGTTTTGAATTTGGTTTATCATTTTAATTAGGAATTGAATATTATTGAGGTGATTAATTTAGGGATTCTTAGATTAAAGAATAAATTTCTTCCTAATAATATCCCTATTTTAATAATTTTAATTTTTTTATTATTCTTCCAAATTTAATTAATTATTTAATTAAGGTTTATTTTGATTACTTTCAAATTATTTGGTAGGTTTCTACCCTTTAAATACCTAAGTTTCAAACATCCAAAATCAACTTAATATCAAATATTTTACCCATCCTTTTAATTAAACCTAAAATTTTTAATTATAAGTTAAAATTTTAATTACCATTTTGCCCTTTATGCTTACTAATTCCATAACTCACTAAATTGAGCTTAAATGAATTTGAAATTTTTATGTGACTTTACTCATATGTCAATGAAGACATTAAAGGAGAAAATGTGATTTTTCTGTATTTAATTTATTTATATAATTATTTTTTGTGGAAAATAAGGATTTTCAAAGGAAAATTTGACAACATAACCAAGGAAAAGTTTTTGTCCTTAAGAAAATTATGGGTCATTCCTAATGACTACAGGACTACTTGGACCAATTTTTGTGATTTTGGGAATTATATTATTTTTATTATAATTATTTTGAATTTTGGAGTATTAATTAATTTAAAAATAAAATAAAGATTGAAAAATGAATTTTATATTTTTCAAAAATCTCTCTGATGTCAAGAAAACCAGAGAACTAATTTTTGAAATTTTCTAATTTTTCTTTGATTTATTACAATTATTTTAGTGGAAATGCTAGAAAACACTTTTTTTTATTTTAAAATTACCCTAGGGCTTTAAAATTTAACATCTCATCATAGAGACCTAAGAAAAATATGGGGTTTGTTCCTAAGTGATTAAAATTTAAAATATAACATTTTGATGAATTTTATTATTTTTATGATTTTTATTATTTTTTAATTATTAAAAATATTAAAATAATGCAAAAAATCAACTTTTTTAGAAAATTGCAATTTTAATTTTCTTAAATTCCCCTGATATCAGAGAGGCTCTAAAACCAATTTGGTGAATTTTTGAAAAGTATTTTGAAAGTTATGAATTTTTAATGTTTAAATTGGCTAAATGGCTTAATCAACCCATTTGGTAGGGCTAACCAAGTCCAATTGACCTCAAATTTATATGGTGGGTTCCTCTGATCCTAAAAGTCAGTGGAAAATTGATTTCAAGTCAATTTGATGTATGATTAGCTCTAATTAATTAAGGTTCTATTTTGGGTGTTTAAGCTAATTAGGGTCATTCCAAGTGGATTAATTCAAAACCTATTTTTCCTAGGGTCCTCTGGTCATAAGAAACATCACCAAATTTTCCTAGAATTTATTTCACAACATGCTAATTATTGGTATTAAAATATTCAGAATAGTGACCTAGAATTTAAAAATCAATAACTCTTCATAGGGTGGCCTCGACTTTGGAAAATTCAGGGAATGTTCCCAAATTCGGAGGCTTAAAAGCCCTATGGTCTCATGCCATGGTGAATTGTATACATGCATGGAGAATTGAAATAGTGCATAGAGTAAATAAAATATTAAAAATCAAATACTCAATGAAATTAAATGATTTCTTTTCCACATTATTCTCCTTTGTTCACTGAGCAAGAAGGTATTTTTATTTTATTTTTCTGATTTTTCTACACAATGTTATGTATTTTTGAAGTTTAGGGAATGAAATAAATAAGAAAATGCCTATTTTCCTACTTATCCAGCGCGGCGCCCTGTCATCTTCGGCATCTCCGAACGACCACGCGGCGCGCTCCCATTCGACGCCGCCACTTGAGTCAGCAGCCCGGGTCCCGCCTTCCGCATATCATCCGCTGATCCGACCTGATCTGAGTCGTCCATCCACGCGTGTATTGAATGAACGGCATCCGTTCATCGTCCCCAAGCCTCCTAGCCCGAGAACCGTCCACACTAAAACTCTAAGAACTCACTCATTTCTCAACGGATTTTCGTGTTCTTGTGCTCTATGGATTCGTCTTGAAGAGACGAACACATCCATACGGTTTATGTAGCATGAAATTGATTCAATAAAAATGGAGAATGTTCAGAAGCTCGGGAAGAAGGGTAAGACCATACCTTTGCTCAGAGAAGTGTGGATTCGATCTGAGGGTTGTTTCACCTTCGATTGGGTCCAAGAAAGCTCCAGATGAAGTCTCCTGGCCTGGTGAATTGTCCAGGTATGATTTTGACCAAGCCCGATTTCAACCTTTGGAGTCTGGAACAGATGGGTGGCCTAGAGAGGGGGATTTCACTAGGGAACTTCTCCTCTTGACCTTGTGCAGGTGTAGGTGAGTTTAATTTGACTTTGGTGGAGGATTTGCGAATGTCCTATTCTGGCCTGAGAATTGAGCTCCAAAATTGAGCTCAATTAGTGGGGATTAGGGCAGGAGGACAGTGGGGATCAAGTGCTCTAGGTGTGGGGAGAGTCTGGAGTGATTTTGGCAGAGTTTCCTTAAGTTTGATTCTGCACCTCCTCCATGGCCGAGAGGGGTGGGGTTTAAATAGGAGAGGCTGGAGGGCCTCCCAGGGGGAGTTAGGACTTGGGATCAGTTGCTTAGGTCAGGGGAAGAACAGCCATGGTGGCCATTGGGCATGGGGCAACTCAACAACGTGGAATTCCAAAGTTTGGCTCCTCCCCATGTCTCGGCCATGGCGTTTTCCGGCGGCCTAGTGGGCGGCCGGCAGAGCGGGTCACCCTCAAGGTCGGGGAGGTCGGGGGTTGAAGTTGGTGAATTCAATTGAAGCCTTACATGTGTAAAGTGGTTGGATCAAAATGGCATGGGGAGGTGGCTTCTTTTGCACTTGGTTTGGTCAACCCATTGGAAATGGGCTTGGTTCACCTCCCCATGGTTGATTTGGGTTGAGGGCGGATCTGATGAATCAGCTAGGAAAGGGTAGAGAAGTCACCATCCATGAATATTTTGATTAATCATGGATTAAGGTGAAGCATTAAAAGGGTTAAAACCTTTTTAAAGGGGCTTAAAAGAGGCTCCTCCTTTTGCAATTAATAGTATGATGATGTGTAAAGTGGATCCCATGGCTTCATGTGGCTTGTGCATGGCTTCAAGGACTCCATTTGGCTTAGGGATGGCTTGGCTTATTTACATGGAATTGGATTTTAGGGATTTTTGGCATTTAGGGGTGATTTGGCATATGGCTTGATTTGGAACCATTTGATGATTGATTTAGGACTTAAGGGATGATATTAATTGAGTGGTGATGGGATGAGATTGTAATGTGGGCTTTAGGATGAGTTTGGGCTTTTAAAATTTAATGAAGATGGGCTTTTAAAATGGTTTAGGGAAGTGGGCTTTTGGATTTTAAAATGGATTTTAGGATGAAATTTTGGTAAAGGCTTGGGCCAAATAATTGTTGGGTTTGGCTTAAGGATATTTCATGATTCATTTGAAACAAGTTTGGAGTGATTTGGGTTTGAATTGGGTTGAATTTGGGTTGATTTGGTAAATGGGCCTATGTAGGTGAAATTGGGCTAACTTGGGCCAATGTTGGGCTAGGGTTGAAATTGATGTAAAATTGATGTTGGTAAAAGTTTATGGGAGTGTTTGAAAGAGGTTCCAACTTTGGTTGGATTTTGATTTTGGGATTTGGGCTCATTTGGGTTAGGGGAGGATTTAAGTCAAAATTGGGCCTTTTGGTTTTAGGTTGAATTTGAGTGGGGTTTGGATCCAAATTTTGGGCAAATTATGTTAGTGTTTTGTTTGTGGGAATGTTAAGGAAGGTTTAGAAAATATTTGGAGTTAATTGGAGTTAAATTGGTTTGGTTTGGGCTTGGTTTGGGTCATGGGTCCAAATTGGGCTTTAATGCCAAAAGTGAAATTGGATTTAAATGTCAATCAAATTGGACTTAGATTTGGTCTAGATTTGTGTTGGGAATATTGAATTGAAGTTTAAAATTGAATTGGACCAGAATTTGGGTTAATTGGGTAGGTTTGGTTTGACATTGGGTTCACTTTGGGTTAAAATGGGTCAAATTGGGGATTTTGAAGAAAGTGGGGTAAATTGACAAAATTAGCCCATAGTGTAGTTGAATAAAATTAAATTGGGAATATTTGGGATTTTTTGGAATTTTCTAGGAATTTTCTGAATCTTTGGATTTTTTGGCTCAGAGGGGCATTTTGGGTATTTGGAGGGTATTGGGACGTATTTTTGGAATTTTTGGTATTTTTGGCTATGGATGATCAATTTGAGTGGAGGGAAATGTTTAGGAATGATTTTGGGGAATTTTGGGTAATTTAGGTGATTTTGCAAATTTGGGTAATTTTAAGGGTTTTGGGTAGGCTAGGCGGGTCTGGGGTCCCGGGGGTCAAAAATTGAAAATTTGGAAAATTGAAGATTGGGTGAATGTAAGAGGAATGAAATCTTTTTGGTTGAGCCATGAAGCCATATCAAGCCCACATGAGCCATGAAGGGACTCATTTGAGGCATTCACCATGTTGTTCCTAACCTTCTTAGCCAAGGGCTGAGGGGTTAAGGACCATTCATGTGAATCACCTTCATGAGTCAGGAGGTCAAGTTGGGTATGGGTGTGGTTTTAGGATGTGTGTGAAAGTGTAGTGTACAAGTGTAAGGTGTGTGTAAGTCAGCCCTCACCAGACCAGGCCACCCAGGGCAGTCCTAAGGCCAAAGAGTCGTATAAGAACTCATCCTTTGAACTTTCACATTTGATTTCAACCCTCTAGGTGATTAGGGGTCTACAATCAAGTTTGTGGAGTTTGCAGGGAGTTAAGAAGTGGTTTGAATTTCTAGGTGGTGGGTCCCAATTCTAATCCTCTAGGATAGTCAAAGGAAAAGCCTAAGGCTAGATCCTAATTACTAAAGAGAGAAAAGAAGACCTCATTAAAAATGAGGTCAACAAATGGAACCCCAATAGGTGTGGTGAGCTGACGGAACACACCGCGCGTATTGCTGTTGACCAAAGCGATCAACAAAATCAACACAAAAGTCCAAGTGACAAACTTGTGACAGAGTAGAAGAGTTTCCGCTGGGGAGTGTCAAGTATATCTCTGAGACTGGAGATTCCTGAACTCTCGCTAGGGAAAGGAAAAGTAGGTGAATCCCAAATCACATGATCTGGGGGAATTTTAATTTAGATTTCATTTTGTTTCAGTTTAAGTTTTGATGTGTGAGCTCAGATTTTAGTTTGAGTTTCAATTTAGATTGAAGTTTGTTAAAATTAATTTGAAGGGATTTGAACTTGAAATGAAAATTAGAATTTTGTGGTTTTCGATGTAACATCTTCAACCTCAAAAGAAAATTGAATTGAGTGGATTGAACCATTACAACGAGGAAAGATCTCAGAGCAATGCGGTATTGGATGTAAAATCCTTAACTTCAAGAGTTTGATTTTGATGTATTTCATTGCGATAGGGAAAGAATCCTAAAGCAATGCAGTCTCGGATGTAAAATCCTCAACCCCAAAAGTTTGATTTTGATGTATTTCATTGCTATAGGGAAAGAATCCTAAAGCAATGCGGTCTCGGATGTAAAATCCTCAACCCCAAGAATTTGATTTTGATGTATTTCATTGCGATAGGGAAAGAATCCTAAAACAATGCAGTCTCGGATGTAAAATCCTCAACCCCAAGAATTTTCATTGTGATAGGGAAAGAATCCAAAAGCAATGCAGTCTCGAATGTAAAATTCTCAACCCCAAGAATTTGATTTTGATGTATTTCATTGCGATAGGGAAAGAATCCAAAAGCAATGCAGTCTCGGATGTAAAATCCTCAACCCCAAAAGTTTGATTTTGATGTATTTCATTGCGATAGGGAAAGAGCCTAAAGCAATGCAGTCTCGGATGTAAAATCCTCAACCCCAAGAATTTGATTTTGATGTATTTCAATGCGATAGGGAAATAATCCTAAAGCAATGCAGTCTCGGATGTAAAATCCTCAAGCCCAAGAATTTGATTTTGATGTATTTCATTGCTATAGGGAAAGAATCCTAAAGCAATGCGATCTCGGATGTAAAATCCTCAACCCCAAGAATTTGATTTTGATGTATTTCATTGTTATAGGGAAAGAATCCTAAAGCAATGCGATCTCGGATGTAAAATCCTCGACCCCAAAAGTTTGATTTTGATGTATTTCATTGCGATAGGGAAAGAATCCTAAAGCAATGCTGTCTCGGATGTAAAATTCTCAACCCCAAAAGTTTGATTTTGATGTATTTCATTGCTATAGGGAAAGAATCCTAAAGCAATTCAGTCTCGGATGTAAAATCCTCAACCCTAAAAGTTTGATTTTGAATGGTAATTGATTTTGCAAAGATTTGTAGTGTTGATTTGAAAAGTGTAGAATTTTGATGTTTCGAGAATTTCATGAAAGTTGTAAAAGATTTTTGTGGAAAGAAACAGATTAGGAGGGAATATGTAGATGTTACATATCCCATTCAAAAAAACTTGATCGAAAGTTGCTGGTTTGGATTGGATACAATTCCTCGCCATCAGATTCGAATTGAAAAACTCATGGCTTCGTGTCAATGAAATCAACTGCTTCCATCCCAGACAAGGGAGAGAGTAGAATGGATTGGATTTCAGATTTAGAATGTTGAGTTTGAATTTGATTGAGATTTGATTTGAGATCTGGAAGGTTGAATTTGAATTTGATTGAGATTTGATTTAAAATTTGTGTTCATTTTGTTTGTCCTTTAAAGATTCAAATTTATTTTATCGTCCATTTAATGTTCATGTGAATTCGACGTTCATCATTTTTTTTTTAGATTTTTTAAGGAAAGTTTTCTTTTATTCTTTTTGTTTCTTTTTTGTTCTTCGTTCGAAGTTCATTTAACTTTAATGGCGTTTCCCAGTCAATTTGCACAAAAGAGGTGAAGGCCAAAATGTGACATGGTCACTTTCATTCCAATCATGTCGAAGATAAATCATACAACTTGATCTGAAATACATCTCATACAATCCATGTAGACTCCAAAATGGACTATGTATGATTTTTGTCGATCCATCCAAAAAGGCATCTGTCAGAAATCCATGTCTGAATAGTGAGGTACATGGTCAATAACATCACCTCCCAAGCCATCCTTGGCAAGGATGTCGTATGGATTTACGTTGGAGGTGTGATATTTTCCATGTAACTCACAGCTCGTAAGGCCGAAGGCTCTCTAGCTTTGGGTCTGGCTGGAAGTGGTAAGGTGCTTTCCTGTCATCCATCCTTCTGAAAGTAACTGAGATCCGCTTCATTGGTACTCCTGGTATGCAATGTTTAGCGACATCTGCTCCGTTGCCCTTTAGTATCATGACGGAACCTACCTGTAATGGTATCTTTACTGGCCCTCGGAACTCACCCGGGCCTCGCTATCCGGAGGTCGGATCCGAACATGATATTACACTCGTTCGGAAAAGAAAGCCGTGCGTAAAGGTCCGACAAAGTCGTGGTGATCGATGTGCGGGGGTATGCGATACCTGCTTGTAGATGTTAATGATGCAACTGTTGGGTATGCAATCTGCTGGTAGTACCCTCCATGTTATCATTATCTTTACCATCCTTTTGATGACTAATTGCATTGGATCTACCTTGCCATGACGGAGTATTCCCGGTGGGTTTCCCTTCCTGTCTTCCGCGAAGTTGTAGCAGGCATCCACATTGTATTGTAATTCTCCCTTTCCCCGGCATCCATCTCGGGGTTCCGAGTAGGTGTTTTCTCTTAGGCGGCCTCGCTCGACCCATTCTTTTCAAATCCGGATGCGATCCACGATTTGTTGTTGTTCGTATTCTGAGAACATGTTTGTATGTAGCTCGAGGCCTTCTAGTATATTGATCTTCCTTCCTCTAATTCTCTCGAAGTATTCAAAAGTTTGCTTCTCGACATTCTACATTCTTTCTAACTCGTATTCTGAAATAATCTGCAAATGGCGAGGCCTGGTGACGTACTGTGGGATATATGGCTCAATCCCTTTGCGTTCTCCTGCATACCTCGGCTCCTCGGGGATGGTCTCCGTCGGGACATCCTCCGGGGTTGCTTCTGCAATAAGGTTATGCAACGGCGTGGCTTTCTCTGGTGGCGTGGTAGCCTTCCTTCTTCTGATCTTCTTGAAATTTCCCTGGTCTTTTCGGTTATACTCAGAGCTGGCCTTCTTTCTTTAGGTTCCTAGCGAACCGGTATCCTTGAAGTATATGCACTGGTAGTAGCGACTGCCTCGTCGCGCTGGTCCGCTGCTAGTTTAGTTAACATCTTGCGGATACGACGATTTTTATTTCTTCGCTGAGTTGCTGTGAGAGTAGCTCTTCGTACTTCCTGAATCTCTGTGGGCGCGGCGCTGAAAGCCTGCCCTCTGCTGTAGCGACTACAGACTTGATTTTCTTGTCCTCCTCAGTGTTTGTTTTCCTTTTCTTGCTGCTAGTTTGGTGGCTTGGGCCACCCATTTTCATTATCGTCCGGTCGGGCAATTCCTCTCGGTCAGCCGAGTCCCGGTCACTTTCCTCGTATTGCGGGCTCGCCGGTGCGATGTCCGAGTCGATCTCATGTATCGCTCCATCTTTCACCCTCTTTTCATCGAGTGCAAGACTTACGCCATTTCTAAAGTTCGGGACCAACCGCCCGTTCGACATTTCCTCGCGAAAAGACAAGGAAAAGGATCGAGGGCCATACTTAAGAACAAGAACATTAAGATAATGTTTATTAAAGACAAAGTTTTTTTTTTATTATTCCTTTTATATTTTTAAATTCAACAGGAATGAAGTGGGAAAAGATCGGGAAAAAGATTTTGATTTGGAAGAGAGAACAAGGAAAACTTTATTATTCATGATTTTATTTATTTTAGCACATTTTTTATTATTTTTGGGTTCGGACCCAGTCATAAGTAATTACTTCGCCCGTGCTTCTAGGGATGAAGAATTCATTCCTTCGAAACATCAGGTAGCGTAATACTTCTTCAAGTATCATCCATTGATCGGAAGCAAATGTTGCTCTCCTTGGCAATTCACAAGCAGGTAGGAGCCTCCCGAGTAGACTACCTCAACCACAAACGGTCCTTCCCAAGTGGGTTCAAATTTTCCTCCTATCTTGCGGTGTGCAAGAATAGGTCTCTTGAGAACGAGAACTAAGTCACCAACTTTGAAGGTTCTTGGGCGAACCACGATCATCATGGGCTTGAACCATCTTAGCTTGGTATAGTTCTAAGTCTCGTTGTCTCGCAAGTCTTTTCCCTTCCGAGCTTTCTAATTCCTCTAGTCATAATTTGGCATTCTCTTCGTCGTGATTTTGTTTGCAACTCGTAATTCGAGTGAAGGAAGATCTGGACCTCTAAGGGTAACACTCGCCTCGGACCCATACACCGGAGCGTAAGGTGTAGCTTGAGTAGGAGTTCGAAGGTTGTCCGGTGGGCCCATAAGGCTTCTAATAACTTCTCGTGCCAATTCTCTTATTATCGTCCAAAGTTTTCTTTAAAATTTGAACAACGCGTTTATTAAAAGCCTCACTGTGAGCCGTTTGCTCTTGGATAGTAAATTGTTGAATACCGCCGACCGATTCCGTGTCTCCTGACAAAATTATTTATTCGCATGCTTCTGAATGCTGACCCATTATCTGAGATGATCCTGCGCGGCACTCCGAAACGGTAGACAACTTGGTTCTTGAAAAATTGTAGCACGTGGTGTGCTTTCACTACTGTGAGTGGAACTGCCTCTGCCCACTTGGAAAATTAATCTGTAGCTGCAAGAATGAAGCGATGTCCTTTTGAAGATGGTGGTTCTATTGGACCCACTATATCTTTGCCCCAACATTCAAATGGTCATGACGCAATTGTCGGATGTAGCACATTTGGAGGTTGGTGTAGAACTACTCCGTGCACTTGGCATTGGTGACAGCTCTTGGTGATTTTCATGCAGTCGGTAATCATTGAGGGCCAGTAGTACCCTAGTCTTTTAATTTTCATTTTCATCTTCGGACCCAATCGGTGAGCGCCACGAGTCTCGAATGCACCTCTTTAACAATTTCACGGGTCTCGGACCCGCTTAGGCACCTTAGCCACATTTGATCGAAAGACCTTCTGTATAATGTGTTGTTTATTAATGCGTATGACAGAGTTCTTTTCTTGATCTGATGGGCTAACGACCTCTCATCTGGTAGTTTTCCTGTTTGCAAGTAGTCTATTAATGGTTGTCGCCAATCTTCCGTGTTTTCCGTCCATCGCTACAACTAATTCTTTTTCTTTTTCGATTTGTGTATTGTGTCTATGTCAATGTCGTGATAGGACCCGACGTCCGTGAATCGACACTTCCATCGATTCATCTTGCAAGCAGGCAAATTCTTTTGCGAGGCGGGCTAGCGCATCTGCTAAAGCATTTTCTTTTCTGGGAATTTTGTAGATCGTCACATTCAGAATTTGTTCCAATAGCTGTATGGCATACTGAAAGTATTGCTCGAGTGTTGGCTTTAAAATTCTGTACTGTCCGGTGATCTGTGGAATGATTAACTGCGAATCCCCGTAGATGTTGATGTTTGTTATCCCCATTTGAATAGTTAATTCTAGTCCTGTTATGAGGGCTTCGTATTTTGCTTCATTGTTTGTACACGGCTCTGTCAAGTGGTAGGAGTAACTTAACATCCCTCGCTCCGGTGTTATAAAGATTAGTCCAATTCCTGCCTTACCGGGCACTATCACTTGCGATTATTCGTATTTGTGTGCTGAAGATGCTCCGTCGAAATATAATTCCCAACATCGATCATCAGGGTCTTCTAAGCTCATTATTTGTTCGTCTGGCAAATCGTCATTGAGAGGAGATTCTGCCGGCAGAGGGTGTGCTGCGAGGAAGTCTGCTAGGACTTGTCCCTTTACGGCACGAAGAGGCACGAAAGTTATATCGAATTACAATAATATCTTTGAGCACCTGGCAAGTCTGCCGAAAAGCGTTGGACGAGTCATCAAGTATTGCAATGGATTAAATTTCGAGATCAGGTTGACCTTGTGAGAAAGCATGTAGTTCCTGAGCTTTTGAGCGGCGAAGATCAGGGCCAGACAGTGCTTTTCAATTGTGGGATACTTTATTTCCGTCGGAAGTAAACGACGGCTTAGGTAGTAAAGAGCATTTTCTTTACCCTCATCATTGACCTAGGCTAAGAGGGCTCCGAGAGAGTCGTCTAAAGCCGCGGTATAAAGTATCAATGGTGTACCTGAGACTGGGGCTGCTAAGACAGGAGGTTTCATTAAATATTGTTTAATGTCCTCGAAGGCCTTTTGGCATTTCTCTTCCCAAATAAATTTGGCATCCTTTTTAACTAATGCCGAGAAAGGCTGACACCTACCTGACAAGTTTGAGATAAAGCGTCGAAGATATGCCAGCTTCCCTTGAAAAGATCGTAGTTGTTTTAAGGTTTTAGGAGGCGGCATTTCTAAGATAGCTTTTATCTTTTCCGGATCGATTTCAATTCCACGATGTTGGACAACGAATCCTAAGAATTTCCCAAAGGTGACGCCGAAGGCGCATTTTAAGGGATTCATCTTAAGGTTAAATTGTCTTAATCGTTCGAAACAATTCTCAAATCATACAGGTGGTTTTCCTTTACTTTGCTTTTGATGACCACATCGTCCACGTAGCATTCGACTTGATTGTGGATGAGATCATCAAAAATTCTTATCATTGCTCTCTGGTAGTTGCTCCTGCGTTCTTCAGTCCGAACGGCATCACTGTGTAGCAATATACTCCGATCGGTGTTCTGAATGCTGTAAGTTTTTCATCTTCTGGAGCCATTTTTATCTGGTTGTATCATAAAGATCCATCCATGAATGAAAATATTTCATGTGTTGAAGCAATGTCGATCATTAATTCTAGGATCGGTAGAGGGAATTCATCTTTTGGACATGCCTTGTTTAAATCTCTGAAATCCACACAAATTCTGATCTGACCATTCTTCTTCCTGACTGGCACCACATTGGCTAACCAAGTCGGGTATTGTTCTTCACGGATAAATTTAGCTTCTATTAGCTTTTTAACTTCAGGTTTGACTTGTTGTTCCATTTCTAGACGCATTCTTCTGGGACCTTGTCTTACTGGGACAGAAGTAGGATACACTCCTAGCTTATGGACTGCGACCTCTGGAGCTAATCCTGGCATCTCATCGTAGCTCCAAGCAAAACAGTCTTTAAATTCCATTAATAACTCGATCATTTCTTCGAGTCTTCTTTATCGAGTAAGGAGCTAACAAAGGTAGGTCTAGGCTCTTCGCTAGTACCTAAGTTAACTTCCATTAACTCATCTATTGTAGATTTGATCTCTTCTTCGAACTACGGTGGAGCGTTTCCAATTTGTAAATCTTCAAATTCTTCCGTAGTTTCCATGCGGCTTTCATTAGACTCGCAAGTGACAACCAAGCAAAATTCGGTATCTTCAACCGATCCTACCGTGCCGAATCCGAGACCATGTTTTGAATTGGGTGGACGACCGGAGTTATTCCATAATTTTTCAAAATGTTGTGATTGACCTTTTGTCCATTGTCGAGGTAAGAAACCATGCTGAATTAAATTTTGAACACAAGGACAGTACCACTCAAAAGATAATTCCATTAATTCTGATGAAGTGACATCTTCAAATTGTACATTATTTTTAGTTTTGGAGGAAGGATCACCAAGGTAGAATTTGATGGGCTTTGCACCGGCGCTACGTACCTCTTCGACCACCATACCCTTGATCTTATTAGAATGGATCGGGGTCAGGGTCATAGTATGTACATAGTGGTTAATCTTCTCGTACATCGATTTATATTCTTCGTTCTTTTCATCTTAGAGAGGGATCCTAAATTGCGGCTTCTTCCATCTTATTGTCACTGCTTTTTGTTTGATCTCTTTTTCTTCTTCAGAACTGTCTTCCCAATCAACATTGATGGCTTGTTTCCTCTGTCCAATTGTCTTAATGTCTCTGCCACGACCTCGTCCACGGCCTCGACCTCGGATGCGAGTTGTGGAGGAACCTTCACCATCTCGCCGTAAGGGAGTGGTGAGTGACTGTTGGACTAGAACTTCAGGTTCTTCATCGTCCCGAACTTCCTTTGCTTCATTCATTATAGTATCTCTGGAGAAGATTGTTTTCTTCGGGGGTGCGTAATAAGCTGCATCTTCATGGATTCCAATTTCATGTACGAAGAATGGTTGTAAGTCACCTTTGATGCACTGTTCCCCTCCATTGTAGTATTTGATGCACTGATGTAGGGATGATGGTACCATCCGGTTTTCATGTATCCATGGTCGGCCCAGTAGAGCGTTGAATGACGTTTCTGAATCAATTATGTGAAATTTTGCGGTTGTCTTTGCCAAGTCACCGGTCTTCATTAGCAGATGTTATTGATCCGAGGGCTCTTTCTCCTTTCTCGGTTGAATCCTCTTAATAACATTTTGTCCGCATCGAGCTCGCGAGCATCAATTTCCAAGTATGCTAGCGTCCGAAGATTCATTATATTGATTGATGCTCCTGGATCCACCAATACTCTGGAGAGTGTAAACCTCCCAATTGTAACTAAAATGTACAACGGTCGGTTGTGGTCTGCCGTCCCAAGAAGTAGGTCATTGTCCATAAAGGTAACACCTCGCTGTTCCTTTAACGAGCAAACCTCATCTAAGGAATCTCCAGTCATTTGAACTAAGCAAATTTCTGGATTAAGTAAGGCCTTGATCAGAGCTTCTCTCATCTCCTTTGATAAAATGAGAGCGTCATAGACGCTTAGTTTGGCCGGTAGTTTCCTAAGATGGGCTAGCACGTTGTAGTCCACTTTATTTCCATGTGTCTCGATTTCTTCCCGAATGGGTATTTCTTCTGCGGGGGTTGGTTCTTCCTGAACAACCACCTGCTTTCCTTCGTCCTTTGGACCCATTCTCGGAGGTAGAACTCTTCCACTTCTTAAGTTGACTTCTGTAATTTCTCCTGAATCTAGTATTGAGTTTGCTGGTGTTTCCTCCTGAATCGGAATGACAGATTCTTCTGGATTAGCTTCAGAGTCTGAAGGCTCTAAATCTATTGTGACTGGAGCTCCTCGAAATTCACAAATAGATTCATTGCTTGTTGAACTCTCGTAGCCTCCCTGGTGGATGTCTTCCTCGTCATTGTGATCGTCGGGATTGTGTATGATTTGAGAATTGTCACTTGTATTGGAATCGATGACCGGATTAGGTTGGTTGTCGCTAGTTACGTAATCGTTAGAAACAGTCAAAACGTAGCCAACGCCATGACCCTTATCATTATAAGATCCCGCCGGAGCGAGCAAATAATCATACAGAGTCGAGGTTTGAGGGATTTCTCCCCCGAATCGGAAACAACTATCCTAGGATAAGCAGCCCCTAGTCTAGCCTTAAGAGCCTCGGTCTTCTCTTCTTCATCAATTTTCTTCTTTTCTTCAATCGTCTCTTGTCGAGGTGGTTCTTCTATCGCAAGTGATAGTGCCGACTTGACAGGTTTCGAACTCTGAATTGAGGCTCGCACCGAAGTGGTTTGGATGTGATCCAAAATCTTCTTCGAAGACTTTGTCCAAGCGGTAGTCCATCCATCATCAGTCGCATAGGGATCTATCGGAACAATGAGATCCGTCGAGATAACATTGACGGAACCTCCTTTCTAGGTTTCCTTCATGTACTCCTTCGGGATCGTTATATTCCCTTTTCGAAGATTGTCATTGACCCAACTTTTAAAGGTAATACAATCTTCTATCTTGTGTCCAAGCATCCGGTGGTAAGGGCAAAAGTTGGGATCACCTTTCTTGTCGACTTCTTCTTGTCTCTTAGGTTCTGGCAGTTGGAAATATGGAGTCTTTATCAGAATGCGGAACATCTTCGGCACTGCCTCATTCTTGAATGGATATTCCCTGCTCAGAAGCTCCTTTAGCGTACGTTGTGGACGAGGCGGTTGTTCATACTGTTGAGATGACTGATAGTTGGGTCGGAGTTGCTGGTGATTCTGTTGAATTTGCTGCGGCCGTTCTGACGGTATTTGTATTGGCTGATTGCCTTTATCGACAGCTGCGACGATCCCGGACTTCTTTTCAAAAGTTTTCACGGGCTTCTGTTTCTCTGTTTTGTCGGTGAAACTTAATTGCTTTGCCTCCTCTTGCAAGCTTCCGGCCTTGCTTAACAACTTCTCGAAAGTCTTAATGGTAAATCCCATGAGGAGAAGTGCTATCGGGCCATGAATGATCTCAAGTAAAATGCCGACTGCATGATGTTCTTGTAGCTGTGGCTCACACTTCATGCTTAGATTCCTCCATCGAAGTATGTAGTCCACCAAAGTTTCATTCGGCTTCTGCTTCTCTACCACTAAATCACCTATAATGATGTGGTGCTAAGTTCCGGCAAATCGCTTGATGAAGAGGTTCTCTAATTCTGAAAATGTCTTCATCGAACCGTTCGGTAATTCCTCATACCAATCAAAGGCGATCCCTGACAGGCTGCTTACAAATTGTCGGAAGAGTAAAGCATCACTTCCGCCGGCATTGCAACAACTAGCACGAAAATGTGCAACATGCTGTCGGGGGTTTTCAGTTCCATCAAAGGTCTTGAACAGAGGTGGTACGAAGCCTTTCGGTTATTTGACAGTGTCAAATTCTTCGGGGTAAGGCCTACCCGTCCGAATGGATATCCCACTCTTTGATTGTGCCAAGGCTTCTCGCACCTGTTGTTCCACCATACTCTTGATATCCTTTTCCAGAATCATGTTTTGTGTTGTGTCCTTTTTTAATTGATCATCCCCGTTGACGGATGTAATCTCCTTTCCTCCGTCTACAATGTGAATAACTTCAGGGGTGTTTCTCTTTGGGGTTGAACTCGACTGCGGAGAGTGGCTAGGGCTACGACCATCTCTTCCATCTTTTTTCCATTTGGGCGATCGTATCATCTTTCTCCCGAAGCTGCATCCTCATTACTTCCGGCTCCTCTTTTCTGCGGCTGCAGGACACCTTGTGAAGCTGACGAAGCTCGTGTTTCAACCATGTTAATTTCTGCATATTCATCATCCATGAACTCTGACGAGTCAACTTCATCTCAGAATTTCTCTTCTCTTTCTCTTGCTAATCGCCGAATATCGGTTTCTAGCTTTTCCTTAGCATCTTCTAGTGGTCTTTTCTGTACATCTTTGCAGTCGTCATGGGATAACTGTTGGGTTTCCTTCTCATGAGTCCTCTTCACTGCGGTAGCACTTTCTTCTGACTCAAGTCTCCTAACGAGACTTTCCTTCTCAGGTTGTTGTTTTAACCTTAATTGTCCGGTAGTGGGACGCCATACCATCCTTCTAGCAGTAGAAGGTCTAGGACCGGATGTTTTGTCAGCCAAATGCTGGAAGGTGGTATCCTCCCTAATTTGTAGTCTTGAAACAATGACAGGTGGACTAGCTTTCATTCTCTTATTTGGCTTTTCTGCAGCGATAGCAGGTTCTACTCGCGGCCCAAGACGGGACATGGCTGGCACCCGCCCTATCCTTCTTAAAATCTCTGACACATGACATTTTTCTTTCTTTGCTAACTTTTTTATCAGGGTTTGCAGTCGAGCAAATGGCATAATTCTAGCCTTTTTCTTACGGCCGTCGTTGTAATATGCGGGCTGAGGCAATGCAGCAGCAATCTTGCGGACATTTTCCTCATCCTCTGCAGCGGAGAGGGGATGGAACCTACTTCCTCCCAAGAGTGGTATGTATTCGAAGCGACGGTGTATATTCGGGCGATTCTGGATTTCCTACAGAAAGAAACTTCAGCATCTCTGGCTTCTCTAGCAATCCTTATACTTCTGTTCCTTCTCTGAGTCCTTGTCAGTGATGGAATTCTCGAGCTGGACCCGATCTCAAAAATGGAAGGTCTCACAGGAAGATCTGTACCCTCCACAGTAATAGGTTCGTCGCGCTTCGAATTTCCTTCCCTTTAGTCCGCGTGCCGGGGTAGGTGCGAGACGACTAGACCGATGGTGGTAGTAACAACGGTCCTTCGCGAACAACGAGTACTCCTCTCGGTTGGAATCTTTTGCAGGAGGGAATTCATGAGTTGACTCGAGGTTAAACTCAATCAACGGCTTCTCGATTTCCGGTACTTTGCTTGTGAGTGAAAAGAGAGTGACGTCGGGGATTTTGATGTCGGTGTCCCCGAATCCTTGTCCGAATCGAATGATTCCATTATCGAGCGATTCGTCCTCGAACACGACGAGTCCGAGTCCGTTGACGAAGGAGAAGATCAGTTTTGGGGCTTCCATTTCTGCAGGGCAGGTTCCAAGTGTTAGTCCCCGAATCGTGCTTCTTCTTTTCGTAAAACTTATGACGAAAAAGAAAGAGTCCAAACACATTTCCATTTATCTTAGTGCATTCGTGGTATTAAAAGAAAATTATTTTTTCGAAAAGATTTGTTCGTTAAGACAGAGAGTTATTAAAAGATGGAGAGTTGTAGGAAGGGTAAAAGGAATTGATTAGGAACTGGAAAAGGAAGAGGAGGTTTTGTAGAAACTTCTTGACCAGCAAGATTGCTCCTAAATTAATACCTATTGAGGGTCCACCCCACCTCAGAAATGAGATAAAAGGATCTCGGAACCTCTCTGTTTAGGGGTGTCTAAATAGTGGTTCCTAAATCCGAGAGAATGTTGGCTGTACTTGTTCAAGGTAGAAATGAACATAGTATTCCAAGGGAAATAAGGGTAGTTTGATCCACTAGGGACTTGGATACACTACCGATTTTTGAAAGCAGAACTATCTGATTAAAAATGGAGAGAGGAATTTTCCCAGCGAAGTCGCCAGAAATTGTCGGCGAATTTTCATATTTTAAATTTAATTTAAATATATAAATATATAGTTTAAAAGATAACGTTTGATTTTGAAAGTAATTTTAAGTTTAAAAGTTTTAAGATATGAAATCAAACGACCTCACATCCCATATAGTTTATATAAACGAGCGCCACATCACAAACTGTGTATTTATCCTGAAGAATAGACACACTGCTTAATGATGGGGCTCGGTTAAATAAACTAGGAGATTTGTGACATCTGATTGGTCTGCAAACCAATTTTATAAGCCGACAAATTCCCCTGCTTAATATAAATGAATTAAGCAGGGTTTATATTACCTGGGTTCTTAAAATTCCCTATAAGGGTGAGCCCCTATAGTTAATTACATCTTAAGTGACAGGAATCACTTAAGAAAACTCTCGATAATAATCAGTAGTTCTGCTCTCAAGAATCTCGAAGTCTTAGTTTTCAAGGGATTGAATTTTGGAATTTCAATAGGGAATGGATCAATTTTGGAACATTTTGTTTTGGGAATTCAAAGGAAGAAAGGTAGGAGAAGTTACAGATTCGAAGAAAACTTCGGTGATTTCCCGACTATCCTATTGTTTGGCTTGAATTTAGGAAAGTCCTAATGTTTATTTAATGTTTTGATCTTGCCAATTTTAATTAATTAGGACTTATATTCGTATGGCATGACCATACAAATAGCCTCGGAGATGTGAGGGTTTATGTCGTACCAAACGACTACCTCGGAGTCCTAAGACCGGTTAGGGCTTAATTTACAATGCAAATGCCTAACAAAAGGTTGAGGATTTATGTTGCACTAGGCAAACTACCTCGAAATCCTATGGCTTGGTTATTTAGTTCTAAGAAAGTTTTGCTGAAGTAGACTCAGGTTTTGCTGATGACGATGGCCGTGCTGCCCACCATGCTCCAAGCTCCTTGTTGTTGCGAGAGGGTTTAGTTTTAGAAGATTGTAATCAAAAGAGAAGAGAAGAGTTTGGTTTTAGAAATCTTAAAGTCCAAGTGTTTTTTATGTTTTAATTAAAACAAATCTTAAAGTTGATTATAACAACACCGGTTAAGATCCCACGGTTCCATCCTTCGGCATCGTTATTTTTATCGGATTCACTTAGTCCAGATGAATTTGCTAAACTCAACTAAATGAGTTCCACACTTTCATTTAGACCGTGGGAAATCCCGTTAGCAACACGTAAGTTACATCATCCGAGGTATTCCTGATCATCCAATAAGATGTTTTAATTTAGTTATAATTGTAGTTTTTTTGTTCTGTTTGTGATTAAATTTTAAGTTGTTTTATATTTTGAAATGTTGTGGCGGTGAATTTTATCTTGTAATGACTTTTAATTTAGTTTTGGTTTCGGTTTCGAGGACTATCCTAAAGGTGTGGGTTTTCATGCAACAGGTTGTTTATCATGCAAGAAAAGTAAGTGCGATGTGATTAAGTAAATTGCAATAAGTAAATTGCAATAAAATAAAAACGTACTCGGAGGATCTTCCCGTCATCCTGAGCTGCACTTAAACACAATTTAGATTATTTAAGCATTTAAAACAAGTTCCTGGGTAAAGCTAAGGGAAGGGTTATGGTTTTCTACCAAGGTCCTACTCCTATAGCTAGTCATCTCCTATGACGTCTAGGTTCTTGTGTTTTGGTTTGAGGACGATTTTCTTCATCAAAGAACAATTAAGTTCAATTGTTCCTATAAACATCTTATCGTACTGAGGAAGTGCTTAAGACGAATCTTAAACATCTTTTCAATACTTTTAGGATTATTTTAAGTCCAAGAGAATTTAATTATACAATGAATCAATCATCAAGGAGTTCAAGTTTTGTTATCTTGCTCAGTGAACTAGGACATTTGAATATCCTATGAGTGAAGTAACACTTCATTTAGGAGTTATGACAATAAGAGCTTTTGAGGGCAAATCGATTTTCAAGTGATTTGTAATTCAATTTAATTTCAATTAATGGGATTAAGTTTGGAATAGTGTTCAAGTTGTTTTAGATTTATTTTGGAATTCTTTATGTCTTAAGTGATGCTATATTTAATTTAATTTAATTTAATTTAATTTAATTTAATTTAATTTGGTTTGGTTTAGTTTTAATTTTTAATTTAATTTTATTTATTTAGTTTAATTTTAATTTTATTTTAACTTGATTTTATTTACTATTTTTACTATTTAATTTAATTTCATTTAATATGTTTTAATTTAATTTAATTTAATGTGATTTAATTTAATTTAATTTTAATTTTAATTTAATTTAATTTAATTCAATTTCATTTTAATTTTAATCTAATTTAAATTTATTATTTTTCTTCTAATTTTAATTTAATATATATTTTTTATGTTTTAGGGATGATTTAATTTTAATTGTTAAAGTATTAATTAATTGAAATTTTAAAAGGATTTAATTTAAATGTTTTAATTTTAATTTAATTTAATGATTAAGCATTTTAAGTTTTGAATTTGGATTATCATTTTAATTAGGAATTGAATATTATTGAGGTGATTAATTTAGGGATTCTTAGATTAAAGAATAAATTTCTTCCTAATAATATCCCTATTTTAATAATTTTAATTTTTTTTATTATTCTTCAAAATTTAATTAATTATTTAATTAAGGTTTATTTTGATTACTTTCAAATTATTTGGTAGGTTTCTACCCTTTAAATACCTAAGTTTCAAACATCCAAAATCAACTTAATATCAAATATTTTACCCATCCTTTTAATTAAACCTAAAATTTTTAATTATAAGTTAAAATTTTAATTACCATTTTGCCCTTTATGCTTACTAATTCCATAACTCACTAAATTGAGCTTAAATGTATTTGAAATTTTTATGTGACTTCACTCATATGTCAATCAAGACATTAGAGGAGAAAATGTGATTTTTCTGTATTTAATTTATTTATATAATTATTTTTTGTGGAAAATGAGGATTTTCAAAGGAAAATTCAACAACATGACCAAGGGAAAGTTTTTGTCCTTAAGAAAATTATGGGTCATTCCTAATGACCAGAGGACTATTTGGACCAATTTTGGTGATTTTTTGAATTATATTATTTTTATTATAATTATTTTGAGTTTGGGAGTATTAATTAATTTAAAAATAAAATAAAGATTGAAAAATGAATTTTATATTTTTCAAAAATCTCTCTGATATCAAGAAAGCCAGAGAACCAATTTTTGTAATTTTCTAATTTTTCTTTGATTTATTAGAATTATTTTAGTGGAAATGCTAGAAAACACATTTTTTTTAATTTTAAAATTACCCTAGGGCTTTAAAATTTAATATCTCATCATAGAGACCTAAGAAAAATATGGGGTTCATTCATAAGTGATTAAAATTCAAAATATAACATTTTGATGAATTTTATTATTTTTGTGATTTTTATTATTTTTTAATTATTAAAAATATTAAAATAATGCAAAAAATCAACTTTTTAAGAAAATTACAATTTTAATTTTCTTAAATTCCCCTAATATCAGAGAGGCTTCAAAACCAATTTGGTGAATTTTTCAAAAGTATTTTGAAAGTTATGAATTTTTAAAGTTTAAATTGGCTAAATGGCTTAATCAACCCACTTGGTAGGCTAACCAAGTCCAATTGACCTCAAATTTTTATGGTGGGTTCCTCTGATCCTAAAGGTCAGTGGAGAATTGATTTCAAGTCAATTTGACGTATGGTTAGCTCTAATTAATTAAGGTTCTATTTTGGGTGTTTAAGCCAATTAGGGTCATTCCAAGTGGATTAATTCAAAACCTATTTTTCCTAGGGTCCTCTGGTCATAAGAAACATCACCAAATTTTCCTAGAATTTATTTCACAACATGATAATTATTGGAATTAAAATATTCAGAATAGTGACCTAGAATTGAAAAATCAATAACTCTTCATAGGGTGGCCTTCGACTTTAGAAAATTCAAGGAATGTTCCCAAATTCGTAGGCTTCAAAGCTCTATGGTCTCATGCCATGGTGAATTGTATACATGCATGGAGAATTGAAATAGTGCATAGAGTAAATAAATTATTAAAAATCAAATACTCAATGAAATTAAATGATTTCTCTTCCACATTATTTTCCTCTGTTCACTGAGCAAGAGGGTATTTTTATTTTATTTTTCTGATTTTTCTACACAAAGTTATGTATTTTTGAAGTTTAGGGAATTAAATAAATAAGAAAATGTCTATTTTCATACTTATCCAGCGCGGCGCCCTGTCATCCTCGGCATCTCCGATCAACCACGCGGCGCGCTCCCATTCGACGCTGCCACTTGAGTCAGCAGCCAGGGTCCTGCCTTCTGCGTATCATCTGCTGATCCGACCTGATCTGAGCCGTCCATCCGCGCGTGTATTGAATGAAGGACATTCGTTCATCGTCCCCAAGCCTCCTAGCCTGAGAACCGTCCACACTAAAACTCTAAGAACTCACTCATTTCTCAAAGGATTTTCGTGTTCTTGTGCTCTATGGATTCATCTTGAAGAGACGAACACATCCATACGGTTTATGTAGCATGAAATTGATTCAATAAAAATAGAGAATGTTCAGAAGCTCGGGAAGAAAAGTGAGACCATACCTTTGCTCAGAGAAGTGTGGCTTCGATCTGAGGGTTGTGTGACCTTCGATTGGGTCCAAGCAAGCTCCAGATGAAGTCTCCTGGCCTGGTGAATTATACAGGTATGATTTTGACCAAGCCCGATTTCAACCTTTGGAGTCTGGAACAGATGGGTGGCCTGGAGAGGGGGCTTTCACCTGGGAACTTCTCCTCTTGACCTTGTGCAGGTGTAGGTGAGTTTAATTTGACTTTGGTGGAGGATTTGCGAATGTCCTGTTCTGGCCTGAGAATTGAGCTCCAAAATTGAGCTCAATTAGTGGGGATTAGGGCAGGAGGACAATGGGGATCAAGTGCTCTAGGTGTGGGGAGAGTCTGGAGTGATTTTGGCAGAGTTTCCTTAAGGTTAATTCAGCACCTCCTCCATGGTCTAGAGGGGTGGGGTTTAAATAGGAGAGGCTGGAGGGCCTCCCAGGGGGAGTTAGGACTTGGGATCAGCTGCTTAGGTCAGGGGAAGAACAGCCATGGTGGCCATTGGGCATGGGGCAACTCAGCAAGGTGGAATTCCAAAGTTTGGCTCCTCCCCATGTCTCGGCCATGGAGTTTTCCGGTGGCCTAGGTGGCTAGCCGGCAGGCAAGGGTCACCCTCAAGGTCAGGGAGGTCAGGGGTTGAAGTTGGTGAATTCAATTGAAGGCTTACATGTGTAAAATGGTTGGATCAAAATGGCATGGGGAGGTGGCTTCTTTTGCACTTGGTTTGGTCAAACCATTGGAAATGGGCTTGGTTCACCTCCCCATGGCTGATTTGGGCTGAGGGAGGATCTGATGAATCAGCTAGGAAAGGGTAGAGAAGTCACAATCCATGAATATTTTGCTTAATCATGGATTAAGGTGAAGCATTAAAAGGGTTAAAACCTTTTTAATGGGGCTTAAAAGAGGCTCCTCCTTTTGCAATTAATAGTATGATGATGTGTAAAGTGGATCCCATGGCTTCATGTGGCTTGTGCATGGCTTCAAGGACTCCATTTGGCTTAGGGATGGCTTGGCTTATTTACATGGAAATAGATTTTAGGGATTTTTGGCATTTAGGGGTGATTTGGCATATGGCTTTATTTGGAACCATTTGATGATTGATTTAGGACTTAAGGGATGATATTAATTGAGTGGTGATGGGATGAGATTGTAATGTGGGCTTTAGGATGAGTTTGGGCTTTTAAAATTTAATGAAGATGGGCTTTTAAAATGGTTTAGGGAAGTGGGCTTTTGGATTTTAAAATGAATTTTAGGATGAAAGTTTGGTACAGGCTTGGGCCAAATAATTGTTGGGTTTGGCATAAGGATGTGTCATGATTGATTTGAAACACGTTTGGAGTGATTTAGGTTTGAATTGGGTTGAATTTGGGTTGATTTGGTAAATGGGCCTATGTAGGTTAAATTGGGCTAACTTAGGCCAATGTTGGGCTAGGGTTGAAATTGATGTAAAATTGATATTGGGAAATGTTTATGGGAGTGTTTGAAAGAGGTTCCAACTTTGGTTGGATTTTGATTTTGGGATTTGGGCTCATTTGGGTTAGGGGTGGATTTAAGTCAAAATTGGGCCTTTAGGTTTTAGGTTGAATTTGAGTGGGGTTTGGATCCAAATTTTGGGCAAATCATGTTAGTGTTTTGTTTGTGGGGATGTTAAGGAAGGTTTAGAAAAGATTTGGAGTTAATTGGAGTTAAATTGGTTTAGTTTGGGCTAGGTTTGGGTCATGGGTCCAAATTGGGCTTTAATGCCAAAAGTGAAATTGGATTCAAATGTCAATCAAATTGGACTTGGATTTGGTCTAGATTGGTGTTGGGAATGATGAATTGAAGTTTAGAATTGAATTGGACCAGAATTTGGGTCAATTGGGTAGGTTTGGTTTGACATTGGGTTCACTTTGGGTTAAAATGGGTCAAATTGGGGATTTTGACAAAAGTGGGGTAAATTGATAAAATTGGCCCATGGTGTAGTTGAACAACATGAAATTGGAAATATATGGGATTTTCTGGAATTTTCTGGAAATTTTCTGAATCTTTGGATTTTTTGGTTAAGAGGGGCATTTTGGGTATTTGGAGGGTATTGGGAGGTATTTTTGGAATTTTTGGTATTTTTGGCTATGGATGATCAATTTGAGTGGAGAGAAATGTTTAGGAATGATTTTGGGGAATTTTGAGTAATTTAGGGGATTTTGCAAATTTGGGTAATTTCAAGGGTTTTGGGTAGGCTAGGCGGGTCCGGGGTCTCGGTGGTCAAAAATTGAAAATTTGGAAAATTGAAGATTGGGTGAATGTAAGTGGAATGAAATCATTTTGGTTGAGCCATGAAGCCATATCAAGCCCACATGAGCCATGAAGGGACTCATTTGAGGCATTCACTATGTTGTTCCTAACCTTCTTAGCCAAGGGCTTATGGGTTAAGGACCATTCATGTGAATCACCTTCATGAGTCAGGAGGTCAAGTTGGGTATGGGTGTGGTTTTAAAAGGTGTGTGAAAGTGTAGTGTACAAGTGTAAGGTGTGTGTAAGTCAGCCCTTACCAGACCAGGCCACCCAGGGCAGTCCTAAGGCTAAAGAGTCTTGTAGGAACTCATCCTTCAAACTTCCACATTTGATTTCAACCCTCTAGGTGATTAGGGGTCTACAATCAAGTTTGTGGAGTTTGCAGGGAGTTAAGAAGTGGTTTGAATTTCTAGGTGGTGGGTCCCAATTCTAATCCTCTAGGATAGTCAAAGGAAAAGCCTAAGGCTAGATCCTAAGTACTAAAGAGAGAAGAGAAGACCTCATTAAAAATGAGGTCAACAACACACTATGACCCTGACCCCGATCCAGTCTAATAAGATCGAGGGTATGCTGGTCAAAGAAGTACGTGGCAGCGGTGCAAAGCCAATCAAATTTTACCGTGGCACTTCTTCTTCCAATACTGAAAACAATGTACAATTTGAAGATGTCACTTCTTCCGAATTAATGAAATTTCCTTTTGAGTGGTGCTCTCCCTGTGTTCAAAATTTAATTCAACAAGGTGTCTTACCTCGCCAATGGACAAAAGGCCAAGCACAACACTTCGAAAAATTATGGAATAATGCCAGTCGGCCTCCCAATTCAAAACATGGTCTCGGATTCGGCACAGTAAGTTCATTTGACGATACGGAATTTTGCTTGGTTGTCGCTTGCGAACCTAATGAAGACTGTTTAGAAACTACATAAGATCTTGAAGATCTGCAAATTGGAGACGCTCCACCAGAATTTGAAGAAGAAATCAAATCTACAATAGATGAGTTAATGGATGTTAACTTAGGAACTAGCGAAAAGCCTAGACCAACCTTTGTTAGCTCCTTACTCAATAAAGAAGATTCCGAGGAAATGATCAAGCTATTAATGGAATTCAAGGACTGTTTTGCTTGGAGTTACGACAAAATGCCAGGATTAGCTCCAGAAGTTGCAGTTCACAGGCTAGGAGTGGATCCTACATCCGTTCCAATCAGACAAGCTTCCAGAAGAATGCGTTTAGAAATTGAACAACATGTAATAACTGAAGTTAAGAAGCTAATAGACGCTAAATTTGTCCGTGAAGAACAATACCCTACTTGGCTAGCCAATGTGGTACCAGTCAGGAAGAAGAATGGTCAGATCAGAATCTGTGTAGATTTCAGAGACTTGAACAAAGCATGTCCGAAGGATGAATTTCCACTACCAATCCCAGAATTGATGATCGACATCGCTTCGACACATGAAATATTCTCTTTCATGGATGGATCTTCAGGATACAACCAGATAAAGATGGCACCAGAAGACGAAAAGCTCACAGCATTCAGAACGCCGATAGGAGTATATTGCTACACAGTAATGCCATTCGGACTAAAGAACGCAGAAGCAACATACCAAACAGCGATGGCAAAGATTTTTGATGATCTCATTCACAACCAAGTTGAGTGTTACGTGGATGATGTGGTCATCAAAATCAAACTGAAGGAAGATCACCTGTATGATTTGAGAATTGTCTTCGAGCGACTAAGGCAATACAACCTTAAGATGAATCCCTTAAAATGCGCCTTCGGCGTCACCTCCGGGAAATTCTTAGGATTTGTTGTCCGACATCGCGGGATTGAAATCGATCCGGAAAAGATTAAAGCTATCTTAGAAATGCCGCCTCCCAAAACCTTAAAACAGCTACGATCCTTTCAAGGGAAGCTGGCATATCTTCGACGCTTTATCTCGAACTTGTCAGGTAGGTGTCAGCCCTTCTCGGCATTAGTTTTAAAGAACGCCAAATTCTTTTGGGAAGAGAAATGCCAACGGGCCTTCGAGGACATCAAGCAATACTTAATGACACCTCCTGTCTTAGCAGCCACAGTCTCAGGTAGACCGTTGATACTTTATACCACGGCTTTAGACGACTCCCTTGGAGCCCTGCTAGCCCAGGTCAATGATGAGGGGAAAGAGAATGCTCTCTACTATTTAAGCCGTCGTTTGATTTCGATGGAAGTAAAGTATCCTCCAATTGAGAAGCATTGTTTGGCCCTGATCTTCGCCGCCCAAAAGCTCAGGCATTACATGCTCTCTCACAAGGTCAACCTTATTTCGAAAGTTAATCCATTGCAATATTTGATGACCCGTCCAACACTTTCTTGCAGGCTTGCCAGGTAGTCAATGATACTATTGTAATTCGATATAACTTTCGTGCCTCTTCATGCCGTAAAGGGACAAATCCTAGCAGATTTCCTTGCAGCACACCCTTTGCCGGCAGAATCGCCTCTCAATGACGACTTGCCAGATGAGCAGATAATGAACCTAGAAGACACTGATGATCGACGTTGGGAACTATACTTCGACGGAGCATCCTCAGCACAGAAAGACAAAGAATTGCAAATGATAGTGCCCAGTAAGGCAGGAATCGGACTAATCTTTATAACACTGGAGCGGGGGATGTTAAGATACTCCTACCACTTAACAGAGTCGTGCACAAACAACGAGGCAGAATACGAAGCCCTCATAATAGGATTAGAACTGACCATTCAGATGGGAATAACAGACATCAACATCTATGGAGATTCTCAGTTGATCATTCAACAGGTCGCAGGACAATACAGAATCTTAAAGCCAAGACTCGAGCAATACTTTCAGTATGCCATGAAACTGTTGGAACAAATTCCGAATGTAACAATCTACAAGATCCCCAGAAGAGAAAATGCTCTCGCGGACGCGTTAGCCCGCCTTGCAAAAGAATTTGCTTGCTTACAAGATGAGTCAGTTGAAGTGTCAGTTCAAGGACGACGAGTCCTATCACAGCCCGACATGGATATGATACAGAAATCAGAAAAAGCAGAGGAATCAGTTGCAGCAGTGACAGAAAACACAGAAGATTGGCGTCAACCGCTAATAGAATACCTACAAACAGGGAAATTACCAGATGATAAGTCATTAGCACATCAAATCAAGAAAAGAACTCTATCTTACGCATTAATCAACAGTACATTATACAGAAGGTCTTTTGATCAGATGTGGTTAAGATGCCTGAGCGGGTCCTAGGCTCGTAAAATTGTCAAAGAAGTGCATTCAGGACTTTGTGGCGCTCATCAGTCGGGTCCGAAAATGAAAATGAAAATTAAAAGACTAGGGTATTACTGGCCCTCGATGATGACCGATTGCATGAAGATTGCCAAAAGTTGTCCCCAGTGCCAAGTGCACAGAGTGGTTCTACACCAACCTCCAAATGTGCTACATCCGACAATTGCATCGTGGCCATTTGAGTGTTGGGGCATGGATATAGTGGGTCCGATAGAACCACCTTCTTCAAGAGGACATTGCTTCATCCTTGCAGCTACAGACTACTTTTCTAAATGGGCAGAAGCAGTTCCACTCAGAGAAGTAAAAGCACACCATGTGCTACAATTTTTCAAAAATCAAGTCGTCTACCATTTCGGAGTACCGCGCAGAATTATTTCAGATAATGGGTCCGCATTCAGAAGTATAAAAATCAACAATTTTTTCAGGAGACATGGAATCGACTGGCGATACTCAACAATCTATTACACAAGAGCAAACGGCTTGGCCGAGGCTTTTAATAAAACTCTCATTCAAATTTTAAAGAAAACTTTGAATGACAACAAGAGAAATTGGCACGAGAAGTTGTTAGAAGCCTTATGGGCCTACAGGACAACCTTCAGGACTCCTACTCAGTCTACACCTTACACTTTAGTGTACGGGTCCGAGGCAGTGTTACCATTGGAAGTCCAGCTTCCATCACTCAGGATTGCAGTTGCAAATAAAATTACTACAGAAGAAAATGCCAGATTACGACTGGAAGAACTAGAAAACCTGGAAGGAAAAAGACTTGCAGCGCAACAAAATTTGGAACTGTACCAAGCTAAGATGATCCAGGCCCATGATAAACTGGTCCGCCCAAGAACTTTCAAAGTTGGTGACTTAGTTCTTATTCTCAGAAGACCTATTCTTGCACATCGCAAGATAGGGGGTAAATTTAAACCAACTTGGGAAGGGCCGTTTGTAGTTGAGGCAGTCTACTCAGGAGGCTCCTACCAACTTGTGAATTGCCAAGGAGAACCACAAATGCTTCCAATCAATGGACGATATTTAAAAAAGTATTACACAACCTGATGTTTCAAAGGGTGGCCTCTAAAATAGAGTCCTGTCCCTAGAAACACGGTTGAGACAATCACTTTGTGACTGGGTCCGAACCCAAAAACATAAAAATAAATAAAAAATGTACTAAAAATAAAATGTGTGAAATCATAATAATAAAGTTTTACCCTTCCGTTCAAATCAAATCTTGTTCCTGATCTTTCTTCATCTTTTCCTACTTTCCTTAAAAATTAAAATAAGTGAATAAAAATCTTCGGTGATAAATGTTTTCTTAATGTTCTTGTTCTTAGTACAGCACGTGATCCTTTCCTTGTCTTTTGTGCAGGGAAATGTCGAACGGGCGGTTGGTCTTAAACTTTAGAAATGGCGTTAGTCTTGCACTCGATGAAAAGAGGGTGAAGGATGGAGCAGTGATAGAGATTGACTCGGACTTTACACCAGCTGGCTTACAATATGAAGAAAATGATTGGATCCCAGTTGATCGAGAAGAACTTCACAGCCAAACAGTGATGAAAGTGGGTGGCCCGAGCCACCAAGCCAACAACAAGAAAAGAAAAATAGACGCCGCAGAAGATAAGAAAGTTAAGTCCGTTGTTGCTACGGCAGAAGGTGGGCTTGTCAGCGCCGCGCCCATAGAAATTCAAGGAGTGAGAAGAGCTACTCTCACTGCTACCCAGCGACGAAATAAGAATCTTCGTATTCGCAAGATGTTGACCAAATTAGTAGAAGATCAACATGGACAGACAGTGGGTACTGTTAGTGCAAACGCTCCAAGGAGACCGGTTCGACAGGAACCAGAAAGAAGAAAGCCAACTCCAAAAAGGTTGGGATAGATGAAAGAAATACCAGGAAGAATAGAAATGGAGTCGGTGCCTAAACGCCGAGCAGATGTACCAAACCCGGAGAGTCTTGATGCGAAAGAAACCCCGGAGGATGTCCCTATGAAGACTATCCCCGAGGAGCCGAGACATGCAGGAGAGCGTGCTGGGGTTGAGCCATACATCCCACAGTACGTTACCAGACACCGAGGACTTTAGATAATTCCAGAATATGAGCTGGAGAAAATGCAGCTAGTTGAAAAGAAGACCTTTGAATACTTTGAAAGGATTGGAGGCAGAAGAATCAACATCCTGGAAAGCCTCGAGCTACATACAGACATATTATCAGAATATGAACAACAATAGATTGTGGATTGCATTCTAGAACTTCAGAAGATGGGTCGAGCAGGCCGTCTGAGAGAAAAAACTTATTCAGAACCCCAGAAGTGGATGCCAGGGAAAGGAAGAGTCACAAACAATGCGGATGTTGCTATAACTTCGCAGAAGACATAAAAGGGAATCCACCAGGAATACTTCGTCACGGTGAGGTGGATCCCATGCCAAGAATAATTAAAAGAATGGTGAAAAGAATGATTACGTGGAGGGTACTGCCAGCAGACTGTATTCCCAACAGTTGCATCATCAACATCTATCAGAAGGGCGACTGCATACCTCCACACATAGACCACCACGACTTTGTCAGACCTTTCTGTACAGTTTCGTTCGTCAACCAGTGCAATATCATGTTCGGATCTGACCTCCGGATAGCAGGCCCGGGCAAGTTCCGAGGGCCAGTGGAGATACCACTTCCGGTAGGTTCCGTCATGATACTACAAGGAAATGGAGCGGATATCGCAAAACATTGCATACCAGGAGTACCAGTGGAGCAGATCTCTGTCACCTTTAGAAGAATGGACACCAGAAAGGCACCATACCATTTCCAACCAGATCCAGAATTGGAGAGTCTCTGGCCATACGAGCTGTGAGTTACATGGGAGATATCACACCTCCAAAGCATATCCATGCGGTATTCCTGCCAAGGGTGGCTTGGAAGGTGATGTTATTGACCATGTACCTTACTATTCAGACATGGATTTAATAGATACTTTTTGACGGATCAACGAGAATCATACATAGTCCGTTTTGAGTCATGGATTGTATGAAGAATATTTCAGATCAAGTTGTATGATGTATCTTCAACAAGATTGGAATGAAAGTGACCATGTCACATTTTGCCTTCACCTCTTTTGTGCAATTTGACTGGGAAAAGCCATTAAAGTTAAATGAACTTCGAACAAAGAACAGAAAAGAAAAGGAAAATAAATAAGAACTCTCTTTCATAAAAATCCAAAGATTAAAAAGAATTTTTCAAATCCACATGAACTTTTACAAACATTCTCTGCACTTCACAATATGTTTTCATAATCTCGGCATTCATAAATCTCAGCATATGTTCAATCTCAACATTCATAAAACTCTGCATTCCCAAATATCAGTAAAATCTTTCTCAAATCTCAGCAATCGGGATAGGCTTCTGCCCTACTCCCATCTCAGCAATATGTTTTCATAATCTCAACAATCGGGATAGGCTTCTGCCCTACTCCCATCTCAGCAAATCTCAGCATTCGGGATAGGCTTCCGCCCTACTCCCATCTCAGCAAATCTCAGCAATCGGGATAGGCTTCCGCCCTACTCCCATCTCAGCAAATCTCAGCAATCGAGATAGGCTTTCGCCCTATTCCCATCTCAGCAATCTCAGCAATCGGGAAAGGCTTCCGCCCTACTCCCATCTCAACAAATCTCAGCAATCGGGATAGGCTTCCGCCCTACTCCCATCTCAGCAAATCTCAACAATCGGGATAGGCTTCCGCCCTACTCCCTTCTCAGCAAATCTCAGCAATTGGGATAGGCTTCCGCCCTACTCCCATCTCAGCAATCTCAGCATTCGGGATAGGCTTCCACCCAACTCCCATCTCAACGAAATCTCGACGAATCGGGATAGGCTTCCACCCTATTCCCATCTCAAGCAATCTCGACATTCGGGATAGGCTTCCGCCCTACTACCATCTCAACGAAATCTCGAAGAATCGGATAGGCTTCTTCCCTACTCCCATCTCAGAGAAATCTCAACGATCGGGATAGGCTTCCGCCGTACTCCATCTCGAAGCAATCTCGAGCATTCGGGATAGGCTTCACCTCTACTCTCATCTCAACGAAATCTCAGCATTCGGGATAGGCTTCCGCCCTACTCCTTCTCGAAGAATTCTCGGCACTCGGGATAGGCACGAGTCCTACTCCTTTCTCAGCGAATCTCAAAATTCGATCCTCTCGACCAAGAAATTGAAATCAAAGCACTTTGCATTTCGGATAGGCTTTGTCCTATTCTTCCTCAGCATTTGGAATAGGTTCAGTCCTGCTTCCTTCTCAGCATACAAATGCATTCGGGTGGGCCTTAGCCCTACTCTTTTCTCCGCATAAAATCAAAATTGAAACTCGAATCAAAATTCAAACTCAAAATTGAAAACTTGAAACAGAAAATGAAACGAATCTAAGATCCCATCTTTTGAAATCTTGTGATCTGAAATTCACCTCCTTCTTCCCCTGCGAGAGTTCTGGAATCTTCAGTCTTGGAGATTTACCTGATACTCCCCAGCGGAAATTTCTTATACTTCATCCTAAGTTTTTTACTTGGACATCTGTTTTGGTTCTTTTGATCTCTTCGGTTAACGCCAATACGCGCGGTATGCTTGGTTAGCACACCACACCTATTGGGGGTCCATTTGTTGACCTCATTTTTGATGAGGTCTTCTCTTCCCTCTTTAGTGCTTAGGATCTAGCCTTCTGCTCTTCCTTTGACTAATCTTAGAGGACTAGAATTGGGACCCATCCTTTAGAAATTTAAAACCACTTCTTGTCTCCCCGCAAACCCCACAAGCTTGATCTGTAGACCCCTAATCACCTAGAGGGTTGAAATCAAAAGTGAAGGTTTAAAGGATGATTTCCCCATAGGACTCTTTGGCCTTAGGACCACCTTGGGTAGCTTGGTCCGGTGAAGGTTAACTTACACACTCACTACACTCATACTCTACACTCCCACACACACAATCCAAATCCTAAAACCACACCCATACCCAACTTGATTCCCTGACTCATTTAGGCAATTCATATGGATGGACCTTAACCCCTAAGCCCCTGGTGAAGAGGGTTAGGAACAACATGGTGAATGCCTTAACTGAGTCCTCTCATGGCTCATATAGGCTTAATATGGCTTCATGGCTCATATAGGCTTAATATGGCTTCATGGCTCAATCAAAGTGATTCCATTTCACTCATATTTGATCAATCTTCTTTTTTCCAAAATTTCAATTTTTGACCCCGGGGGCCCTACACCTATCAAACCTACCAAAAGCCCTTAAATCCTCCAAAATTTCCAAATCACCCAAAATTCCCCAAAATTAACCTTGAACATTTCCTCACCACTCAAATTGATCATCCATAGCCAAAAATACCAAAGATTCCAAAAATACCCCCCAATACCCTTCGAATACCCAAAATGCCCCTCTTAGCCAAAAAATCCAAAAATTCAGAAAATTCCCAGAAAATTCCTGAAAATCCCAAATATTCCCAATTTCATTTTGTCCAACTACACCATGGGCCAATTTTGTCAATTTACCCCACGTTTACCAAAACCTCAAATTTAGCCCATTCTTAACCCAAGTGAACCCAATGTCAAACCAAACCTACCCAATTGACCCCAATTTTAGTCCAATTCAATTCTAAACTTCAATTTAATATCCACAATATCAATCTAGACCAAATCCAAGTCTAATTTTGTTGGCATTTGAATCCAATTTCATTTTTAAGCTTAAAGCCCAATTTTGACCCATGACCCAAACTTAGCCCAAACCAATTCAACTCCAATTAACCCCAAATCTTTTCTAAAACCTTCCTAGCATCCCCACAAACACTAACATGATTTTCCCAAAATTTGGACCCAAACCCCACTCAAATTCAACCC
This sequence comes from Papilionanthe hookeriana x Papilionanthe teres, assembly GCA_022702705.1. NCBI lineage: Eukaryota > Viridiplantae > Streptophyta > Magnoliopsida > Asparagales > Orchidaceae > Papilionanthe > Papilionanthe hookeriana x Papilionanthe teres. The sequence continues at coordinate 146,933,504 of CM040424.1, read as the reverse complement.
AAAACCAAAAGGCCCAATTTTGACCTAAACCCAAACCTAACCCAAATAAGCCCAAACCCCAAAATCAAAACCCAACCAAAGTCAAAACCTCTTTTAAACACTCCCATAAACATTTCCCAACATTAATTTTACATAAATTTCAACCCTAGCCCAACATTGGCCCAAGTTAGCCTAATTTGACCTACATTGGCCCATTTACCAAATCAACTCAAATCCAACCCAATTCAAACCCAAATCACTCTAAACTCATTTCAAATCACTCATGACATATTCCTAAACCAAACCCAACAATTATTTGGGCTAAACTTCTACAAAATTCCCATCCATGAATTCATTCTTAAACCTAAAGGGGTCATCCCCTTAGGCCCTCCAAAAAGCCCACTTCCACCAAATTCAGTAGCCCAAATCAATCTAAAGCCCACATGACACTTTCCCTCATCACACATTCAATTTAAAATCATTACTAAAGTCCTAATTTATCAATTAAACAATTCCAAATCAAGCCTCATAACAATTCTCCACCAAAGTACCAAAATTCCTAAATTCTACTTCCATGAAATCAAGCCAAGCCATCCTAAGCCAAAGATGAGCCATGAAGCCATGCATGAGCCACATGGAAGCCATGAGAGCCTCTTTACATGTCACCATGCCATTTTGGGCAAAATAATGACTCTTTCCTTAATCTCCTAAAGTCATTAGCCTTAACCTTGATTCCCCTTAACCCAAATTTAATCCAAATATATTTGGATAAGGACTTCTCCATGCCAAACCAGCTGATTCCTTTGACTCCCCACAACACCCAAAGCCACCTTGGAGGGTGAACCAAGCCCAAAAGGTGGACTTGACCAAATCAAGCCAAAATTGGCCTTCCCCCATGCCATTTTTATCCAAGCTTTTGACACATGGCAAAGCCCAATTGCCTACACTAAACCCCAGCCCTGACCCACCTGGACTTGAGGGTGACTCATGCCTACCGGCCAGCCGCCTGGATCGCCGGAAAACATCATGACCGAGACCTTGGGAGGAGCCAAAGTTTGGAATTCCCACCTGCTGAGCTGTCCCATGCTCAATGGCCACCATGGTTGTTCTTCCCTTGACCTAAGCAGCTGATCTCAAGCCCTAACTCCCCCTGGGAGAGCCTCCAGCCATGCCTATTTAAACACCACCACCTCTCGGCCAAAGAAGGTGCTGAAACAAACCTTAAGGAAACTCTGCCAAAATTGTTACAGACTACTCCCCACACATAGAGAACTTGATCCCCACTGAAATCCCCCTGCCATTTCCTCTCTATGAGCTCAATTTCAGAGTTGAAATCCAAGCCCATAACTAGGACACTTCTCCACATTGAGCCAATCCCCAAATTGATTGGTCCTACACCTTCACCAGACCAAGAGAAGAGGTTTCCCCCTAAAAGCCCCCTCTCCAGGCCAGCCATTGCTTCCAGCCTCCAAGCTTTATGATCGGGCTTGGTCGAAATCATACCTAGACAATTCACCAGGCCAAGGGACTTCATCTGGAGCTTGCTTGGACCCAATCGAACGTGACACAACTCTCAGATCGAAGCTTCACTTCTCTGAGCAAAGGTATGGACTCACTCTTCTTCCTAAGCTTCCAGAGATTCTCAATTTAGTTTGGGTCAATTTCAATACATGTTTACCGTATGGATGTGTTCGTCTCTTCAAGATGAATCCATAGAGCATAAGAACTCAAAAATCCGTTGAGAATCGAGTGAGAAATTAGGGTTAGAAGGTTGACGATCACGGGTTCACACCAGTCGTAGACGATGACCAGGAGCCGTCGGATCGCGTGTGTATCGAGCGGACGGCCAGGATTGCGCCGGACAGAGTAATGGGACATGAACTGCGGGCCCCTGGAGCGCTGAGTCGGATGGCGGAGCCGAATCAGGAGACGACGTGTGGCCTTTCGGAGCTGCCGAGGATGGCGTGGCGCCGCGTGGATAAGTAGGAAATTAGGGTTATTTTCTATTTATTTAATTACCAGAACTTTGAAAATCCATAACTTTGTGTAGAAAAATCCTAAAAATAAAATAAAAATACCCTCTTGCTCAGTGAATAGAGGAGAATAATGTGAAAAAGAAATCATATAATTTCATCAAGTATTTTATTTTTAATTATTTATTTACTCTCTGCACTATTTCAATTCTCCATGCATATAGGAAATTCACCATGGCATGAGACCATAGTGCTTTTGAAGCCTCTGAACTTGGGAACATTCCCTGAATTTTACAAGGTCAGAGGCCATTCCTATGAGAAGTTATTGATTTTTAAAATTCATGTCACTGTTTTGATTATTTTAATTCCAATAATTAGCATGTTGAGAAATAAATTCTAGGAAAATTTATTGAGGTTTCTTATGACCAGAGGACCCTAGGAAAAATAATTTTTGAGTTAATTCACTTTGAACAACCCTAATTGGCCTAAATACCCAAAAGTGAACTTTAATTAATTAGGGTTAACCATTCATCAAATTAACTTAAAAATAATTCTCCACTGTCCTTTAGGGATAGGAGAACACCACATAAAAATTTGAAAACAATTGGACTTGATTAACCCCACCAAATGGGTTGATTAAGCCTCTTAAGTAAAAATGCGTAAAATTAAACTTTAAAAATTTATAACTCACAAAATACTTTTCAAAAATACACAAAATTGGTTTTGGAGCCTCTCTGATATCAGAGGAATTTAAGAAAATTAAAATTGTAATTTTCTAAAAAAAAGTTGATTTTTAAGCTTATTTTAATATTTTAATAATTAAAAAATAATAAAAATCACAAAAATATTAAAAATCACCAAAATGTCACATTTTGAATTCTAATCACTTAGGAACAAACTGAATATTTTTCCTAAGTCCCTAGGGTAAGATATTGAATTTTAAAGGCTTAATGTAATTTTTAATATTAAAAAATGTATTTTTCCAACCTTTTCACTAAGATAATTCTAATAAATGATTGAAAAATTAGAAAATTATAAAAATTGGTTTCTGATTTCTCTAATATTAGAAAGATTTTTGAAAAATATAAAATTCATTTTTCAACCTTTATTTTATTTTTAAATTAATTAATACTCCAAAATTCAAAATAATTATAATAAACAAAATAAAATTCAAAAAATCCCTAAAATTTGTCCAAATAGTCCTCTAGTCATTAGGAATTCCCCATAATTTTCTTAAGAGTAGAAGAATTCCCTTGGTCATGTTATTGAATTTCTCTTGAAAAACCCCTATTTTCCATTAAAAATAATTACATAAATAGATTAAATACAGAAAAATTACATTTTCTCCTATAATGTCTTAATTGACATGTAAGTGAGGTCACATAAAAATTTCAAGTTCATTTGAGCTTAATTTAGTGAGTTATAAAATTATTAAGCTTGAAGGGAAAAAATGGTAATTAAAATTTTCAACCTTTAATTAAAATTTTAAGATTAATCAAAAGGGGAGGGTAAAATATTTGATTTTAAACTAATTTTGGATGATTGAAACTTAAATGGTTAAGGGTAGAAACCCACCAATCATTTTAAGAATAACTAAGGTAAACCTTAATTAATTAATTAATTAAATTTGGAAGATTAATAAAATTTTTTAAAATTATAAAGTAGGGATATTATTTAAGAGGATATTTATTCTTTAATTTAAAAATCCCTAAATGAATCACTTCAATAATACTTAATTCTTAATTAAAAGATTAAAATAATAATCCAAATTAAAATTAAATTAAAATTAAATTAAATTAAATTAAATTAAACTAAATTATAAATTAAATTAAAATTATAAATTAAATTAAAATTAAATTAAATTAAAATTAAATTAAATTAAATTAAATTAAAATAAAGTTAAATTGAAATTAAATTAAATTTAAATTAAATTTAAATTAAGGTAAATTAAATTAAATTAAATTGAATTAAATTAAATTAAAATCATTTAATAACAAAACCAAATGAAATTATTAAGAATTAAACCAAAAATAACTTGAACACTATTCCAAACTTAAACTAATTTTTTTATAATTAAATCAAAATTAGAATTAAATCATTAAGTCTAAATCATAAAAATACTTAATAACTTGATTTGCCCTTTTAAAAGCTCTTATTATTATAACTCTTAAATGAAATATCAAGTGAAGTATTACCTCACTTATAGGATATTCAAATGTCCTAAGTTCACTGAGCAAAAGAATAACATTTAAACTCCCGGATGATTAATTCACTTGTATAATTAAATTCTCTTGGACTTAAAACGATCCTAGAAAGATTGAAAAGATGTTTAAGATTTGTCTTAATCACTTCCTCAATATGATAGGACGTTTATAAGAACAATTGAACTTAATTGTTCTTTGATGAAGAAAATCGTCCTTAAACCAAAACACAAGAACCTAGACGTCATAGGAGATGACTAGCTATAGGATTAGGACATTGATAGACAACCAAAACCTTTCCCATAGCTTTACCTAGGTACTTGTTGAAATATTTAAATGCCTTAACATGTGTTTTAAGTGCAGCTTGGGATGACGGGAAGACCCTCCAGGTACGCTTTTATTTTAGTGCAATTTACTTTATTGCAAATGCACTTTACTTTTCTTGCATGATAAACAACTGTTGCATGAAAACCAAAACCTTTAGGATAGTCCCTGAATTGAAACCAAAACTAAATTAAAAGTCACTGCAAGATGAAAATCACCGCCACAACATTTCTTTATATAAGAACAACTCAAAATTTAATCACAAACCGAACACAAAACTACAATTGCAACTAAATTAAAACGTCTCGTTGAATGATCGGGAATACCTCGGATGATGTAACCCACGTGTTGCTAACGGGATTTCCCACGGTCTAAATGAAAGTGTGGAACTCATTCAGTTGAGTTTAGCAAATTCATCTGGACTAAGTGAATTCAATGAAAATAACAGTGTCGGGATGACGGAACCGTGGGATCATAATTGGTTATGTTCTAATAACTTTGAGATTTTTTTAACTAAAACACTAAAAACACTTGGACTTTAAGATTCCTAAAACCAAACTCATCTCTTCTCTTTTGATTACAATCTTCTAAAACTAAACCTCTGCAACAACAAGGAGCTCGGAGCATGGTGGGCAGCACGGCCATCATCATCAGCAAAACCTAAGTCTACTTCAGCAAAACTTTCTTAGAATTAAGTAACCAAGCCATAGGATTTCGAGGTAGTTTGCCTAGTGCAACATAAATCCTCAACTCTCCGTTAGGCATTTGCATGATCGTGTCATCTAAATTAAGCTCTAACCGGTCTTAGGACTCCGAGGTAGTCGTTTGGTACGACATAAACCATCATATCTTCGAGGCTATTTGTATGATTTTATCATACAAATATAAGTCCAAATTAATTAAAATTGGCAAGATTGAAATATCGGATAATATTAGGATTTTCTTAAATCCGAGCCAAACAATAGGATAGTTTGGAAGTTGCCAAGATTCTTCTTGGATCTTCAGCTTCTCCTACTCCTCTTCCATTGGACTCCTAAAAATAACTGTTCTAAATTTGATCCATTCCCTGTTGAAATTTCCAAAATCCAATCATTTGAAAACCTTAAACTTTGAAATTCTTGGGAGCAAAGTCACTGATCATTATCGAGAGTTTTCTTAAATGATTCACATCATTTAAGATGTAGTTAACTATAGGGGCTTGCCCTTATAGGGAACTTTAAGAACCCAGGTAATATAAACCATGTTTAATTCATTTATATTAAGCGGGGAATTTGTCGGCTTATAAAATTGGTTCGCGGACCAAACGAGATGTCACAAATCTTCTAGTTTATTTAATCGAGCCCCATCGTCAAGCGAGTGTGCCTATTCTTCGGGATAGATACACGGTTTGTGGTGCCTGTGCTCGTTTATATAAACTATTTGGGATGTGAGATCGGTTTGATTTCATATCTTAAAATTTTTCAAATTTAAAATTATTTTCAAAATCAAATACTACTTTTCAAATTATATAATTAAATTAAACTAAAAATATGCCGACAATTTCTGTATGCGACCTCTTTTCAAAAATACAACCCCCAACCTAAAAATATGTCGACAAACCTTGGGAGTTTTGGAGAATAATTCATTCCATATTGAACTATTTTCTTAGAAAGTGCAGCAATTTGATAGACTATCATAGTTATCGCATCAAAATCATGAATATTGGCTCCTCTCTTAGGATTTAACCGCTCAGAGGGCCATTGAAAATTATTAGTAGCCATCTCTTCAAATAACGATTACACTCCATAAAAACTTTTCAATCTATTTTAAATTGGTTGATAATACTACATAATGGGTTCATTGGGAATCAAGTCAAATATTTCTATCATAATGTCTGGTATAAGAGAATCATTAAACTAGTTATCACTCGTTCGACTACATAATCGATGTTAGAAAATCTTCATTGCAGAAAATATCTCTCAATTGTACTTGTAACAACGGGTAAAGTTAATACAATGTAATAAGTCTGTGAAAGAGAGGATACACACAAATCCTTCTTAAATTTAACAAGCAATTTTGCATGATCTGCAATATCACCTAAAATGAGAAATCATCACTAGAATGCATGTAATGAATATAAGCGAAGAACTGATAATTCAGAGCTATGCCCTCGACTATAGAAAAATCATTGGAATATAAATCAACAAGATGAATTAGCTTTCCCTTGTCAAAAGTTTAGAATGAATTACTTGAATTTAGTCATGTTATTTACATAAGCAACTCAGAACTTGCTTTGGAGACACTGTTATTCAACTCTTGAAGTTACATGTCAATCACACTGTAGAACAACTCAACATGATAATGATGCAAATTTGTAATTTCTTCACCTCTCCATATTGATCTTCATCGAGCCTTAAAAGATGAGTTCATATTACGAACAACAATTTCAAAAACATTTCAAAAGCATGATACTTCTTTTAATTAAGGAATCTCAGGTATTCTCACGTACCATTTGCAATCGTCGTTTTGATACAGGCACCAATTACATTGCATTCCAAATATTTTGATTTTCATTTTTGTAATGATTGAGGAGATTCATTTGAAACTTCTAAAATATCAATCATTAATACAAAGTCAAACATTCCATTTCATTCAATTCTCTTTTATAATATCAAGTACTTTAAGTATATATGCTTACATTTTAATAAAAATAATTAAAGTATAAAACGTGAGCTCCAATGGGTATCTCCAGCTGATTGCAAAGTATGTTCTTGATTCAAAACTTGATTGCTAATTAAATTTCCTCCTCTAAGATGCCAAGAATTTTCTCATGTTAAATGGTCTTAAGAGCATTGCTGATCTTACAATAAGTTCCAATAGCATTTAAGATTCTTTAAGAGAACCTAAGAAGATGTTTAGCTTGCCAATGATTTTTTGTTGCAGTTTCCAAACAAAACTAAAGCTAATGAGCGAAAAAATGCACAAAGAATGTTTAATAATTATCATTAAGAATGAAAGTTTTTAAACCATTGAAGTCCCCATGCATATTGGATGCCCCGTCATATCCTTAATCATTTACCTTATGGAAACCTAATGAATGTCTTGTATGTATGAATTGAAGAGCATTTTTTACTGCAGCTGAAATTGTTGAGGAAATATGTTTAATAATAACAAATCCTTCAATCACTTGCCCTTTTTTATCAACATATCTCATTGTGATAGCCAACTGTTCCCTTGTTTACACCCTACGAGGCTTATCAAGTATGATGAAGCATGAATCACCTATATCGTTCATGATATATGCTAAAGTGACAATAATTGTAGCTTGGCAAAGTTCTACAATAATTGTAATTTCATTCCGGTTTGTTTAACTGTAACTTTCTTGATTTATTCACTATGATTTGCAAGAAAAATAAATACCTCCAAATTAATTATTTCATGAGTTTGTTTAGATGATTAGTTATGTACATGAAATGACAATCTATGTGATAGAAGAAATTAAACACAATTAACATGTTTAATCAACATAATTCTATATTCATTTTTATTTCTCTTATCCTTACTCAACCAAATGGTGGAAACACTCTGTACAAGACGTTTTATTAGATCTTCACATCTTTTTTTTCTTACCTTATTATGAGCACCGTTATGATTTTCAAGGTGTGTTAATAGTTATTTATTTCTTCTTCCAATTTTTAAATCACTTATTAACAAATGAATATCACCTTATCGACTTGTGCCAACCAGTTGATGAGATTTAAATAGATAATAATAAATCCAATTATGCATCAATTTTAAGCTAAATCTCCAAGTAATGTTACATGTCACAATTTGGTGAAAATTATGACTTTTTGGTTGACGTAGTCTTTTAAGAAAATACATTATCTGTATTATATATCTATCTTTAACATTATAGCTCTAAATAGAAGGATGAACTCCACTGTCAGCTGAAAGTTTATCAATACCAATTTCCACTCATTCTTTTCTTTTTAAATGAGTATCCAATTACTAAATCTTCACATAAAAAAATATAGTATTAGTACAAAAATAATTGAAAATTTAGAACAAAATATCTTTAACATGACTGCTAAAATAACGTAAGAAAAACAAACAAATCAATCAAAATCTAATAATTCAATATTTAATAACATTCCTTCTCATTGTTGAGAAAGTTGAATAAATCTTATGCCCATGCAAGAAACATTATGTTTTTTTCCCATATGGCTATGTAAGAAGCGACAAATATATATATATATATATATATATATATATATATATATATATATATATATATTTCAACAAAATATAAAATGCATTAAGGAGCAAAGTTTAGTTACATCCGATAAAAGGAAGTGAAAGCAAATCACCAAAAAGTAGTTGTTTTAGATACCCGTAAGAGAAATTAAAACATTTGAAAGTTGCGGTTTTTGAAGCCGTTTTTGCAAGCCAATTTGCTGGTTGATTTCCCTCCCTATGCAAATGACTCCAGGTGGATTGTCATCTCCTTTGTTAAGCCCATCAAAGATCCGTGAAGGTAGATAAGCATCCATGGAACATCGGTAATGCCATCCATTATATTGACTAGTTGAAGTGAATCGATTCCATCCAAATAAGTGAGTGCCCGAGCAGCCTTAGCAACCTTAAGAGCCCAAATGGCAGCGAGTCATTTCGGATTGAAGAGGAGAATCGTAGACAATAGAAGTTTGAAATCCCACGGTAATTTACCTTGGTGGTTCCTACACACACCACCACAACCAGAAGAATTAGGGGAATAACTCCCATCTATGTTAACTTTGACCCAAGAAGTGGAGGGAGGGATCCAGTGAAATAACTTAATTTGGATCCTGGTTTTGTTCCTCAATTCATGTTTAATATTAGCCCTGTGTATGAAGGAGCAGCAGTTAGCAAGGATTTGGTTTATAGAACATAAACAGTTCTCATACTTATTTTTATTTCTTGCCATCTAGACAAACCACCAAATGATAAGTGGATACATTGGAAGCCTCGGTTCCGGCCACGGTCGACCAACGAGTCCTCTACGGATGTCCAGTTCTTGAAGTGTTGTGTGAGTTGGAAATGCTCCAAGCACCCTATTCCATACTTCCCTAACCACGGGACATTGAAGAAATAGGTGGTCATATGATTCCTCCTGAGCACAAAGAAAGATGGCATCTGGAAACCGACCTAAGGCCCTTCAATTTCGAGTATATCATCAATAGGCAAGAATCATGAAACAATCTCCAGTGAAAAATGACATAGAGGGGGTCAAATATTTATTCCATAGGTGACAACCCCAATTATTTTGAGGCCAATGATGTGTGGATCTGGTAGATGTAGGAGTTAATAGATTGAGAGGGAGGTTTCTTGAGAATGAGCTTATCGGATTTCTTCGTACTCTAATAATGAGGATCTCCTTGATCTTTTGAATGGATGAAATATCCACAACCTCCTTCAATTTTTCTTCATCCCATTGATGGTTAGTCCAGAAATCAGCAACTCTAGAATTATAATTCAGAGAAATGTTAGGGATGGGATATAGTCGTTCATCCAATAGCCAGTTGTCAAGCCAGAAATTGGCAGAACCATTTCTAATCTCCCGTGCAGAAAAAATTATTAGCTTCGGTCCTGATCTTTAGTAAACTTTTCCATTGTTGAGAATCCCCGATTTTCAACTTCACAAAGCATCGGGATGGCTGGTTTTACAGGTATTTAGCTAATAAGAATTGAGCCCACGGTGGTATCAAGTTTCCTGAATTTCATCCATAGTTTACAAAGGAAAATTTTTCCGATGTGTTGAAAGCTCTTGAACCCCGAGCCACCGGATTTAATGGGTTTACACAGCTTATTCCGTGTGGCCCAATGTGCTTGTTTGTGCTTGCCCCTCCCACAAAAATTTGTTAAAGGTAGTTTCCAGCTAGTCTTTGTATGCTTTTCTTCATTCGGCCATCCCCATAGTAAACAATGGGAAGGTGGTCGGAATACTCTTGAGAAGGGTCACCCTCCCACCATCGGAGAGAAAACTGTTGGTCCAATCGTTAATCCGAGCTGTGACCTTGCGAACCACTTCATCATACCGAGTTTGTTTCTTCCTACCTTTGATTAACCGAACCCCCGGATATTTTAAAGGCTTATCAGAAGTAGAAAAACCAGTAGTATCCTTTATCCAATTGAGATTTCTGAAATGTATCCCAGCCATGAATTGACATTTGTGTTTGTTGAGTTCCAGCCCTGAGACTTGCTGAAGATGTTTCAGAATATCCAATGACTTCTTTATAGATTTTTTGCCACCATTAGTGAAGAGGATCACATCATCAGCATAGGCAAGGTGACTTATGATAGGTTTAGAGCTGTGATGATAACATAGATATGGAAAATTTCTATGAGCACTGGTTAATAAATCGAGAAAAATAATCAAAAGCAAGTATAAAGATTGTTGGAGATAAGGGATCCCCCTGCTTTAAGCCCTCGCCCGGTTTAAAGAACCCATAATTAGAGCCATTGAGTAGAATAGTGAAGGAAGTGTTATTTAACCATCTCTCGAATAAACCGACAAAAAGTTAGCTGAAGCCTCTTGCCCGTAGCATGATTTGGATGAAATGCCGGCTAATAGAATCATAGGCCTTCCTTAGGTCCAACTTAAATATGACATTATGTCCTCTCGCAAGGTTTGTCGATCTCCAAAAGTAATTCTTGAGCAAGCATTACATTATCCATTATATTCCTATTACGGATGAAAGCGGATCGGTTTTCACCGACTAAAAGATGTAGAGATGGTCGAAGTCTTCTCACCATGATCTTACTAATAATCTTGTTGAGAGTATTGGTGATACTTATTGGTCCGAAATCATTCCAGGTACTTCTCTTCTCATCTTTAGCAATCGTAGCAATACTTGTGGCAGCAAAATAGTTTGGTAAGTCGATCCCATTGAAAAAAGCTTGAACAGACCTCCACCACATCTTTACCAACAATATCCCGAGCGATCGGGTAGAAAACAGGAGTAAAACCATCGGGACTCCGCGGCCTTGTTCCCATCCATTGATTTCAAAGCATGAAGGATCTCGGCTTCATCGGGTAAATGAAGCAAGCGCAGATTTTGCACGGTATTCGGTTGGTCATTAAACAAATCCCCCTTAAGGACGAGCGAGGTTCTATAGGGGTTGCGGCAAGGAAGCTTTGAAAGTACTCGAACGAGCATTCTCCTTAATCGAGAGAGGATCATCTAACCACTCGTCCATCCCGAGTTTTGATTTTGGTTATAGCATTAATTTGTCTTACGTATTTGATCACTGCATGGAAATACTTGGAGTTTCTATCCCCATACAATTTGTTTGTTAATAGCGAATCTTCCGTGATAGAAATTCTTCTTCAATAGTCAAGGCATGTAAATACTTATCTTGGGCATCCATGAGTTCATCAAGATTATCCAGCTCCCTAGCTCGTTCGACCTCCGAAATTGTACCTTATCGACCTATTGCTTAGTACGCTCAAATACATTACCAAAGACAGACTTTGTTCCAACTTTTCAAATGACTTGATAGATGTTTCGTAATCTCCACGAGCTTAATTAAAGGGTTACCAAAAGAAGAAGATGGGGATTTCCACCCTATCTTGACGGCTTCAAGAAAGTTACGGTGTTTAGCCCGAGACATTTTGAAATCCGAAAGAAGGATGTCCATTATCTTTGAAAAAGTGATATCTTAATAATAATGGGAGAGTGATCGAACAAGTCCTATTTAAATGGTGCACTCTAGTGATTGGGAAGGTATTCATCCAATTCTCGTTGAATAGAAATCTGTCTAGTCTCTCTAAAATTTTTCCTCTTTGCCAGTGAAGGGAGTACCAATATAGCCCAAGTCAAATAATTGAGCACTTTGGATTACGGAAGTGAATTGCAACATATTACGGAGGTTAGGGGTTCTCCCACCAAATTTCTCACTAGGATCAGCAATACTTATTAAAATCACCACCAACTAACCAATTTTCCTGGATAACACTTGCTAAAATTAATAAGCTTATCCCATAGCATGGATCTATCTAGGGAAGTGCAACCAGCATAGATGAAAGTAGCCAGCCCGAAGAAATGATCAATGTTGAAGTGCGAGTGGAGGAACTGGAAGTCATCGGCGAGAATGCGGAAAGTAATCTCTTGTCTTATGTAGAGCCGATTTTATTATTACGGTTGCGGAGAAATTATAACCTTTAAACTTTTTGTTGAATGCGATAGTGTTGCTATTAACCATAGGTTCCGACAATGCAATGATCCAAGGTCATAAGTCCGATAATGTTTTTGATTACGGTAAGGGTGCTGAGGACTTTTCACACCCCTAACATTCCAAGCACATTAAGTTAATCATGGTGAGTAGCCTTACCAGCCCTAGTCGACCTAGGGGAGGGGCCTTAGAAGTATCGGGATCCGGAGCATCAATGATATTAGTGTGAGACGGTATTTGAGTTCCATGACATCTTTCCTTTTTTTCGCTTTTCTGAATTGTCCGGGCTCCTTCCATTTACGAAGACAAATGATCTAAAGAGGATCGCTCGGGAGCTTGTGGTACAAGATCCTCATTGTAAACCGTATTGTTGGCACTCGAAAAATGCGGGAGGGAGGAGAGGAGGACACCGAGTCTCGAGTACCGGCCGAGGGATCCACCCGAGCACTTGATAAAGGATCAATCCTACTATCAGTAGCCACATCTTCTAATCCATCTAATCTATTTTCATCAGGGGGGTTCTTTTCAGTGATATCTTCCACAGATGTAGGATTAGAATTATAGTGAGTAGTTTGATTGTTCCTCCTAGCATTGGTTTCAGAAATTCCAGCACCCTGAGACTCATTATTACTCCCATCGACAACGAGTGTGCGGATGAATTTGACCATTTTCGGTTTCGTTGTTCTTGGTTGAAGGTTGATTAACCTCCGGAGGGTTCTTCAGGGCTATCTTAAAAGGTCCGAGCTCTGGATGTACTCTATAGCCCTTGCTCCACAGTATGCCCAAAAATATGGCGAGTGTTTGCAATATAGAGGTTGATATTCCAGCACAATTGGTTGCCAATAGCCATTATTAGTCAGTACCCGACCATACCCCATCAATATATGGCTGGGTTATATCCATTTCCACCGAAATCCGGCTTTGGAGATTACTGGAAAGGTTTGCAGAAGGCATATCCAACTTGAGTGGTTTCCCCAGTAGAGTCGGCTATGTCATATAAGATTTGGTGATGGATATAAGGTAGTTTTAAATTAGGGAGGTTAAACCAAACGAGAACAATAGGGGTTCCTGTGAAGGATCAAAATCCATGGTCCATTTCAATGACTTCATGGTTTTCCCATCCACCATGATAAATTTCTTTGAGAAGACACGAGCATAATCATCTTCTCTTGAGAGTTGAAGCATAATGTGTCTACTATCAAACACTCCAATTTTCCATTGTCCAAGGAGTTTGAGATCATCGATCACCTTTCTAACAATGTCGAGTTTGGGATGCCTAGACTGGAACTCCCCCACCAAAGTAAATTTGAAAGGTTACGCTAGTTTATCGATTTCCTCCTCTGTAAAGATCAAAGCAAGCTTTCCGGCCTTCTTTGTACACCTTCTAATGAATTCACATTCTGCTTTCCCATCTATTGCATCATGATAAAGTTGCGGGAACACCGGCTTGTCCCCGGAGTGACTCCTCCCTCATTTCTAACGATAACCTCAGCATAAGATCGTTTAGCTCCCCAAGAAGGATCGGCTTCAAACCCCTCACGAGCCATTACCAATGGAACGAGTAACTTAAGTAAACAGCCGAGAATAAGCCGAAACCGAGAGACCGGTGACCTTACCCCCTGAAACAACCCGGGAAGTCGAAAAGCACCACACCACCAACCTCAAAACACTTCCACCAGTGGCGGTCACCCCCGCCGCCATTCAAACCCTAGCGAGCACCGGTTCCGCCTCCATCTTTTTAATTACTATAAATATATATATATATATATATATATATATATATATATATATATATATATATATATATCCGGCCTCCCTAAAGCGTCTTAAACATCTTTGCAGGGTTTATAAAGTTAGTCTATTTGCTATTCTGGAACCTATGGTTTATGTGAATAAAAACAAAATTTTAGCTTCTTTTAAAAATTTCTTCCATTACTGCAACAAAAATAACAAGATTTGAGTTTTTTGGAGATGAAACATTCACCTAGATATTATTGAGGATGACAATCAGTTTGTCTTTGCATCTTTCTCTAAAGATGAGTATACTAGCTGGATCACTTTTGTTTATGCTAGCACTTTACTTCCTGATAAAATTCAATTGTGGAATAAGCTTATTGTCATGGGAGAGACTATTACTGACAATTGGATTGTTGGAGGAGATTTCAATATGGTAATGTCCCCTAATGAAAAGAAGGGAGGTTCTAGATTGGATAATACTCTTACTAATCGCTTTTGTGATAGCATCTCCCTTGCTGGCCTCTTCGACCTGGGTTTCACTGGCTCCCCGTTTACCTGGAGAAGGGGATTTCTGTGTCAACCTCTAGACAGATATTTTGGGAATGCTCTTCTCTTCAACCACTTTCACATTACTAGAGTACAACATTTGAGTTATGCTACTTCTGATCATAATCCCATTTTACTTACTTTAGCTTTTCAAAATAAACCTGCCCAAATCTCCTTTAAATTTTTAAATGTGTAGACCAAACATGCTTCTTTCCTTGACATGGTTAAGAAACTCTGGCTGCCTAGTAGATGTGGTAATTCTTGGTATGTTTTATGGCAACTTCATAAAATTGTTGCAGCTGGTCTCAAAAAGTGGAATGTTGAGGTTTTTGGTAATGTGCACACTAAGGTAAAGGTTTCCCAAAGAGTGGTTGATGATTTGGAGGCTCAGGTCCAATTAAATCCTTCAGTTCTCCCTTCTCTTACTCATGCTCATCAAAAATTATTTGCTGACATCTGTCTGGAGGAAGATTTCCTACATCAGAAAGCTCATGATATGCATTTCTTAAGTGGAGACAGAAACACTAAGTTTTTTCATGCCACTATTAAGAATAGAATTAATTCTAATACTATTCTTAAAATTTTCACCCCTGAGGGTATAACTATTACTGATCCTGCTCTTATAGGTGCTAATGCTGTCGATTATTTTACTAAGATCTACACTGAAACAGTGCAGGTCTCTCCTGTTGATGCCACTCTTTTTTTCTGAGGATTTCTTGCAAGTTGCTTCCTTACAGCTCTCTGAAGTTCCTACAGGTGAAGAAATTTACATTGCACTTAAAGACATCAACTCTAATAAGGCCCCTGGCCCGGATGGATTCTCCTCCTCCTTCTATATCCATTGCTGGGACATCATTAAGGTTGAAGTCATTTCTGCTATTCAGAGTTTCTTTCTTGGGGAGGACCCCTGTAAGTATTTCACTGCTGCTAAGATAGTTCTTATACCGAAAAGCAGTGATAAATTACATTGGCACAATTTTCGACCAATCTCTCTCACAATTGTAATCTCAAAAATTATAAGCAAGATTCTTGTATCTCGGCTGCAACCACATCTCTCCTTCCTTATTTCCCCTCAGCAATCTGCTTTTATTAGAGGTAGGGAGATTTCTGATAATATTTTGTTAGCCCAAGAATTAATTGAAGAGCTTGACAGGAAATGTAGGGGTGGTAATCTTATCATCAAACATGATATCAAAAAAGCTTTTGACACTATAAGTTGGGATTTTATTATGCATATTTTCACTGCTAGAGGTTTTTCTGCTAGCTTTACTTTTTGCCTTAACTACAGCTGTTTCTTTTCATTTCTCTCATATTTGCATTGAAACTGATTCTTCTATTTTATATGCAATGTTCACTAAAACTGCCCCCATTCCTTGGGATCTTACTTATCTATGTAGATGAGTTTGGAATATTATTGTCAAGAATCATTTGCAGATCCAATTTTGTTTTATTTACAGGGAGGGCAACTCCCCTGCTGATTGGCTAGCAAAAACAATCACAGGGACTCCTATGGTGGGAACTACTCCACCTAGGCACCTTCTCACACTGCTCATCAGTGATCTGCTTGATATCCCTTATATTAGATCCTAACCATACAATTTTGTTTTTGTTTTATGCTTTCTGTTACCTGAGGTTTCTACATCTGGATTTGTGGTCTCATCTACACGCTGCGTTGCTTTCTTCTGTTCTTGAATGGTTACCCTATTCTGCATTGTTGTACTTACGGGATCACTACATTGCTTAACCGTGGGTTTTTGTCTTCATTGCTGGACTTACTGGTTCACTGCTCTGCTCATCTGGGAATTTCTGCTGAGGCTCTCGGTCATAATCTGCTGTTTGCGCCTACATTTACTTTCCTTACATTTTACTTTTCATATGCTCTCAGCTCTTGCTTTTTGGAAGTTTCATGTTTCTTCTCTGTTTGCTTTGTTCTTTCCAATGGTTCAATCTTATTTTGGATTTTGGAGACTTTTTTTGGGTGCGTTGTAACGTTGGAGGCGGAACCCCTAGGGGTGAGTGGGTATTGTACTTCTTCTTTTCTTTTAGTTGGGGATGCTGCCTCCTCGACCCTAAGTGCTCTTTCCCCCAATATATATATATATATATATATATATATATATATATATATATATATATATATATATATGCATATTTTTTTTCTCCATGGTGGCAGCTAGGCTTGCTCTGTTAGGGTTTGGGGGTCAGGGATGACCCCCCTGGCGGTGTTGGTGTCTGGTAAGTTGTCTCTGTTGAAGGTGGTGCTCTCAGGTGAAGTGTGGCTTTCCTGGTTGGCCTTTTTTCCTCCTCTTCCTTCTTCCTGGGTTTTCAGATTTCAAAATTCTACTGTTCCATTGCTGGTTCCTGTCTGCCTCTAGCCTGGACTTGCTGCCCCTCTTCTTTCTATTACTGGTCTTTCATCCTCCTCTTGGGGTCCTGATAGCTGGTGTTTTCTAGGCTGTCAGTCTCCTTCTGGTGGCTTCAGGCTATTTTTTTTGACTTGCTGTCTTTGATTTGACCTCCTGCCTGCTGTGCTGGGGTCTCATTTTCCTGTATGGCTAACCTTGTGGATCCTTCTACTAGACTGGATTGGGCCAAAGCTTCATATGCTGGGGTGGTGGGTAATGGTCCCACCCCCTTACATAATACTAATCAGCTGGTCTTCCCTCAAGTTTTTCATGAAGCTGCTGTTGGAAAGGCTTCATGTCCTTATATTCATCCTATTGGTGAGAAGGAAGGGTGCCCGGCAGTTTTCTTCTCTGATGCTGAACTAGATGCTGAACTAGATGCTTTAAATGAGGAAGTTAAACTAACACTTATTGGAAAATTCACTCTTGGTCAACCCAAAATGGAGCTTGTTAGAGCCTTCTTTGATTCTTTAGCATTTATTGGAAGTTGGAGAATGGGCCTCTTAGATGGGAGGCATCTTCTTATTCACCTCTCCACTGAGTAGGACTATGCTAGGCTTTTTGCTAAGCAAATGGTAACCATAGCTGGAATGGAAATGAAACTCCTTAAATGGACACCAGATTTTGATCTAAGCAAAGAACCCCCTATTGTACCAATCTGGTTTAAGTTCCCTAATCTCCCATATAGATTTTTCAATCACAATACTTTATTTCAAATTGCTAGAGCCATTGGTACCCCCCTCTGGATGGATGCAACAACTTTTAATAGAGGTCTACCTGATGCTACCAGGATACAAATTGAAAGAGACATTTCCTTGCCTGAGATTAAAAGGATCTAGGTACGGTCAGCTTCTGATGGTTACTGGTAGGAACTTATAATGCAACAAAAACAATACTATTGCACTCATTGCAAAATGTTTGGGCATACCATTGGAAAATGCTTTAGACTTCAGCCACCCTTAAAGAAACCTAATCCCAGAGCTGTTGTTGGTATTGTCACCTCTGCCAACAGGGATTTTTCTCTACCATCTGCTCCTGCTGCTGCTACCAATTCTCATTTGACCCCCCCTCCTCCTTCTGCTGCTAAAGTTTTATCTACCAACCTTATCCAGGCTCTATCTCCCAAACCCATCCCTTTCCCCTTTGGCCTTGGTTACCCCCAGCAGAATGCTCCCCCCACTCCTGTTTTTTTGAACCCCCCACCTGATCCATTAACATCCAGTGTAACTCCTACTCCTATTCCCCCACCTATTATCCCCTCATCTTCACCTGTTGAGCCTGATCTTATTGATGCTCTCCTGGCTGGTTCTTCTGATACTTCACAGGCTCTCCCCTCTGAGGTACCTAAGGACTCCATGGAGAATGCCTGGGAAATCCAGACTGCCAGAAAAAAGAGAAGAAACAAAGCTGATCTCCTCTGTGGTACAACTCCCCTTCCAAAGCAACTACCTGGACCTTCCCCCCTTCTACTAGGGGTAGAACTAGATCCAGATCTTACCCACCCACCTCCCCAGCTATTATCTCATGATAAATCTCCTATGCTGGAATATTAGAGGTGTGGCTCATCCCCCCTCTCTTAAAAGACTTATTTATCTTACAAAAAAACACTCTATTTGGTGCTTTGCTATCCTTGAACCCCTAGTACATCAATACCCTTCTAAAATCATTAACAAATTTTTTGGTTTCTTCCACTTTGCCAATTCAAACAACAAAATCTGGATCTTCTGCAGGAAGGAGATTATCTGGACTGTGCCGCTGGACCACCCACAACTAGTCTATCTATCCATCCAATTTGCTGTCCATCATGCTTTTGATTCCTTTGTTTATGCTAGATGTAGATGTATTGATAGAATCCTCCTCTGGGATCAAATTCATTCCATCAGCACCAACACTAACTCCCCCTGGATTGTGGGAGGTGATTTCAACTGTATTTCCACTCCTGCTGAGAAGGTTGGTGGCATCAGGCCTAATGTGAAGACTATGCTTGGTTTCAGAGATAATATTCTTGCTACTAGGTTATATGACTTGGGGTTTAAGGGCCCCCCATTTACTTGGAGAAAGAACTCTATTAAGGAAAGACTTGACAGATTTCTGTCAAATGAACTGTGGCAGTCTCATTTCCTCCATACTCAAATTCCCACCTTGCTCTTGCCTGTTCTGACCACAGGCCCCTCCTTATTTCTCTCACTGTTCCCCTTGCTCCCCCAATTAAACCCCCCTCCAGGTATAAAAATTTCTGGTCTTCCCATCCTGAATTTCAGCTTTTGTAAAAAATCATTGGAGGGATTCTCATCATCAGGACCCCTGGATCAAGCTTTGTTATCTATACAATAATTTGAGCCACCATCTGAAAAAATGGGGCTGGCACTAGTTTGGAAATGTGTTCTCTGTGCTGGAGAAGGTTGAACAAGATGTTTTGGCACTGGAGGCAAAAATTCAGGAGAACAGTGACCTCAACCCCCTACTGTTTGCTGCTGAAGCAAAATTGATGCAATCCATTGACATCCAGGAAATGTATCTTAAGCAAAAGGCATCTATTAATCACTTTGCTGAGGGGGATAGGAATATTGCCTACTTTCATGCATATCTCCAATATAGAAGAAAATGCAACTATATTCATCACATTAGAAAGGAGTCTGGGAAATGGATCTCTCAACATTTGGAGATTGGTAGATGTGCTACTCAAAATTTTAGCAAATTATTGCAGCAACCTAATGTGGAAAGAACCCCAGTTAACTCTAATCTTTTAAAGGAGCACTATCAGTATCTTAATGAGCAAAACCTTAGCACCCCTCCATCTGAAACTGAAATCTGGCATGCTCTCTCTTCCATTGATTGTTCCAAAACTGCTGGCCCTAATGGCTTTACCTCTGATTTCTATAAGAAACCTTGGGAGGTTATCAAATCTGATGTTCTTGAAGCCATTACCAATTTCTTTCAGGGAGGGGATATTCCCCAGTTCTTCCATACTTCTAATTTTGTCTTAATTCCTAAAGGTAGTACACAGTCTAGCTGGGACCATTTTAGACCAATCTGCCTTACATCTGTTATCAGCAAAATCATCAGCAAAGTCATTGATAACCAACTTCAACTTCTTTTGGACAAACTCATTAGCCCCAACCAAACAGCCTTTGTCAAAGGTAGATCCATTGCTGACAATATCTTATTGGCTCAAGAGTTGCTGTTGGACCTGAACAAACAGTGCAGGAGTGGCAATCTTATTTATAAATTGGATATCAAGAAGGCTTATGACACTATAAACTGGGATTTCCTCCTTGAGACCCTTGCTGCTAGGGGCTTTCAAAACAATTTCTGCAGTCTCATTAAAAGGTGGCTTAAGGCTAATGCTCGCTCCATTCTTCTTAATGGCTCTTGTTGGTGCTACTTTTCTGCTACCAGGGGTCTTAAACAAGGGGACCCCCTATCCCCCACTTTATTTATTTTGGCCGTGGACTACTTTTCTAAGCTCATCAACCATACTGCTGCCACACATTGCTCCATCAGGTTCCACCACAATTCTAATATCCTTATTACTCACCTAATCTATGCAGATGATGTTATGATCTTCTCCAATGCCTCCAAAAATGCTGTTAAGCAAATTATGAAATGTCTGCACTCCTTCCAACATTGTTCTAGAATGGAATTCAATCACACTAAAAGCCACCTTCTCTTCCCCCAGAAGTTTTCTGCTGAGATGAAACATTGGATTACTGACTTCACTGGGTTCTCTAGCACTGCCTTGCCTCTAAAATACCTTGGGGTTCAACTCAATATGGGCAGAACCAAGCAAAGACAATTTGATGACATCCTCAATAAGATAAGCTCTTATCTGGCTAATTGGACTCATAACTATCTATCTAATGGAGGCAGAATTACCATCCTCAATAGCATACTCACAACTTTACATGCTTATGTGCTTCAAACGACTACTATGAATAAAGGCACCCAAATTCTCTTTGAAAGAGCTTTTAATCAATTTCTTTGGGCTGGCCAAAGGAAGCAAATCCACTGGACCTCTTGGCTTAAAGTGGCTAAACCCATCTGGGCTGGTGGGATGGGATTCAAGAACCTTAAGCAAATTATCCAAGTTAATCTATGCAAACTTTGGATTAAATTTTGATCCCAAGATTCCCTTTGGGCTAAATTTATTACTGGCAAGTACTGCAGGCATTCACATCCATCCCAGATCACCTGCAGACCTGGTGATTCCAAAACTTGGAAAGCCATGTTGAAAGTTAGAAACCAAGTTGAAAATATATACATTTGGAACCTGGGGCATGGGGAATTATCCTTCTGGCTGTATCACTGGTGCTCCCCTGATTGGCTCACTCCTAGGTCTGTCATCCATGATCTTAACTTAAAAGTGGCCGATTGCTTGGTGCAGGGATAAGCCGGTCTTTTCCTTCCCTCCTTGCTGTATTGAGCAATGCTTCTGCTGAACAGGTGGCCACCATTAAATTTGATAGGCACAGGAAAGACTCTTTTAATTAGCAGTCTGGTGCTCTCCTCAGCCTGTCCAAAGTTATCTACACCAAACTTTACCACTAGGAGACTGTTCAATGTGGAGAAGTTCCCTGGAATAAATCTCTATCCCCCTCTATTAGTTTTTTCTCCTTGAGAAGATTCCTTAAGCTGCTTCCCACTGATGACATTCTTAAACTCAATGGAATTAGAGGTCGTTCATGCTGCAGGCTTTGCTGGAGGGAGGAAGAATCTATTCCCCATTTGTTATTCAGATGCAGTTTTTCCCAACTTGTTTGGAGCAATCTTATCAATCACTTACATATCAACACCCAAAATTTGGAGTGGGATTTCCTCTATTCCTGTTGGCCTTGCTGGGTTGGTCTTGGTATTGGTGTTATTCCCTTTATATCTGCTTAGTTTATCTAGATGGAAAGGAACAAAGCTACCTTTTAAGAAACCACACCTAGTGAGCATACTGTTACCAAGAACTGTCTA